>AOTG01000391.1:0-93872 GCA_000347475.1 Penicillium paxilli ATCC 26601
ACCCTAAACCCTAAACCCTAAACCCTAAACCCTAAACCCTAAACCCTAAACCCTAAACCCTAAACCCTAAACCCTAAACCCTAAACCCTAAAAACCCTAAAAACCCTACAAACCCTAATGGGGCTGCTTTCTTGTCATAAGTTGTTGCATGAGAGCTGCTTGTTTTTCCTGGCGTATTCAATGCACCGAAAGGGGTTTCACCCCAGTTCAATATAGATTCTGTTCCTCCTTCGGATATGGTCAGGTTGTCGGATAATACAGCGATGACTTTGAAGCCCGTATTGCTAGTACTGACGTATTGTTCCATGTATTGCTTGCATTTTTGAACATCCCATTCTCAAAATTCTCGTGGGAGATTTCGGACGCGATTGATCGCCAATTCAAGGTGGCGTTTTCACCGCCAAGATACCGAGAGCTCTTGCAAGTGAAACATCTCTCAAGTTCTGGAGAAGTGAGATCTGCTACATTTCCTGCATTTAGATCTCTAGGCCCCAGGAACCCGCAAAAATCGTCAATTGACAAAGACTCGAAAATTATGGAGTTATACCTATCCCTTGTTAGAAAGTAAAAAATGCGACTTGAAACCCAAAGTTGCTTTACATCAAGTGAAGGGGAGTCACTCTGAACATCAAAACTGCCCATAAAGCACGACGGCGTTTTCCAATAACTTGTAGGTTCCTCAAACTGGCAGTTCCAATATCTAGTCACTTCCCCTGGGCATGCTGTCGATCAATATCCTCTCGAGACGGAGCAACCAGTGTCTGCATGCAGTAGCTGCTCATACCCAGAATCAAGGTACTCAAGAGGTTGATGATCAAATGTAAAGCTGTGTCCCATCGCTGGACTGAGCTACACTTCCCCTCGTAGATCACAGATGAAGAAGAGAATGCTGCATTCTTGTCCTCTTTGATCGCATAATGGATATGCTGTACCTTGGCGGTCGAGTGTGCAAAAAACCGACCCATTAACACGGAACGCTCGCACAGAGCTAGGTTACGAGATAGAATAGTTGAAACAGTCGTGATCGAATCTTGAAGACGACTTAAGTCATAGAGAAGTTCTGCTGGGTTTGGCAATTGTGCAGCAGATAATTTTGATCGGATCAAATCGATCATCTTGCCGTGGGGTTCGGGCTTAACAAAACTCAGCTTTTCCAACAACCTTTGAAATCCACGCGAGTTAAGGACTCCGAATGATCAGAGGTTCTCCAGATCGACATGGGCTTGAAACATGAGCTCAAGGCAGGCGCCAAATTCCTGCGGATCTGCAACTTTCCAATCGAGTTTTCCGATAATAAGCGATCTCATAAAAGGGTCATTCGATCCATCACCTCAAATAGAACAGTAAACATGTCAATAAACTTCTTCAGCGCGACTTATCTCGGACACAAGCCCATCAAGAGTCCCTGGATTATGTCAACCGATTATTCAATTGCTTAGGACTGTTTTAAAGGGCCTGCTTTGCGCTTTCTAACCTGCTAATGGTGGTGCGTTGCTGTGTTGATCTCTGAAAAGTTTGATTTTCTCTTTCAGGCCTTGGTAGTCAAGATAGGAGCGGTCCCATCGAAGGACCATCTGTCTCTGGATATTTCTTCCAAACTTCGTTTTTGCTGCCTGGAAATCGAGCAATTGAAATTTCAAATAGGAGGCGTTCTTGATGCGAAAATTCCAGGGGTTTTGGTCCTCAGCCTTGGACCGCAAACAGTGTGACCAACCCAGGGCTATTATTTATCCTCTTCGCCCCCGAATGCCTCTCTTTGTTTGTGGCACTAAATGGCGACTAGCCAATAGGTACCCGGTCAAACGCCATAGCGCTTTCTCTCAGAGGAATGACCCTACTAAGCTTTTGAACTTCCGGTTCTCTCCTATCCATGCCCAGGCGTACAGTGTATAGTTAGACTTAGGGTAGAAGCCCCACAAGGTAGTAGTACGCAACGATTCCGAGTGGAGGATAGTCGCATGCCCAGCCCTTTACCATCAATCCAAAAACAGTAAACCCGGAGATCCGGCACAGGGCAAGCCGGATGATCTTTAGTTTAATTCGCCACGTTTCATGCAGTTGGACGCTCGTTTGAACGCCATCCCCTCTCGTAAACGCATGTCGACAGCCCTGGAGGAATGTCCATTAGCTTCAAGTTCTTGTGGTCACCATATCGGTATATCATCCTAATGACCTCCGCCTCCGGGGCTGATGACAAGCTCCAGTGGAGATTCTCATGGGATCGAAGCTCCAGTGCTGTTAGTAGTTGGTACTAGTGCACTTACTACTCTCCAGAGGACTTTCTTCTTCGTCACTCCTATATACTGGATAATATGACAAGCTCGCCCCTATTATAGTGTGCCATCCCTCATTATACTCCTCTCCACTACTATATCAAATGTACTCTGGTTCATCTATCTTTCCTATATTCTTGTCTTACTTATGCCCCAGTCTCCTTGTCTGTTTTCAACCCGAGCCTGCAAACTGTGGTACATGATAGCTTGAGGGTTTGAGGCTTGGAGAAAAGAGGCATTGGAGTAATATCAAACAGCCCAAATCATGCCTGGGGCCTTCTGATAGAACGGAAATCAAAGTTGACGAAAGCGCTTGCACCTGGATAGGCTCCCATGGAGAGTGTACCATAGTATACTATACTGCTATACCAGGTGCACTGTGTATGGGGTTAGGGTTAGGGCAGTTGGGGGAAATGAGTTGAGGGTTTAGTCGTGGGGAGGGAGGTACGGGCAAGACCTGGGAAGGTGCGAGGGGGAGAGGCACACCGAAAATGGAAAGTGCGTATACGTTCCTTCCTCAACCCGTTACGTTGGCAGGCAACCTCCTTTCTCTCACTTCACTTCTCTTCTCTCTTCTCCTCTCCTCTCCATCACAACGAACCCAAGATATCAATCGATCTTCCTGATTGACCCGATTCAATACTCTTGTTTGTTTCCTGAATCCAAAATCCCCCCATCGTTCCAAGATGAAGGAGGCTACAGCAGACCGACGTCAGGCTGCAGGCGCGAGACGTGCAGCGAAGACAACGCGACGTGCAAGGAAGAATGTGAAGCGCGCAAAGAACAAAGTCGAACAGGGGAAGCAAATGCAACCCAGCAACCTCTTGGGTCTCCTTTGTCATTGTCATGAACGTCTATCTGGGGCACTCCAATTCAAGATGAGCAGGGAGATACTAAGCGATGAGCTGACTGATTCAGTGGGACGCTTTTGCCCATCTCACATCGTCCCCTGGCGTGACTTTTCCCAGCTACAAGAGCAAGTCTGGAGCAAATTGAACCACAGTACAACATTCACATAGCGCCAAATCCTCCTTTCCAACCAGGGAATCGATCAAATCGCCAAGGGTATTCAGAATATTAACTCAATTGAGTGGCAATCATCGCTTGCGGAATTCGAACAACGTACCTTCGATCAATTTATCGAAAAGATTATGGAAGCTTTGAGAAATGACGAAACTCTTTCCCATGAGTCCCCAATCGAAGGCCAGTTAGGTTTCTCCGAGTGGGCAAATTTCTCAAAACGTCCCCTACTCACCAGGAGCTTTGATTCGATTGCGGACACGGAGACAGACAGCGACACGGACAGCGACACGGACACATCCCGAAAGCCAGTCATAACTAGTCCTATTACAGGAGGAGGGATGCCAAGGCCTGAATGGTTGCAGGAGAAATACGACGGTATTCGAGATCCCTATGTACGCAATCGACGCGGCGACCAAACCATCGTACCTATTGTGGCTGATGAACGACGAGAGCCAGTATACGCGATCGAGTTCAAACCACCGCATAGGCTGACAATACCAATTTTGGTGGCGGGCCTACACCCCACGGATGTGACATATGCGCTCATATACTGTGAAGGTAACATATTTGAATTCTATGCTACTTGTCTTGTTGCTGCCCTGGTCACGCAGATATTTTTATACATGGTCGATAGAGGAGTGCGATACCTTTACACTTACACAGGTGAAGCTTTTGTCTTCCTTTATATCCCAATTGAGGATCCCACCACTGTTCAATATTTCTTGTGTGTCCCGAAGTAAGATGTACACTCGGACGATGAATCACGGCTCCACCGAACTGCTATCGGGCAGGTTCTTGCGTTCGCTTTTCAGGCTCTGAATGCGGAAAGGCCCTCTCAGAAATGGTATGATACGGCATGCAATAGGCTAGAAATATGGGAATTTGAATATTTGGACATCTGGAGGGATATCCGTGATATGATTCCCAAGGATTCCTCACTAGTCCCTATCTACCGGCCCTCTCCTTGGGAAATAAACAACACAGGTTCTCATTCTGGAGCACCTTGTCCAACAAACAGATCTTCAGCGCCATTCTGCACTATTGACTGCATTCACGGCATAGTCGAACGGGGTCTTCTTGATGAGAAATGTCCCAACTGGAAATTGCATGGTTCCGATGGGAAACACAGCATCGGGCCAAAGGAGTTCAAACATCGGCTACAAAACCAACTAGCGCAGAATGGAGATGTCGGTTTCGAGACCCTTCACATCAAAGGTCGGACTGGATACATGATCGAAGCTACCCTTCTTTCGCACGGTTACACTGTCATCATCAAGGCAACAACCAGAAACCAACGGTTTCCGATTCGAGTGGAAGAAGCAAATTATCGTCACCTCAAGGAGATTCAGGGTCAAACTATTCCAGTATGCCTTGGAATATTCACGTCAGAGTTCCCATATTGGTATAATGGTAAGTCAATGCAGCAGATGATGATTCTAAGCTGGTCAGGAGTGAGACCTCAGCTCAATGATGAAAACAGGGCTTTCTTTGACAAGGAGCGCGAGAGAGCCTTGAATGAGCTCTCTTCCCAAGGAATGGAACATCGTGACCCCAAGTGGCGGAATATGCTGTGGTTTGAGATGGGAAAGCGATTGATAGTCGTTGACTTCGAATATGTGAGGTGGTGCCAGCTAGATCGGGGGAGGTTATGCATGGGTGGATAGGTTCTCATGCTCTGAGTTGATATTCTGGAAATACACATGATGGCCATTACAAAACCGAGGAATGACGATAATAGTACCACATAAGACATATGAAATGGAAGCAACGAGTTGCAGTAGCAACGCTACTCCGAGTCCGCATTTTAGTTGTTCAAGTTTGTGTACAATAGTATTGTAGTTAGCCTTCCCTGCGATGATACATCAAGGAAGAATGCCATACTACCCTGCCACAAACTTAAGTAGTAGTAGTATTGATCACTCAACCATTCAAACGTCAATTACCACTAGCTGGTTAGTACTAGTCATCCTATATTAAACTCATATAATGAACCTGATTATAATCCCAGATAGACGCGGTCAGTGTAGATACGACGACGCTGGTCAAATTTGGTCACTGCGCATACTGAATCATACTCGTTGAATACCGAGCCGAGGACTGACATGCTCTGAACTTGAACTAAGTTAAACTACAAGACGAAGCTATTGGAGTTGCACTTCACTAGTACTAAGTACTAGCTCCGATGGTATCCCGGTATTGCTATCAAAATAGAAGGTAGTTTAATGTTCAGATCATAAGGCATTCCTCTATATTTCAAGTTGCTAGTAGTATTAGGATTTGATTTGATTTGAAACAAAACCGTCAACCAAATTGCCAATATCCTATGGAGTGGGATTCTTGTGGAGAGATGATGTATCAATAAACTTGGCCTTGGCATCCCCACCAAACTAGTATTGTTGAACCATTCTATCATGATCTGGTCACACTTCAACCTTGCCCTGGAGTTTGATGCTAGAAACCTCGGAATCATAATATTCCTCCTTATAGCTTCGCCGTAGGCCCCAGAAGATGCTTCATCTCCGCATTCGGGTATTCGACATTTTGAGAGGAATCGGGCCGTTGTCGATCCCATGCCCATTTCTCCACCAACTCGGGTTCCAGTTCGCCTTCCAGCATTTGCGTGATGTATTTTCCAAGGACCGGGAAGAACTTGTACCCATGGAATGAGCCACAGGTTGCTACATAGAGTCCCCGCGAGGCGGAGTGTGGCGAAATTATGAAATCTGAAGAAGTGGTGAAAGCGTCCCTATTGACAAGTCAGCGTCACTGACAAGGCGCAGATGTACTAGTGGATCTGATAACTTACCAGCAGATTCGGTGCTTGGTCATTTTCCAATCAGCACTCTTAGGTCCATACCATAAGTTGCGGGCCTCCACGATATCCTGCTTCAGTGGTCCAGGAACCTTCCATTGGTTGTAATCGTGTGTGGGAGGAGGAGAAGAGATCTGACGGCCTGGTAGAACCTCTCGAGTGTTTGTGAAGATCTTGGACCCCCACCATTTCATCTCCCCGTCCTTGGTTGGTGGAATACTGCCAATGAATGGCTTGCCTGGGAGTTTGTTAGAGATTGAAAGCAACGGGGGACATTCATGCAATTGCGTACCTTCGTCTGGTGTATACCCTTGGAAGCCAACTGGCATATCCTTGTACTTCTCATATTGTTCTTTATCGAGTTGTGCCATTCCTGTTGTGATACCGGCAGCCAAGATCCGATCTCCAGCTCGGAGACCTGAGTTTCCACTGTTCGCAGCGCTCCACTCCAGTAATGTGGGCGTGAAGGCTCCGGCGGCGACGATGACATTCTTAGCTGAAACCACATCTCCTTTCTTTGTCTTAACACCAGTGCAAGATCCACGACCATTGAATTCCAAAGTCGCAACATCGGCCGTGATATACTTAACACCCAATTGCAGGCACTTTTTCGTAACTGCGCGCAGCGCATCACCAGCAGCTGCCCAGCCACTAGCCCTGTTGACCAAAACTTCCTTGACGCCGGTATAATCCGCATCATCGAACACACCACCGTACAACTTTCGAGCTTCTGCGACTGGCAATGCGATAATATCGTCATTGCGCCCGAGCTCTTTATGGTTATTGATGACATTTTGCGCATAATCGCTGCGACAAGTCCAATAGACACCAGTTTGATGGAAGAACGGCTTCCACAGCGGATCCGATTTGAAAATTTCCTGAGCCTCCAATGCCAACTTGCAATAAACCTTATCGTCATAATCGGCTCGGACAACCTTATTCCAATCCCAAGATGCAGCCACACGAGATTCTGCGTCATACGCATCTCGGTCAATCAAAGTTACGTCGGCATTGGGATATTTCTGGATCAAATGGTAGGCAGTCGAAACACCAAAGACACCAGCGCCGACAATCAGATATGATTTATTGTTTGAAGACATCCTTTTTTCTTCGTGATTCTTGATGCGACTGGCGAGCGTAAATTCGCCGCGGGGTGGTCCGTATTAGTAGTCAAATGGGGGACCGGGTGGACGGCCCGTGTACGGACCGTGTTTGGATAGATGGCTTGGTCTCCAATGGACCAGCCCCGCAAATTTGTGCTTGCGGCGTGACTGTGGAGGAGGGGGGTGGACCTCTTATCTCTCATTTCAAGGTGTCTCTTGACCATTCTTGACCATTAAAGATCTCGATTGGAATCATAAAGAGGAACTGCAATCCCCCGCCTCATCGGGTGGAGTTCCGATCCGAGCCGATCACGTGGGGATGGAGGAGAGGGTATTCATAGAAGGTTGAAGGTGTCAGAAGAAGGAAAAACATAGATCAAAGTATTTGATCCAGGCTTGATTGAAATACAACTTAACGAGAGTCCGCTTTGTTGAATTGGGTGATATTCGGAGTTGCAGGTGCCAGTGGGAGAGTAGGACCTCATTCCTCCGAGTCCAGCAGACAATTCAAGTCGACATATTCCGAGTCGTGCACTTTGGAGAAGGCAGAACTAAAGCAACAGTGAAAAGCAAATGCATATCCCAATTTTCGGCAGATACTTCTTGTTGTGCATTATATTGACAAGACTACATGGCCTTTGAACCAAGTAACTCCCCATGTGATATTGGCCCAAATAGCGTTGTTGCACCGACACTCGAAATTCAAAATGGTCTGTATCCAGGAGTTTGGATGATCTAATCGAGTACTTTGGATGTGATGCTTATTTTATTAGTTACCGATTCCTGATTCCTTCAAGGTACCCCTCACATTTTCTCATGCAAACTCCATGACTACCTAACTGGCCAAACTCTGGAATCGCTGCTGCGAGATCAAATTTCAAAGCTTAGTAGAATATTTCAATTCATTTCCCTGGTGTATTTTGCTTTTTGCTCTCTTGCAGGACCACCAAGTTGGCAATTTGCTACTTTATCAGTCCAGTTCAGCCAAACCCAAGGCGAAAAAGAAGACAAAGAGGCAAAAAGCAATTCCACTTGGCGGGGCAATTTTGATGAGGGGAAATTCGTGCGTTTGAAATGCCCAAGTCTCAGATAGTTGGGGTGATCTTCGGTCATTTCTAGCGACTGATAAGTTAAACTTGTTCCTGAGTTGCCACAGATGAGCTGAAGACAAACCCGACTTATCACGGCACTGAGGCTTGCAGATATTCAATATTCTGCGTCTCATCTTTACTTTACCGCTACTTGGCACTGTAACCTCAGCATTTGCAATGCCAAGTGCCGTCGGGTTTCCGCTTGTATTTGCACTTCAACAAACAACCGCCGCTCCAATGAAGCAATTTCCCCTCTGCCAAGGTCCAGCCACCTTCTTGGCTCCCTCGCGGGGTCTATACCAATCACACATCATTACCCTTTATCATCGCGTGCTTCATTTTTGCGAAACAAGATATAAAAGCCATCAATATTCTCGGAATATGTCAATCACTTTGTCTTCAGTGATAAGTGAAAGATGAAGTGGCTTATCTTGACCTCCCAATTAACCCTGGCATTGGCCAGTCGGCCGAAGCCCCTTGTTTCGCCGGTATGCTTCATTTTCACCGCCTCACCTTCTTCGACTCAAGATCATGATATGCTAATTACTATTGTCAGGAAAAATTCCCTTCTTTGGTCCATCTGGAAGATCTCCTCAAAGGCTCACAGAAACTTGAGGATTTTGCCTATGCATACCCGGAGCGCAACCGAGTTTTTGGCAGTGCAGCTCACAATGATACGGTTGATTTCATTTATCATGAACTAAAGCGCACTGGATATTACAATGTGTGGAAACAACCGCAGGTGCACACCTGGACTACTGCAGATTCATCTCTGACATTCAATGGCGATGAGATCGAGGCGACCACGATGACATACAGCCCCAGCGTTGATGTTACTGCCGAAGTAGCTGTGGTCTCAAGTCTAGGATGCAGTGCATCTGATTACCCCAGCGATGTGAATGGGAAAATTGCCCTCGTCAAGCGTGGTGAATGTACCTTCGCAGAGAAGTCTCTACTGGCAGCCGCTGCAGATGCTGCGGCAGTCATTGTTTATAACAATGCTGCGGGTTCTCTGAGTGGAACTCTGGGTGGTGTTTCCAGCGAGTATGCTGCAATTGCCGGTATTTCCCAGGAGGATGGAGAGGCCATCCTCAGCGAGGCAACGAATGGGGCTGTGACTTTGTCTCTCGAAATCGACAGCAAAGTAGAGAACCGCACCACCTTCAACGTGATTGCGGAGACAAAAGGTGGTGATCACGATAACGTCGTGTCTTTGGGAGGTCATACCGACTCTGTACAGGCCGGACCTGGAATCAATGATGATGGATCGGGCGTCATCAGTAATCTGGTGATAGCCAAGGCCCTGACAAAATTCTCCGTCAAAAATGCCGTCCGATTTCTCTTCTGGACTGCCGAAGAATTCGGTCTTCTAGGCAGCGAGTATTACACCTCGCATCTGGATGCAAAGGAATTGGCCAAAATCAGGCTCTACCTGAACTTTGATATGATTGCTTCGCCCAACTACGCCCTCATGATCTATGATGGCAATGGCGATGCGTTCAATCAAACTGGCCCGGCAGGCTCAGACCAGATCGAAGCTCTATTTGAGAAATACTACGATTCCAAGAAACTACCTCATATACCCACCGCATTCGACGGACGATCCGATTACGATGGTTTCATCTCCCGCGGCATTCCCGCAGGTGGTTTGTTCACCGGCGCTGAAGGACTCAAGACCAGCGAAGAAGCGAAATTGTTTGGAGGTCAAGCAAATGTGTCATACGACGAAAACTATCATGCTGCTGGGGACAATTTTACAAACCTCAACCATGAAGCATTCTTGATCAACTCCAAGGCTACTGCGTTTGCTGTTGCGACTTATGCCAATGATCTTTCATCAATCCCTAAGCACAATGCTACTGTCGCACGGCGACACGTGAAGAGAGCACCCCGGACTCATGCCCACACTCATAAAACAGGTTGCTTCCATTCGCTGGTTGAGCAGTGAGGTCTCTCGCATTTTCGCTATATACAATCCATTGTATAGGTATACCACGCTACTACCTAGGTAGTACCAAATCAAATACATTGACGAGTTACTGCCCCCCGGGGCCTTGTTCAAAATTCAAACCTTTCAGTCAAGGCAACTTGGATACAAATTCAAGTTGTATAAGCAAGAGCAAGGAGTATCATTTGATGTAGCATTATCTTCACTTCATATTACCATTATTTGACTTCATGGTTCAGAAAATAACCTGTTCAAATGCATGTTGTAGGCCATACGACCCAAGCCATGCTTCCAAAGCTTGCATATCGCCTCGATTTGCTCGTTGCCCCCCTCGCTCACCAAGTGAGTCCGTAATTTCTTGCATACCGGTGAACACTCTCTGAACATCTTCCGTTTCGCGGAACCTCTCGCTAACCTTCTTTTGATGACTCGGAATATCGCCCCATGAATGTGTTTTGATAAAGCTCATGTAGGAATCGACATCTGACGATGCACCCTCCAGACACAGCACACCCGGTTTCCCTGCTAATACAAAACCAGTAAGGGAATATCCCGGCGCCAAATTGACCATATCATCTCGCTTCTTCCGAGTTGAGAGTGATGGAAAATAGAACCAGACCCTCACAATTGGTCCTCTTGGATTGGTATTTGAATTTGCCTCTTGTAAGGCTGTTGCTTGACTTTTCTTCTTTTCAAGGAACTCGTTAACCTGGGCTTGAATAAAGTCAAATGCTTCCAGGGAGTCTCCCAAGGGAATAGAAGCTGATATTAAAGAAACTTCTGCCTTGGACATCCAGTCTGGTTGTCGAATGGAATAGCTGCATGGTGGTGGTTGATCAATGTCCTCCGGATTCTTACACAGCACCGGAACCGAGACATTGACTTGAATAGACTTCTCCCCATCTAATAATGGTAGACAGACCGTCAGGAATAGATCCGAGGGTACATTTGGTAGAGATGTCTGGGTCAGGCACCAATCTCGAAGCTTGTCCAGGTATTCATTCGTTGAGTCAGGGATCTCAATTTCCCCATCAGAAGGAAACATTGCGACAAGGAGATCAATTGTCGATAATTGGGATTCCATAATGTCTGGTGGTAGGAGAGAGAGTTCTTGTAGGGCCATGTTGAGTGGAAATCTGCGCGTATTGCGCAGGTGTCTAGAAAACAAAGGCTGGTGACGGAATTGCAGAGGGGAGCTGCCAGCTTCTTGTTCTTTTTTATCGAAGCAAAGAATATGTCTTATATAGAGAGAAAATCAGAGCGACAGATAGCAGATGCGACGGGATGGACGAGTGATTTGGTTTGATGGACAGTGGATTTTCAACTTCATGTTCGCCAGCCAAAAATTGGCCGATCACGGAGAACAGTGCGCTTATGTAACCATCGAGAGTGATATCCATTCAACTTGAAGCTGAAGATTCAAATAATTATTATAAACCACTATAATACAAAAGAACACGTAAAAAATACACTGACAGTTCAAGAATTGTTTTGCGAAAACTAATAAATTGTGAAGTTCAAGTTGTAGATGCGTTTGCGGACTGCGTGGGAGAGAGAAAAGAGTAACTACTGTACGAGTGTATTTGATGTTGCCTACTTCAACTAGAGGAAGTTGTTTTGCAAAATCATTCAATTTTATGAACTGGCGCGTAAGGATCACACAAAATGACACAAAATTGTCTCATAGAATTATAGTGGAAATAGACTCGTAGA
This sequence comes from Penicillium paxilli ATCC 26601, assembly GCA_000347475.1. Taxonomy (NCBI): domain Eukaryota; kingdom Fungi; phylum Ascomycota; class Eurotiomycetes; order Eurotiales; family Aspergillaceae; genus Penicillium; species Penicillium paxilli. The sequence goes on from AOTG01000391.1 coordinate 11,964, forward strand.
TAGAATGTGTTCTGGATGTAGTATTCTGGCATTCCTTCATCTTCGGGCATCAGGTCGACACTAGCAAAGGCTATCAGAGGCGCCAGATCTGTCCAGGTGGTTGTAGGATTCACTTTCATTTGCTAGCTGATCCTAGATATGAAAAACCACCTGGGCAAGAAAAGGGAGGGATTCATTCTCCAACAATATGAGCAACGGCCGATATTAACAAGATTGTTCATTTTCCACCACCAGGACAATCACAAAGGGGCTAGTGGTTCGCTGATCAAACGTATTAGATTGCAGTTTGATAGTATTGGTGTTCAAGATAGTCATGATTTTGCGAAAGTCCATCTTAGCATAATCCTGTCGACGCAAGAGCCCATTCGACGAGTTTAGCCACCGAGGAGCTAACTTCATTTGTTCTCGGAATTTCATGTCCGCCCCCATGGTCGTAAGACCGTCGTGTGGTAGGATTGCATATACCCGATAGATGTACTCCAGCAGAATATCTGGGATCTTTTGACCCATATACATGCACAGTTGGAATATCAATGCGATATGGGCACTTTATCTCATCGCGCAATTCATCCTCGGACAGTCCGCCAGAAATCGAGTTTTCGAGTCCTGTCCATCGATTCACTCCTTGTGCTAAAACAGCTTCCGAACCAGCTTGTCGCTCCAACGCGACTCGCGATGCCGAGTCACGCTCGTGTGCTTCCGCGGAGATATAAAACCCAAGCTCTTGCAGCATGTTTATTGAAGGACCACCACAAACAAAAATAGCAGTTTTGAAAGGAGGAGGAAGATGCGGTGTCTCTTCCTGGTGCAACAACAAAGCACTCGAACCAAGCACACATCCCTGAGAGAACATCAGGGCAGCATCGTAGGGACCGTTCTTCGCGATGTAATCATTCAGCCAAAGGCATGCTGCACGAACCGACTCAACAGAGCCAGAACCATCCCACCAGGCATAGTACGGTGGTTCGTAGAAGAGATCAACGCCAGCAGCCGGCTCACTTTCGAACGGACCATCTAAGAAATCAAATTCGATATTTTTGTCGGACAGCCGGGCCCGGAATGAGGCTGAGGGTGATCATATTAGTATTTGGCGATCTGCTGTGTTTATCGGATATCCATTGTGACAGGGGGGTAAGCATTGAGCAACGACGGTACCTGTTTGGGAGCGGAAAATCGCACCGCTTGTCCCTTTTCCATGGAGACAGAGAACTCTCATTGTTGATCATTTAACGTGGCTTGAGAATAATCTCGTCGGTGTGTAGAGGTGAAGAGCAAGGGAGATAGATGATGGCGGGGGTGATCGCGAGCGAAACGAAAAATAAGCGCAAGGTAATCCTGGTCGTACTAATGTCCGGATCAAAGAATCCCTGCATCTGGATTCTGCATCCCTGCGGTCGCCGCCATGAGAAAGCAAAAGGAGGAAGGGGTTGCAATTTACAGACTTGAAAGTCTCAATGTCATTTTGGCATGGGATGTGATAGTACTTCTAGACAACATGACAACCGTGGAGCCAGAGAGCGTAGTATTGTATTTCTCACTGCCAAATAGCATAAAACTATGTACAGACCGCCACTTTTGCAGCAATGGGACTCAAGGTGGGGTATTGTTTCTCACTAAACATCGCGGCAGGCCCCCCTTGGCTGCACGATGCTAAAATGCGCCTCGAGAGCAAAGCAAATGCAGTCGGCACCAACATCCATGCCCCTTGCTTATATCCATGATTGGATGTCTTTTGTTAGAAAATATGAAGTTGTGTGATTCGATAAATATGGCAATGTTTAAATTTTTTGGGAATTTCGACAGTACACCACAGCTCGGTCGCATTCGAAAGGTTAATTCACAAAGCGCAAGGCCTTGACAATGTGAGCGGTATGGGATAGATGAACGAGCAATACTACTAAAGCGAGGAAGATGAATGTTATGAAGCACGAAGACTCAGAATTAGTTCTCTCTTTTCTTCACATCGATCTGGTCTAATATTCCCCCGCCGGCGAGACATTCCCCCGAATCGACTCCATAATTGTGAGTCGAGTCAAAACAACAACGTAATTCTCATGACCGAGGTCCGTTGTCCAGCATTAACAATCAATTTTAAATCTCTCCGCATCGATTTCGGATTTGCCACAGATTGTTCTGAATTTAGAGAAGAAAGTAAGGGAGCAGAGTTCCTCGGGCGATGGTGGAGGGGGGCAATTCCGAATGATATGACAGTATGATGTCAGGCGATTGACAACTTCATCTGGCCTATTCTGGTCACTCGACAGCTTTCAGAGCTGTTAAAAAGAAATGAAAGCAATAAACCAAAATTGACTACTACATTGATACCGCTCGCAGCGATCCCTGGCGTAGAGTTTGGTTGCTCTGCAGCTTTATGGGACGGGAACTGGTGGGATCCACCGTCCACTCACCGGCTTCATTGGAGAATTGGAGACGAGACTTCGTCATGATTCTATAGCTCCCCGAGGATCACTCAAATAAGGGATTTGTAATCATCCCGGGGAGCATAAATGGAGATCCTTAAACCAGATGGACCTCTCACTCCACGTTTTCTCTTTTGGTATTTAAAAGTCACTGCCCAAACATCACCATGTCCACCCAAAAAGCCGTCATTATTACAGAACCCAAAACTGATGGTCTGGTTCTGAACCACCCCATTCCTAAACTCCGCGATGATTATATCCTGGTAAAGAACGTGGCAGTTGGCCTCAATCCAACTGATTGGAAGCATGTTGCCTATCTTGCTCCTCCGGGAGTTCTCGTGGGATGCGATTATGCCGGTGTCGTTGAAGCTGTTGGAAAGGACGTCAAGAAACCATGGAAGAAGGGCGATCGTGTCTGTGGATTTGCTCATGGCTGTAACTCCGTTGAGCCAGAAGATGGGACTTTTGCCGAATACATTGTCGCCAAAGGAGACTTGCAAATGAAAATCCCCGACCACCTCAGCTTCCAGGAAGCCGCTACACTTGGTGTCGGTATCAGCACCGTTGGCCAGGGTCTATATGATAGTCTCAAGCTCCAGCTCCCCACGGATCCCATCAAGGATGCCACACCCATCCTCATCTACGGAGGTTCAACCGCCACAGGCACTCTCGCTATCCAATTTGCCAAGCTGTCCGGCTACAAGGTGATCACGACCTGCTCTCCACGCAACTTCGACCTCGTTCGCTCGCTGGGTGCCGATGAGGTTTATGACTACAAAGATGCCCAAGCTGCCACGGAAATCCGCAAGTCCACCAACGACAACCTGAAGCTCGTCTTCGATTGTATCTCTCTTGAATCCAGTGCCGCATTCTGCGACAATGCCATCTCCACCAGCGGTGGCGAGTACAGCGCCTTGTTGAATGTCAAGATTGCACGCGCCAATGTCAACGACCGCTTCACTTTGGCCTATACCACTGTCGGTGAAGCATTCAACTTTGGCGATATTCCCATCCCGGCCAAGCCGGAGGACCGGGCCCACGGCGAAAAGTTCATGGCCGTCGCTCAATCTCTTCTGGATCAAGGGAAGATCAAGGTTCATCCTCCCAAGGTGGGCAAGGATGGATTGAAGGGTGTTTTGGAGGGACTGCAGCTGCTGAAGGCTGACAAGGTCAGCGGTGAAAAGCTCGTTTATAATGTTTCCGAGACTCCTTGATCGAGATTCTACTTAGCTTAATTAATGTGATGCCACCAATACCGTTCAACAAAGCCCATTGAGTTATCTGTAGATTATCCTGTAACCTGATAGTACATCTAATGCACTTTGGTCACTTCCACGAGCTCAGTGTGGTGTCTTTTGCCCTCGCTTTTTCTTCCCTGAAGTTTTTCCGCAATCCTTTTAATTCGGTACGTTTGCTCTAACAAACAATTGCTTTGTAAGTCCAATTCGTTTCGCACTCCGAAAGCACCGAAATGCGATATTTATCGTGCAAAAAAAAAAAGAAGGAAATCTTCAGCGATTTCTTCGTGACCAATACTCATCACTGCATTTCCTAATCCGGTTTAAACTCCACAGGTGGCGGGGACCTCGGCTGGATCGGAGGTCGAGATCCTTGGATATCCGGACTTTCACCGATTGAATTTGAGCATTCTCGAGCTGATCGGATTAGGTTTAGTCTCCGCAGCTGGTGTCCAGGAAAATAAGACCCTGGATTACTGTACACTGATATAGAGGGTTCTAGTAGTAAAAAAGACTCGAAAAAAAATGCTATATAACGCTCACAGTAAGATTTTTTTTCCCACACAGTATCACATTCGATAGAATCTGCTTCAATCACTTATTCCCTTTCTTCAGAGAGCTACAAAAATGGCGTTTCCTTATGAGAAAGTACTGCTCATCGGGGCCACATCCGGCATTGGCGAGGCACTGGCTACACGTTTGGTGCAAAATGGCACCAAAGTGGTCATAGCTGGACGACGGAAGGAAAATCTGGATAGATTTATCCAGAAGCATGGGGAAAGCAAAGTTAGCGCAAAGGTTTTGGATGTCATGAATGTCGGTCAGGTGAGTAGTACATGCATTGATCTATACTATCCCTCTCCTCAATCCCGGTAGCGTTGCGTCGGAAGTTTTGCTAACTGTATTACTAGATCTCGCAATTTGCCAAAGAGGTCATTTCTGAGCATCCTGATTTGGAATGCGTGTTCATCAACTCTGGAATCCAACGTCCATTTGATTTTGCCAATCCGGACTCAGTCGACATGGATGTATTCGAGCAAGAGCTGATCACCAACTATACTTCAGCTGTGCGGCTTGCTAAAGCCTTCACGAGCCATCTCCAACACCAGTCCAAACAAACTGCGATTGTATTCACCACCTCACAAATGGCACTAGTTCCAATGATGCGTTGTCCCAATTATGGTGCCTCCAAAGCCGCATTGCATCATTTCATCCTTGCTCTCCGTACCCAATTGAGTGATGGACCAGGAAACATCCAAGTGATCGAAATCTACCCACCAGCTGTCCAGACAGAGCTACACGATGCCAAGCACCAGCCCGATCTCAAGGATGGGCATTTGATTGGGATGCCATTGCAGGAATTTATAGATGTTGTCTGGGAGAAGTTGATTGGAAGAGAAGATCAAATTTTGGTGGGCTCCGCCTTGAATATTTTCAATGCGTTCGAGATTAAGAGACAGGAAATGTACCAGCAGATGACTGAGATGTTGTCCGGATTGTTGAAGCAGTTTTTGCGGTGATCAGTGCTAGCCTTAGGGTTTCCAGCTACTCTCTCGTTACACTCCTCAGTGTACATACCACACTACTAGCATAGTATGATTAGGGCTAGCACACTGGCACCTGCCCAGGAAATAGAGCAGAACCAATCTTTGAAAGCAAGAGAGTTAATTCTACTCTAGACTAAAAATAAAAGTCTATTTTAATAAATATACCATTATTTATTTTATATTCTATATTCTATATTATATTCTATACTATACTAATGCTGTGTATATCCAAGTGGTAGTAAGGTATGACGTAGCTCATTTCCCCGGGTCCCAAAGCTTGGCCACATGCAACTTTCTTTCCAACTTCAACTTCAATTTCATCTCTCCTCCACCACTTCTCCCCCGCCATTCCCATTGGCACAACTCACACAACTGGCACCCCATAATGGCCACCGCTTCAGAGGCAAATGCCCTGGGCTATAACCTTCAGGTGGACTATGTGGTTTGCTACAGTTTCGCGGATGTCGGTGAGTACTAGCGTCACTGTGCTGATGAGCAGAGTTGAGCATAGCACCGCTAATCATGGCGTGGCAGGTCATTCGCAAGCTATTCAACAGCTTGAGAAGCTTCTCCAAGCTCTCGCAAATGCTGGACTACAATCTGAGGTCCGCCAAGGAGACGAAGCCTCTCTCCTGATTTTCGTCCGCGCCTCCAAGAAGCGTCTGAGGCGGGCGGTGTATCGGTCACGGTGAGCTGTCCTTCTCACTGTCCCTCTATTGCTATATTCTGTTTCGCATCACATCACTTTCACCTTCTGGCCCACACATCACCCGACTCACCTTTTCTCCGCATCTGCTAATCGCTTCTTTTCCCCAACTCAGTGTCCGCGATTGGCTGTATGGAATCCGCAATGCCGAACCCGAGCCGGCCAGCGCAATCGAGCCCCAAACCGAGGCCGAGCGACTCCGCATTATAAATAACATGATCACCCTCCCGGTCGAAGAAGGTGGTGCTGGAATTACACCAAACCATGGAGAATGGACCAAGGTCACGGCAGTCTTCCCTTTACACGACATCGAGACCAATAATAAATGGATGAGAGAATGGAGCAAGAAGACCTTTCTCTCCGATGATGACCTCGATCAGATTCGGAACAAATTTGGAGAGAGCGTGAGACCCCCGCAATCCCAAATATCTACTCATGCGAACTTGTTCGGCATGTGAAGCTGACTGGTGTTTCTAGGTTGGATTCTACTTCTCCTTTTTGCAGTCCTATTTCCGCTTCTTGGTCTTCCCCGCGATCTTCGGCTTCTCCTGCTGGTTTTTCCTCGGCGGCTATTCAGTCGTGTATACCGTGGTGAACAGTCTATGGTGTATCATATTTGTTGAATACTGGAAACGCCAAGAACGGGACCTGAGTTGTCGATGGCAGACCAAAGGGGTCTCGGCTGTACAAACCATGCGGCGCGAATTTAAACCCGAGAAGGAGGTTCGCGATGACAGCACCGGCGAAATGCGTGGTGTATTTTCGGTTACGAAGCGCATGCAGCGACAGCTACTCCAGATTCCGTTCGCCCTTCTCGCTGCAGTCGCCCTTGGTGTCATTATCGCAACTTGCTTTGCAATCGAGATCTTCATCTCGGAACTGTATAACGGTCCTTTTAAAACATACCTGGTAGGTCTTCCATTTGCTTGCTTCGCACGTGTTACCGGGTCTAATACTTACGCCCTTAGGTGTTCATTCCTACCATTCTGCTCTCCGCTCTGGTTCCAACAATGAGCGCAGTGTTAATGTCCATCGCCACTAAACTCAACGATTATGAAAACCACGAAACCAATGACGGCTACGACGTCGCGCTCACACAGAAAGTCTTCGTCATCAACTTTATCACATCCTATCTTCCCGTTTTTCTGACGGCCTTCGTCTATGTCCCTTTCGCCAGTCTTATCGTGCCTTACCTTGATGTTTTCCGTTTGACTGTACGGCCATTCGTCTCAAAAGAGCATGCATTTTCCAAGAGATCGCATTTCCAAATTGACCCAGCCCGTCTGCGCAATCAGGTGATTTACTTCACAGTCACCGCCCAGATCGTGGGATTCGCCATGGAAACAATTGTTCCATACCTCAAGCAGGGCGCATTTCGAAAATACAAGGCTTTCAATAAGAAACGCAACGGCAGACCAGGAGCAAACGGCGACAAGGAATCCCCGGAGAGAAAGCCAATCATCACCTACGATGACCCAGTCGAAGAGAAAGAATTCTTGGCGCGTGTTAGAAACGAAGTAGAGCTGTCCGAATATGAAGTCACCGACGACCTGCGCGAGATGTGCATTCAATTCGGATACTTGGCTCTCTTCTCACCAGTCTGGCCCCTAGTTCCAGTCTCCTTCTTCATCAATAACTGGGTAGAACTGCGCTCCGACTTCTTCAAAATCTGCATGGAATTTCGTCGACCAACTCCCTTGCGCGCGGACACCATCGGTCCATGGCTCGACACCCTAGGCTTTCTCTCCTGGGTTGGTAGCATCACAAGCGCTGCTCTCATTTACATGTTCAGCGGCAATTCCCAACATGGTCCCAACGGCGAGCCGACAGATATTGTAGGCTGGGCACTTCTACTCACCATCTTCTTCTCGGAACATCTATATCTCGTCGTGAGATACGCAGTCAAAACCGCCATGGCGAAGCTAGACCCACCATTCTCTCGCAAGGAGCGGTCAGAGCGCTATCTCATGCGCAAGCGGTATCTGGACTCAACACTCAGCGCCAGCGCCGACAATGATCATGAGGATGATGATGTCGTCCTCACATCCAGTTCCCCCGAGATCTCACGGCGAACTCTTGAAGACGATGCTCGGCAGTCAACATCGCAAACCACCGATCCCGCGGAAAGATTCTGGATGCGCCAACGAGGGTGGGAAGAGTCTGCACAGATTGGGGCTGGGATCATTCAAGCCCAACCTAGTGAAGTGAATGGAAAGAAGGAGCAGTAGACTAGGACGTACTAGCCCTGGAGTATATATTGTTCCCCCGCTAAAGTGAAGATATTGCGGGGCGCTTCTTGTTTATGATTTTGTGTATATGATAGCGAACACGCCTTGGTATATGAGCATTTGTGATTGTTGAATTTTGACCGCGGCTGCTTGTTAGTAGCGTTGCCCTGGAGTAGTAGTAGATGAATACTATTGAAGTTTTAAATCGCATCAACCTTGGATGAGTATTACTAGCTCTAGAAGACTCCAACTGATTACGTTCATATATTTAATACTACAGTAGATTTCTGAGTACAATAGTACTAGTACCAATTGATTGCAATACCTTGAATGAGTTTCATGACCACATATAAATGCCTCGCATCGCTCATCCCCCCTTCAGGCGCTTTTCCCGAGTCACTATTACAATACCGCCATCACATGTGCATTCTACCATGCGGATTTTATGCATAATAGTGCTAGTTGTAGCGGCCCAGGACAACAATTTGAAAAGGAGAGCCAGGATGAGCCCTCCGAGTCCGACTCTGTTCCCTCGTTCCCTTCTTCCCGAACTTTTTCATCCCTGAAACTACTATTCCCCCACTACTCCGCCCATGCAATGCAGATTTTCGATTTGATTTCGAGTGTGAGCACCTACTAAGTCGCCATATAATCATTCCTCTTCTCCCAATGACCTTCCTGCGGCTGTTCCTCACCAAACTACGATACCATGGCAACAATGAATTACTTCCCTAGGAAAACCAGATTGGCTACGTTCATGACTGACATGAAGAGCCAAATCAAAATCGCTAGAATCGCTGTAAACCACGAATTTGTCATCTTGACCCCTTCAATCTCAAGCTCGGCTCCCTCCCCAATTATCTGGCCCGAGTCCACATTGCTGTCGGCGTCCAAGTTGCCAGCTTGAATGCGCCAGCGCGCTTTTCCGGGGTAGGTCGTCATGTACTTATCGCGGCAGGTAAAGTATATCAGTGGTGCGGTGACAAATGGGAGTATGATGCTCAACGCAACCTGCGATCCATTGAGCGCTGCATTAAGCCCCTCGCGACCCACGGCCCCCGCGATAATAATACTCGGTATGATACTCATAGTGCGGGTCACGAACCGGCGTAGCCATGGCCTAATATTCCAATTCAGTGCGCCCTCGCTGACCATCTGGCCAGCGATAGTGCACACGATTCCTGCCGAAACTCCCGACAGCAGCAATGCCAGGGCAAATATAATGCCTGCCGCCGGCGAGATAGACTTGGAAAGTAGATCATGTATACCAAAGATGTCGGCATCGAGGGCATCCGGGTTATTGTATAGCGCCGCACCGGCGACGATGAGAATGGCAGAATTAACAAAAAGGGCGAACGTGAAGAGCGAAATGGCCAACTCGAGAATCGATAACGTGAGTGAGTGCTTGATTGCGCTTAATGATGGGACGTAGTAGCCTTTGTCGATACCATCTTCTAAAGCTGAATAACCCGATGCAAGCTGACAAGGTAAAAGCCTTCTTCGTTCATCGTATTCACGTAAGCGAGGTTGGACAATACCGGATCCGAGATACAAACTGTGAGGCATAACTGTTGCACCAAGAATCCCGCAGGCCTGATAGATACTGGAAAAGCATTAGAGCAACGACAAAGACACAGAAAGAACTTTCGGCTCACGCTTCCGATTCGATAAGATATTTAGAAGGAAGATAACCCTTGAAGACTTCCCCAGGGGTGGTACCACGGATCAGAGACAATTGGATGCAAAAGCACACGACCACAGCGAGAACTAAACAAATGATAAACACTTCAAAGTACCTAAGCCCCTTCATAGACCCCTCTGGGCGGTAGAAGAACAGAGTTACCATGACATCAAGAATGGAAATGGCGCATCCCGCGACTAGCGGTATTTGAGGGATCAGAAGGTTCAATGCGATAGCAAATCCAATTACCTGCCAGTGGTCAGTTAGCATTGGCCAATCAAATGCACATGATACTGTTTGATATAACCGTCAGTTAATCAAGGATCTAGTACCTCTGCTATATCCGTTGCAATGATAGCAGCCTCGGCAAAGGCGTACAGAATATAGTTGAGCCAGCGCGGGAGAAATGCCCGACATGCCTCGGCGAGATTCAAGCCGCTAACGGTACCAAGCTTGATTGCAAGACTCTGGAGGAAGATGGCAAAAATATTGGAGAGTAGGACGATGAACAATAGGCGGAAGCGGTACGAGGCTCCTGCAGCAATATCGGTCGAGTAATTGCCGGGATCAACTGAGCGAACAGATGTAAGTGAGCTGAAAAGAAAGACTGCATGCAGTATAAAAGCGCCGTTGACTAACTGTATGCAACCGAAACCATAAACCCCGGCCCGATGAAGGAGCCAAACGTAGCAAGCATTTTCCAGGCGCGCTGAAACAGCGCGCTCGGGCCGGCGTCACCACCAGCCGAACCTGGTGGAAAAGCCGGAGGGTGGGCGGTTACAGGCACCTGCATACCACCCTCGAGGGACTGGCCACGATCAGTTGACCGCTGAGCCAGCCGGTAGGTGGCCTTGTCGTTGTTGTCGTTCTGGGTAGGGGCATCGATAGCTACTAATTCCCCTAGGACGTTCGAGGCCGGGTTGGACAATGTCTGGGATTCGCTTTCTCGTACGGTCCGACTGTTGACGAGACCGTTAAAGTCCTCGTTGGTGGTTAGGTCATTGGAGTTTGGATTGGGACTCTGGTTGAAGCCGTCCCCCTCGAGGGGCTCGTCGGTGTGAGATGTCTTGTTCATTCTGCTCGGACTGCTAAGGATAAAAGCTTATTGTTTACAACTGAAAATACTGAGATGTAAACTAGTGTGCAGTTTTCATCCCGAGGAGACAGATGCAAAGAGAAACTTGAAATGACTGTACATTAGGAAGAAAGGCAGCGAAATACGGAGGCATTTGGAGTGGTTGTGGCCCCCGCAACTGCCGGCTTGTGGCGACTTTTCCCAGGGGTTCACTAAACGAACATCGCTTTAACCTTTCAACTCTTCATTGTTTCTTAGGCTCTGGTTTTAGTGAATAGACCTAACATACTCAGCTACTCTTCCTCTAAAGTATTCTTCGAAGCGCGACACGTAAGGGTAAAGATGGGACTTAGGGAGAAAACGATGGTGATACAAACTTGTAGTTGGTGGAAACAATGTCAAATAGGGTCAGGTTGTGAGGGGCGGGCATAAAGCTTGTATTTTACCTGGAAAAACACGACTCTATTCATTCTGACGCGATGGTGGGTCGTCACATTTGTAATTAGCTTTTCGAGATGCTGCTGAGCTAGTAATAAGTCCGATCTTAATGTGTGAACTACCTGCTCAGCTTTCACATGGCAACAGGGTTGGGCGCGAACAATTTCAAATTGACAAGGGAATCAAACCCATCTCAACCTCTGCCAGATTTCCACCTATTTGATGTTGAGAAGGGATATAGAGGACAATAGTATCTCTGAATGGTGACCACTCCGACCAGTGCTTTGCCTACATAGAGGGGTTTGTGTTGATCCCGCCCGGGCTTCTAAAACTTGAACAAGCATCGACTAGTGCGAAATGTATTAGTCCTAGCGCCTGCGGAGTCAACCAGCAAACTCCACTTCAGATATCCGAGGACCAATCATAGCTGTCTTCAAAGAACAACCTACGAAACAGAGCGAGAGCGAGAGCGAGAGATAAGCAGATCGAAATGAAAACGAGAGTAACCATAGTACCAACTTCCATCAAATGTACGGTAAAACCCGCTTCATCCTGGATTAGATTCCAAGAAAGTACAATTGTCAGTACGATAGGCCTAGTGAAGGCCTCTACTGTCTACTACGTAGGCGGAGAGTACGAAATACCATGTGAAGACACCCAGCAATAGTCAAAACAATGTTGATTTATTATGTACTACTAGTAGTAGTTCTAGCCAGACTCCAGTTCAAGTTGTCCAAGCAGCAGCATCAGAGACTTTCTACAATGTTTATCTGTCCCAAGACACACTCTGTCTCAAGACTGACAAGGATATCAGACATTTGTCTCAAGACAATCCCAGACATAGGACGATTGTCACAAGTCTACACTTTGAGGTACATGACTTGATAAGTGAGATGACGACTGTCTTTTCTCCGATATTGAGTTGAGACAAATAAGACGGAGCTTTTGTCCTTCTACCAACCTTGCTTCTGAATTTTCTTGGGACCAGTACTAACAGCATGTCCTTTGCTCCAGAACTACTTACCAATTTGATTTACTATTGACTGTTCGCAATTTACGATCAATAATAAGTAATTCCAAGTTTCGGTATCCTTCAAGGTTCACATTCTAAGCTCTTCTTCGATCTAGCAAAAGTTTCAATATCATATTCCTCCTCGTAGATTTCCAAAGATAAAATTCTCACAAACTGCCCTTCAATGATTTATCATCAGAAGCAAATAGAGACCCTCGCGGAAATAGGGGTGGACCAAAAAGAAATAGTACAGAAGTATAATCAAAGACCGCAGACAGCCAAAGCCTCGAAGCTACAGTAGACACCAGGATAGTTGTAGGAGGAGAGGAAGCAGGTACAAATCACTGACGGTAACTAGGTAGAAGAGAACAGGGAAGCTCTGATGTACTGCTTGATTCAATGTTTGGTGATATTTTTATGGTGGATCCAATTTTCAAAGATTGGCTGAAAGTTAATCGCACTAAGGGCCATCTCACACTAACTAAACCTACATCGTACATACTACTAACCCAGATTTACTGGAGCGCCATAGGATCCACCTTCGCCGCCGCAGAGGCACAAGTCTCGCCAGTATCTCCGACCTGCTCAGCATTCGCCAGGTAGCAATAAACATTCGAGTATTGTCCTTCAATCAGTGCCGGTGGTGTGGACAATATCTGATGGTACAGTGTCACATTTGCCACGGCCATCTTAGGGTCTGTAAACGTCCCATTGAAATAGAGCTGGTTACGCTGACACTTGCCATTATTTAGCAGCTGCGGCCGGTTGAGTAGGTCGTGAAAGGTATGATCCGTGTACGGAGAGTCTTGCGTGAGTGTGTACAGCATATCGAATGCTTCAGCGTAGACACCGGGCCCAGAAACCGTATTAGGAAGTAGGTATGGCTTCACAGAAATGCTGTAGAGACCATCCGGCAAGCTCTCGACGACGGCATTGTCCGGCGCAAAGCTTGCGGGCAAAGTATCTGTACCCTCAAAAGGCGAGATACCAGCGGCAATGGCGGGAACGAGCGCTTGCAGATCATGGCCATCAGTGCCTCCGATATAATTGTTGATAGGAGTGTTAATAGGTGTTTTCCCATCCTTAGTTACATCAACGTATGGCAGAATGACAGAACCTTGCATAAGAGCGGGAATCTGCAGCGGAACGAGGTTCAACGCTGTCATGCGGATGTCATTGTTATAGCCAGCTTGCACAATAAGTGGATGCATGCCGTCTGGGAACGATGGAAGGACACTCTTGGGGATGTCGAGGGGCTCATAGCCGGAAATGATGCGGGCATCCGCTTTGCTGATGGGGAGAAGGCAGAATGCTAGAATTTGTTAAGTATGGCACAATCATGAATAGGTATTGCCCGGCCTTAGCTAGGGGAAACGAACTCGAATTTACAGACATCGTCCTTTTAGATGGGTTATACTGTGCGAGTGTATTTGGGCCAGCCTGTGCACTGCCGAGAGAGCACAGGGCCGCCAAGGCTGTCAGGTAAGACCCACGAACCATCGTGATGGATTCGCAAGTTTGAGGGTCTTCGTGTTATTGGAGTTTGAATGACTGTGCCCATCAGCTTTTACGAGATGGAACAGGTTATATACATTTTTGTCCCTATGTTGACCAGATTATTGTAGGGGAATTGATCGTCTAGCAGGAAATCCACACTGGGACCCGATTTAGGCACATGTGCGGGATCCACATTAGTGGAGCCTCTGTGATGAAAAACAAATACCCCTGGGTATTTTCATTTTGCAGAACAGACGGACAGATGGACAAGCAAAGTACTAGCTACTTGATGATAGTACTTCGTTGATATGTACTAACTATGAAGCCTGGCCAACTCATCAGCCGCTGACATATTCCGAGTCTTTCTCTGGGCCTTCTCTTGGGATCTTTTTACGATATAGTAGTATATGGCATAAAGTTAGTAATATGATTCTGAACACGATAAACTCCGAGTGTTCCACTTGTTTTGAGTGGAGTGAGGAAGGTCAGGAGCGAGAACGAGTCTTGATTTGCTTTTGTCATGAGTCCCGTGTACTAGTACAGTCAACTCAGTAGCGGAAGAGTTACCAGAGAGCATGACTGCAGCGTAAGGAAAGTGAGAATTGGGATTACAAATAGCCGAAGGAAACTTTGAATTATTAATATAGGTTAAGAAAAAGCCGAAGCTAAATAGTCCCAAGTTGCCAGAAAGGATGAACCCCGTGCACCTGTTCCCCGTTTTTGGCGTAGCTTTGGTAACTCCACAACGGAACCTTTCATCCGCAAGAGCAGACAGCCAGGGACTCAGATAGTATATGATTGTTCTACGGGGACTAACATATCATGGAGTCCATTTTCCCAAACAGCTTATCTACGCACGTGTCTTTAATCGAACTTTAAGAATATTATGTACTTTTGATAAACGAATGATTAGGCAGTCCCCAAGATGTCTCACTGTACACTACGGAGTACGCCGTAAGGACGGGTTCAAATGCGAACTATCGGTCTCGGTCTCGCTTTCGTTTTAGACCGAAAGAAACATTGAATATCTATGGATCCTGTGGGGCGCCGGCATTGCATCTTCCCGAATATCTACTATACCCCACATTTGACAGTGATCAGACTCATGCCAGGTGGTCTGGTTTATTTGACGGTAAAATATTAAGAAATCGTGCCAGAACAAACAGACTGGCAAGCGAAAATGCAAAGAAACTCCCCAGGATTATTGATTATCTGGGCTATCCATCTGGTTAATTTGCTAATTTCGCGTCGTTTGAAGGTAGTAGATTTACCTACGTGCTTCTAATGACTTCTTGAAGCTTGGCGTTACTAAATTGAAGATATAGCATTTATCAAAACTGTATACTACTTATTTTGGAAGCAAGATAGAAGATTCTTAGTAGTAGTAGCCTCTATATAAGCTTTTTTTGCTACAACTCAAGAGCTCTAGTATCCTCAGCAGTGATGGACCCTCAACCCTTGACTGAGAATGTGATTTAGATGGATTAATCAAATTTGAAGAGAAACCTCTCTGTAATTGTTTTCATATGTACATGTTCTTCCAGTGCGTTTCAAGGAATCAAATCAATTAAGAGCCCGAAGCGGAGGCTATTTAGTTAGGTGATGTATTACGGTGATACTTCTGTACATAGATGCAGTCCATGCCAAATGTTTGAAAAGGATCAAACTAGCTTACTGCAAAAAGGCAGCAACAGCAGCCAGAGCTCCGAAAACACTGGCAAAGCCGCTCACACTCTTTCCACTTGCGCCATTGAAGACGGGGGTAGAGGAGGCAGAGGCAGACGCGGACATAGAGGGCATCCAAGATCCCGAGGACATGGTCTTAGACGCGGTGGGCATCGGCATGGCCATAGATGACCAGGCCGACATAGAGGGCATAGAGGTCATAGAGCCAGAGCTGCCGCCACTGCACTGCGAGCCCATTCCCATAGGTCCATTAGGCTCCCCAACCTAGACAGAAGTCAGCATACAATTCTTTTTTTAATGAGTGAAAATGGCTTCTTTGGTTCTCCTTACCTCAACAATAGCAGGACCAGCAAGAATGTTATCATCTGAAGCATTCTTATTACCCTTGGTCAGGACCACGTAGCTCTGGCCAGCAACCCCCTCGGGGATTGTGACCTCGAATTTTCCATTGCCCATAGAAGTGAGAGGGGCCCAAACAGGACCGGTGACTGTGATGAAAGCAGCGTAGACATCCTTGGTGTCCATAGACTTGCCACCAGCGACCATTAGCTCGACCTTCGAGCCAGTTGTGGCGGGGGCCATGGAGGGCATAGTCAATGCAGGGAAGGCCTTGACAGGGAGCTTGCCATTGCTCTCGGGGCAAGATACAATGAACATGGAAGCAAGCGTATAAACCTCGTCAAAGTCGAGGGGGTTGTCGAAGGCCTGAGCAGCGGGAGCCTCACCAAGGGCGGCACGCAGATAAGCACTGTGGCGGGCCTCGGTAGTCAGAATACTTCCAGCGGCAGTCAGGTAGGTTTTGTCCATGATGCTGGCGGCGGCACCTAGGTACGCGCTGACACCGACACCCTCGAGGATATTGCCGAGCGCAAGGAATGAGCTGACATCGGTGGCAGGGAAAGCATATTTGCAGGCCTCGACGGGCTTTGCGCCGGCGGCTTTGAGAGCCTTGGTCAAGAACTGAACGTGCTGCTGCTCATCGCTGGCAGTCGTCTTCAAGTTCATGTAGAAAGGGTCCTGCATACCAGCCTTTTGGAAGTCGGCATGGGTGTAGTTTTTCAGACCCTCTTGATAGAAGGCAGCTTCGAGGTGCTCCAGGGTCAGGGCGTAGTTCAGGACATCGGCGTCAGTGACACCTGCGCGCTCAGTGAGAGGAGTGGCGTGGGCAAGGCCCATAGTGGCACCAGCCAGTGCGACAGAAGAGAACTTCATTGTAAAGAGTGGATTGAGTGAGAGAAGTTATCTTAATGGATAGCTCAGGCACAAGGAGGACCAAGGAGCCCTTTTTATAATTTCGAGCAAGCTCCAGCCTGAGGAGGAAGAGGTGTAAGACAACAGTCCGACTCATAGCATTTCAACGGTACCTGCATTGGCTACCCCTGCTTTAGTTCCCACGCAGAGTTTACGGAGTATGGCTCCCCGAATCAAATAAAAGCCCAGCTCGAACTTGTTGTCGATCTTAATTCAGGCCCTGAAGAGAGGTCCGTGTAAAGGCGATAATAATCTCCGGGATTTGAAAGTAGAACCTGGATCAGGTTTATTCAGACACTAGACTCTAGCTCGGCATTTACATAATTAGTGCGATAAAAACGATTGGCTCTTGGCTTAGCAGATTCTAGTATTTAGTATAAGTGTGGAGTCAACCACTAGATCCATTAGAATTTGGATCAATGATATCAAGTACAGAAGAATCAACAATGAACGAGACCGAGACCGAGACCGAGACCGAAACTCTCCACCCACATCAAAATGGAATAGTGTGATCTTGCTTTCTTGGCAATACCTTCTGATATCAAATACTCCGTACTCCGTACAGGGTGAATAGATCGATCGATCGAATTTGAATCAATTACTTCGGGATCTGGAATCCACGCGTTTTTGAGTCTTTCACCAGGCACACTTTTCTAAGGACTCACTTTCAAACAGTGCTTTACCATCTTTGCCATACTGTAAGGGGTGAGACACCGTCTGTTTGGAAGTTCGTGTTAAGAGATGGGTTTCTTAGGTAGCTTTCAAGCCTTTGAATGTTTTCTTCAGCAATTTAGGCCTCCTTATCACAGATGTGATCGTAAAAAGAGAATTCCGCTGTAGTCAAGCTCGAACGATCGCTTCCTGAAAGATATTATCATCATTTAATTGATATAATACTAGGGCTGCTACTTCTTGATAAATAGTATCTTTCGGTGGAGACTGTAATAAGAATTCCATATATACAACTACTAGTAGGTGCCTTAAGCCGAATACTAAGATGAACGCTTAGATGCATCGAAGCTTTACTAAGAAGCTACTATTTGTTCGGATCAATCTAGGCTTGGTAGTATTACAGTAGAGACTAGATCGGCAGGTAGTTCAAGTTGTTTAGCAAACTAGACGCAGTTAGACAGTTATAGAATACTAGTATAATATAGAGTACTAGTACCAATATTAGATTCTATCATCTCAAATATACTCCAGGGTTCTATACTAAGATATCAGTGCAAGTGTTTTAAGTAGTATCTATATTTCCTATAAACCAGTCTATTCAGCCCCGCACTTAGCCGATTGAAATGTAACCCTGTGAATTAAAGGGTTTTTTACAGAACTAGAAGCCTTTATTCAGCACATTAGCAATCTTACGCCGAAAACCTAGATTAAAGATTCGACTACTACCTGGACTAGTGCGTTAACAAAGTTAGGGTAAAGAAGCAGAACGCAAGAGGCTATTTCAAAAACGCGGATATTACTATTAAATAAATCCAGGGAAAGAGTTGTCATAGGAACTAATCTCGGCGTTTTGTTTGCTTTGCACGAGCCCGCCTAGCCTCGCTGGATTTAAACCTAGAGAGACCCTTTCAAGCTCATACCCTAGGCAAATTACACAGGTCCTTTTGTCCATATCGAATGACAGATAATAGGCTTTCCTTGCAATTATGCTGCTCTTCTTTTCATCTCGCAGATTGTATTGCCATAAACTTATCCCTGGAAAGCCGTATAGTACATATGCGGATTTATTATTCCCCCTCCAATTTATTGAGCCATTCAGTCATCGTACATAATAGTATTAGTAGTTTCCTTAAAGGCCTCGTAGAGAATAAATATTCAAACCCCACGTATGACAAGCTACTACCCGTGGACCCAGCCAGGCAATACAAAAATCAACGTATTCCTATAATTATAGTACGGAAATTAGAAGAAAAATTCAGTTAGCGCTCACTCTTGAACTCCATCTCTCTTCCCTCATCTTATGAGCGCTCGCCTGGAAGAACAATAGCACGATCAAGCTTATAAGGCAATCCACGATGACGACCTCTGAGCATCATGACACAAATGACGAGCTTGCTGAAGACTGTGAACTCCCCAGAAAGAGATGTTGTGACCGTCGGGTAGCCTAGACTGAGTCCCACGTTACCACTACAGAAGAGTTAGCTAGGTCTTGAAAGTCGTAGCTTGAGTGTGATACTACTCACTATGCTGAAACGACTTCGAATAAGACGGAGAACACGGAGAAGGCCTAGAGTTGTTAATTCTGCTATCACTAAATTGGTTACTACCCCACTCACTGGAATAGATGTATCCGCAATCTTGCCGGCTTCAGCAATGCAGATACAAAAGCATCCGAGAAAGATGTACCACAAGTCGAAGCTCAATTGGTTCTGTATGTGATTGAGGATGTACGACCGACCATCACTTTCGTCCATGCCTCTCTCAGAGCCATAAATACCTAATGTCTTTTCCTCATAGACATTGGAGGCTCTGATGCTTATTGCAATCGGAAAAATGGCAATATACATCATGACGACTAAGCTGAACTGTACGGCGGGGCTAACATCAGCTAAGTTAAAAGTCGATGTTCCTGTGTGGCGCGCTGATGCGGCTTGGAAAATAGCAGCAAGGACTCGTGGGCCGGGTGCCAGATTATTCACAGCTGGGTTGTTCAAGTCTAGCACGATGATGAGAATGACATCAACCGAGTTCATAATGAACAGGATTCCAAAGAGTATCCATGTTGGTTTGCTTGGAAACAGTAGGGTGTAGCATCGTCGAGGGTGATCGAGTAAAAAGCTAAGTGGATCTTTGAGGGATGATTTCTCTGGGCAAACCTTGTACATAATCCAGATGATCATTCGGAGTAAGCATGGGTAGCAGGTATTACCAGCAAATGCAAGGAAACTCATGAGGAGCATTGGAAAGGTCGCGTCCTGGAAGGAGATCATCGAGTCAGGGGTTAGAGTAAAACCAAGGTTGTCAATCATAGTTTGAGAAGAGTAGAACCCCCTTTCAAACCAAAGATTAAGGGAATCAGCTATTCTGTTACCAACACCAATAAATACGAGGTCTACTACTTACCACCAAACACTGCCCTGACCACATTCAGCAAGATAGTCTCGATATTTCGGATCGGCATGTAGAATCCATCCCACAAGTGAGATCGCACCGAACAGATGCAAACCGAAAAAATATCCGGCGACAATCTTTAGCAAAAGCTTTAAGCTCCGATATTCCATGCCACCTAGTCTTTCCCGGTCTTCATTGGTGAGATTGTAGAAATGAGAGTTCCGGCCCATCGTAGCATGGGAGGAGATTCTCGGTAGATTAAGCTGCTTCTTGTTGTTCTGTGTCGCAATGTTGCCTTTTCCTTCATGGTCCGAGTCAGGAACGTTTCCTAGAACAAATACGGAGGTGACTACTCGCTCGAGGGTGCGAGTACGTGAATCCAGACTTCGGGTAGATTGGCGATAGCGTAGGTCATTCTCGGGTTTCCCTTTTTAATTGGACTGCCATTCAGTACCTACTATCTCAAACTCAGGCATCTCTGGCACACGCGAAGGGCCTACCTTTATCATCTTCATCGTCAATTCTTTCATTGATTGTAGAAAAAGAGGCACCTGAAAGGATTTCTTAGAAAGCCCAAAAAGGAAAGCAAAGAAAAGAACAGAAAAAGACAGGACTTAATTCAAGGTACCTTTATCTCGTCTCCAAGGTGGTGGGATATACAGAGCATTGTCATTGCCGGCAGCCGGCCGATCAGGCTCCGCGAATCGAATAGATTGCTTTCCCGCGGTTAGGCTTAGTACGTCCAGAGTATCATTATCTGTAGAATGCCTCGATTCAAGCTCCTGAGAAACAGATCTGATAATGTGTCAGTACTACTATCCATCTCGCGATGTTACTCCGCTTTGTGGTGCGCTTTGTAGGGTTGAGACCAACCTCGACGACAATGTTCCAGCCCAAGCGGGATCATTAGCCTCGGCCACATTGTCCATCGCCTGATTTGTAGATTCATCGGTCGGAGCCTCGTGACCAGAGCTACTCAGATCCTGTATGTGTTTAGGTTGAGCCTCTGGATCCTGGCTTGGAAGGGCCTCGGCCTTCAATAGGCGCGGTGCTGCGTTTGGCAAGTTAGCCATCGATCAGGGAACTGGAGTATAGGCAGCTCCTCACCGATCGCTTGGAGATGCTTTTCAAACCATCTAACCCGAAAGATGACGACAATTATGTTGATGAAGCCCAGATTTCCCAGAATCGGAATGAGATAGATGTAAACTTGTTGGTAGGTCTTTAACTCTTTGACGTCGACCCTTAACACGATGTTGCTTAGCAGAATAGAAGACTGGGGGAATGCAAAGATGAGCACTCACGTATTCAGACCCGACTCCGTTGACGCGCTGGCGCCGAAAAAATAAGCATCAATAGCCTTGAGATTGCCATAAGGGTAGATGATAACCAGGCTCAAAATGCTCAGGGTGATAATCCACGCGTCTACCAGAAGCCGTTAGCGCGAGGAATGTCATACAGAATACTACTAATATGGACGTACAATGCAGGGAGAGAAAATTTATCGGTGGCTTCCACATGGCACAAAAATCGGGAATTTGTGTCAAGGGGCAAATACTACTATCCAACTTAAAGTGGTCATGCGAAGATCAATATATAGCTCAAGCTTATCTAAATGTTGAAATAATTGCCGCATATAACATCTGGCGAGACCATAAAACTGTGTGAGCGACTTGATCGGGCAAATCACGTCGCGGGTTGAACGCCACTGCTTGCGGCTTGAGGGTCATCAAATCTGTCAGTGCCACCTCGCAACTATCACAGCTTAGCTCTCACTTTGAATAAGTTGGACAGCGAAACCTAAGCCTAGGTGGCATCCGCGCTCCAGACAACCTTCCAAGACTATATGCATTGTGGCCATCGCGCTGTTACTGTGCGGGATAGTATTGGGCAAATTGTTTTGTCGCATATCCCCTTTACTCGACGTAACAGACACACTCTATGAGATTTCTCCGATTGAAGAAGTGATTTTTTTTCACTGCTATATACCAGCACAGCCCGCTTGCGCTTGAGGTTTTTTATGTTAATTTTTGTGCAGCTTGATTGTCTGAGGTTAGGCTTGATCCGGCGATGCCAAGCACGAACTTCTCACTCTGATGTTCTTTTATGGCACAGTAAAATCCCGCATACTATACTACTATTGATAGCACTACTATAGGAGTGAATGGTATATTACCTTTTTCTATTTCCCTGGAAACAAGAGCTCGCCCCTCCATTTTTTTTCCATGTTTGAGAACAGGAGATGCCTGATGCTTCAAATGGTCCTACTCCTTCTTCTGCCGTCATAGCTGTCATTTGTGTTGTGTTGGTCGGGGGTTTATGGTAATAATTTGCCAAAACAATTTCCAAGTCCGCCTCACTTAACAAGTTCTTCTGCATCCATAGTATCGCGGGCTTTACTCAATGGTTTTTTCGCCATGGAGGACAATCAGGATCGTCTACACGAGATCATCCTGTGTTGCCAATATCCAGGTTCATTCAGCTGCAGACAAGTGAGGTTCAAAAGCAGCCTCAGTCGCTGCCGACCAAGGATGATCTCAACACATTCCTACCAATAACAGACTTCAAAATATGGAAGGTCCAACAACTACGTGCAAGGCATTGTCTCACCATAAAATCATTCTTTGTGGGTCTTCGCTAACGATTGGAAAAGAGCGAACTCAATCGAACCTACGACTCAGAATTTCCTGACCACTGTCTCCACTTTCGATACTCCTACTCTCGATCCGATCTCTCCAGCTGAAGATCCGGTGTATTTTTCGCCACTGAAGAGGGTTTTTGCTGAAATCCCAATGTCAGCTCCCAACGAATCTCCAAATAAGGAATCGCACCTCAAGTCGTCCCAGCTGCCTGATGACAATACAAAAGATCCTCTAGCTGCGCAGCAAAAGATAACTCAGTCGGCCTCAGATGTTATGTTTCCGGACTATGTCTGTGCTATATGCTTGAGCGTTATCGAAGATGAAGTTCAAGTGCGCGGTCTTCCCTGTGCTCATGCTTTCCATGTTGAGTGCGTGGACAAATGGCTACTTTGGCGCCAATCATGCTGCCCAGTATGCAAGGCTGTCCTCCCTACTTACTAGTAGTACGTATATCAGTCCATTATTTCCATACAATAGAGAGGCAAGCCCCAGACTATTACTTTCTTGATCACATGTGTGAATTTTCCTACTATAAATTTCGAGTATAGTACTAGTAGAGATAGACCTGCGTTTAGTAAGAAATGACCTCCTGTACTACTTGTCCCCTTGCTCCGACCTTCTCGACACAATAGTCAGCGAAGATATCAAAATTGTCCTTGGTCCCTATTTTCAATGCAAAATTGCCAATAATGACGCCCAATGAACGCATTCTCACCGAAAATACAGCTCCAGGCAGTAAGGACGAGGAAAACACGCAAATCACTGGCACGTGACTGAAAAAGCAGTCGAAGAAGCAAAACGTCACCAAAGAGCATCCGTACCCTAGTGTACCGGCAAACCCGTTGCGCTTTCGCTCGTGTCAGTGGTTTACAAGCATGCTGAGTCTTCACGGCTGGCCTGCATTTCGTCCGGAAACCGGACCTCTCGCTCGCGTCGAATCGGAATCAAGCTTCAGAAAAATAGAAATTTTCCTTAAGAGATAGAAAATTAGGCCATATTTCCCTTACTTTAAAATAAGTAAAGAGGGTCTACGATCATCTGACCCGAGCTCGAAATTAGTTGGACTACAAGCTACGAGAGCACGGTCAAGGCTGGCATCATTAAGGGGTTCGGTGCCTCTTTTCGGGTAGAAGATACAAAGCTAGAATACAGTCCATCGTACTAGTTCTCGGGGTCGTTCAAGCATACTATACCGCTAAGAAGACAGGAGATCGTTCGCCTGCTGTGTCCAAAGATAGATATCTGTCAGCCCTGCTAAACGCATCAGTAAAGTCGCTCAGAGCGGCATGGTGCCAGTGCTATTTACTACTAGTACTAGTTAGTAGGACCCTATACAATAATATTCGATGGTTTGTTTTACGGATGGGACGAGGGACTACTACGTCATTTTATAACAATATGTTTGAAAGAGCCATGACTCGGGTACATAATACTGGTTCACAACTTGAACGAACAAAGTTCAGGATCCAGCGGAGGTGAAATCATTGCAACGTACTAGTCTTGGCGAGTCCGCTCACAGGCTTGGCAGAGGGATCAAAATGCTGTCTAATTGTCTGGTTGTAGAATATTGATCGGGCTATTCCAGTCGCGAATTTATTAATGTCACTGAATAATTTTACTTGAAAATATGATACTACTAGTAGTCGAGGATCTCATTCATTATTTTTATTCTTACTGCGTAGCTCCAATTCAAATACTCGCGTAATAGTAGCGTATACGATACTATGTACTTGCTTCGCGCCAAGCGTTGGCAAAGTATCCGAGGCCCAGCTATCACATAGTTAGTATTGTTGGCACTTACGATAACCCTTGGGAACTAGTTATAATACTTTTGAATAGCATTATCTCATCATATGGTCACGTAAGCCACTCAATATCAAATACTAGTAGTAGCTTCTAGCCACGAATATGCCTTCACCTTCATTCGGTTTAATGGAGACCAGACTGTTCGATACCAAACATACTAGCTCCGACTATTAGTAGCCATGGGCCATCCATCGTCACGCGCTGCTTGCAGCAGCGGAGATGCAGTCACCTAATCATTTATGGCGTCCAGAGCTCAAGAATTCGACACGAACCCCCACACCCGGTCTTGGGCAACACCCGTCCAAGCTCTTGGCGTGTAAAGTACAGGGTATTAGTCTTGGCAGGCGGGGGATTTTTCGACTGGGAGAATGGCTGACACAAAGCGGATATTACGCCTCCTTTGTCTTGGATACAACCTGCATGAAAATGGAGGTATTGTTGAATCGCCTGTTGAATAATGCGGTTCGATCATCGCCTGCAAAAACTCATCCTCCCCAGTATTCTTCTGCTACCTGAGAAAACTAAGCCTAAAGTCCTGCCTGGATGAGAACTGGCCATGCAGTAGCCCCTGTCGATTGCGATGGCGGAGATGAAAGCAACTATGGAACAGACCCAGTCTTGGCACATGGAGCAATATTGGCAGCCTTATCCAATTATTCGACTTGTTGTTCCTCAGAGACCCAGAGTTGATTCAGTAGATATGTCATTCTCATTGGCTGACTAGTATTGTAGCTCATGCGAGTGGCGACGAGTGTGGTGACGGCGATGCGTGCGCCCAGACTAAAACCTGAAGTGTCCACCTGGGCACACCGAGTCTTTGGCACGAGAAAGATTTATAGCTGGCTTCAAATCCCGTGCGAATGAGCCTTTTCTCCACTCAAAAACATCTTTTCAGTCAATCGTGTCACCAGTGATCTCTCTGCTAAAGACGGACGAACACTAGTACAGATCTGAATTACTACATCCCAACGACAGCTACTTCAACAACTTGAAGCTCTTCTAGCAGTTTCCAATGTCAAAAAAGCACGACCTCAGGTCCGGTGGTAGTCCGCTGAGCCAGCCAGCTCACTCACTGACTTATGAGGCTGTCATCAAGGAGATCAGCACTGAACTGGATGAAGGACTCTCTCCTGATGAAGCTACCCGTCGCCTCGAGCAATATGGTCCAAATAAATTGGACGAAGGTGAAGGAGTGTCGGTGGTGAAAATCCTTGTTCGCCAGGTGGCTAATGCAATGATGCTAGTAAGAGGTCCATTGTCTATTATCCTCTCAGTGAATATAAATTGGTCGAAACATTTCGACGTCTGATCCAGTTCTTTCCAGGTATTAATTCTGGCCATGGCTGTCAGTTTTGGAATTCAGTCCTGGATTGAGGGCGGAGTGATCTGTGCTGTCATTATATTGAATATCGTTGTCGGGTTCTTTCAGGAGTACGCTGCAGAGAAGACGATGGAGTCGTTGCATTCATTGTCGTCGCCTACAGGCACTGTCTCGAGAGGCGGACACACGTTCTCGGTTCCTTCACATCAGATCGTGCCAGGTGACTTGGTCGAACTGAGGACTGGAGATACTGTCCCAGCGGATATTCGGTTAGTTTGTTGTCACCATTTCCCTTTTAAAGGTTGCTTAAATAGCTAATAATTCTAACCATATTACTAGCTTGGTTGAGGCAGTTAATTTTGACACCGACGAAGCACTTCTGACCGGCGAGTCTCTTCCGGTGCAAAAGGAATGTGATATAACATTCAAAGAAGATACTGGCCCTGGAGACCGTCTCAACATCGCTTATAGCTCGAGCACAGTCACTCGTGGCCGTGCTCGAGGTGTTGTTGTCAGTACAGGCATGTTCACGGAGATTGGCTCTATTGCCCTCGCGTTGCGGGCTAGCGATAGCAAGCGCCGCCCTGTCAAGCGTGATCACAACGGTGAGACTAAAAAACGGTGGTATTTCCAGGCTTGGACACTGACCGGGACTGATGCCCTGGGTCGATTTCTTGGTGTGAATGTCGGGACTCCCTTACAACGGAAACTGTCAAAACTTGCGTGCTTGCTTTTTGGAGTTGCTGTTCTGTTTGCCATTGTATGTATGGCCGCAAATTCGTTCAGCAGCAACACCGAAGTAATCATGTATGCTGTTGCTACTGGTATCAGTATGATTCTGGCGTGTCTTGTGGTCGTGCTAACGATCACTATGGCTGTGGGTACTAAGCGTATGGTCCAGCGAAACGTAATTGTTCGCAAGTTAGACTCGTTGGAAGCACTTGGTGCCGTTACCGATATCTGCTCCGACAAAACCGGCACACTAACACAAGGCAAAATGGTGGTCAAAAAAGCATGGATTCCATCTCGAGGGACATACTCAGTTGGGACATCTAACGAACCATTCAATCCTACTATTGGAGATATTACCTTTACTCCTTTATCTCCTTCAGAGTTTGACAACCAAAAAGAAGGTCCTGCTGCGAAGAATGCAGAGGACCTAGTGTCAGAGGACCAGCAACTTGAGGACTTCCTGAACGTCGCAGCTATGGCCAACCTTGCTCATGTGTTCAAGTCTGAAGAAGGCGAGTGGAGCGCGCGTGGTGAACCTACCGAAATTGCCATCCAAGTTTTTGCATCGAGGTTCAATTGGAACCGCGACCGCTTGACAAAGGGCCAGGGCCAGAAGGCGGTTTGGCACCAAAAGGCTGAATTTCCGTTCGATTCCACAGTGAAGAAGATGTCTGTGATATTCACCAAGGCTTCTGTGCAAGATGACTGCACAATGGTCTTTACCAAGGGTGCTGTTGAGCGTATTGTTGATTCATGCATCTCTGTGAAATGGGATCAAGATTCGTCTACACCCGTGCCAATGACTGATAGCCACCGCGAAAAGATCTTTCAGAACATGGAGGACTTGGCGAAATTAGGACTCCGGGTACTGGCTCTTGCTCATAGACCATACAATGGTCAGGCGCAATTGCTTGAAGATTCAGATCTGGAACGCGAGAGTGTGGAAAGGGATCTGTGCTTCCTAGGCCTGATTGGGTTGTATGATCCTCCTCGACCCGAGACAGCCGACTCTATCCAGGCTTGCTACCGAGCCGGTATAGTTGTCCATATGGTAACGGGGGATCACCCTGGCACTGCCAAAGCGATTGCACAGCAGGTCGGAATCCTGCCAGCTGATTTCAGCGCCGTAGCAGCTGATGTCGAGGATGCTATGGTCATGACTGCGAGTCAATTTGACAAGCTCAGTAATGAGCAGATAGACGCTCTTCCTACCCTTCCATTGGTCATTGCACGCTGTGCCCCTCAAACAAAAGTGCGCATGATCGACGCCCTTCATCGCCGTCGTCGATTTGCGGCAATGACTGGAGATGGTGTGAATGACTCTCCTTCTCTTAAACATGCTGATGTGGGCATTGCCATGGGACAGGCTGGCTCGGATGTAGCCAAAGATGCCTCCGATATCATCTTAACAGATGATAACTTTGCTTCGATTTTGAATGCCGTCGAAGAGGGTCGTCGTATCTTCGACAATATTCAGAAATTTGTGCTTCACTTATTATCGGAAAACATCGCCCAGGCCTGTACTTTACTCATTGGGTTGGCTTTTAAAGACGCTGATAATCAATCTGTCTTCCCTCTTTCGCCAGTTGAAATCCTCTGGGTTATTATGATTACATCAGGTATGCCAGATATGGGCCTCGGTATGGAGATAGCTGCGCCTGATATTATGGACCGGCCTCCTCAGAGTAAGCAGGGCATCTTTACATGGGAGGTGATGATTGATATTCTGGTTTATGGCGTCTGGACTGCAGCGCTTTGCTTAGCAGCATTCTCTGTCCGAATGTGGGGATTTGGCGACGGCAATCTCGCCCGTGGCTGCAACAAAGAGTGGTCGGATGAGATCACAGACTGCGAACTGGTCTTCCGAGCACGAGCTACTACATTTGTGTGCTTGACATGGTTTGCATTGTTCCTAGCCTGGGAGATGGTCAACATGCGTCGATCGTTCTTCCGTATGCAACCAAAATCGAAGAAATACTTCACTCAGTGGATGTATGATGTTTGGAGGAACAAGTTTCTTTTCTGGTCCATCATGGCTGGATGGATCACTATGTTTCCTATTCTCTATATACCTGTGCTAAACGACGTTGTCTTCAAGCACAAACCTATAACATGGGAATGGGGCATTGTGGCGGTTGAAGTAGTACTATTCTTCATCGGCGTCGAATCCTGGAAATGGGCCAAGCGGATCTTTTTCCGTCGTCAAGCCAAAAAAGGTGTGAGAGACGAGCCAGAACAGCCCTAACAAACGCTTTCCCTGGCCAACTGAAACATTGAGAAAACATGGCCAGGGAAAAAGTCAACTCTTTCGGGATTAGTGCACGTCTTATGGAAACAACAATACTCAACGGAACACTCAACGATGACAACAAGGATTAGTATGTAGCGGGTTTTCAAACTGACATTGAGAAGAGTAAAGAGGATTGGGCTAATGGTCTCACCAACTTGAACTAAGCTATGGTGCTAAATATTAGATTCATGAATTTTATACTACTAGTATCAGTGAAGTCAAATAATGCGACGAGTTCAAATTAGAACGATTAGCACCCCCTTGATACAATCGTTGCTGGCGTGATTAATCCTAGGCCATAATCACCCCTTACTAGTACCTCTCTCCAGGGCTTGTCTAGATACTCTGGTCCTCCATCCAAGATGTCCTCCATCCAAGGCCTACATCTGCCACCAAAGCGTCGATTTCTTCATCAAATCAACCAGAGCGCTGAATAGCCTCGACGTCCTTTTAATAACCAGCGCAGGCAAGTTCTTGATCAATATTGTGCTGCATTTTCTATAACTTCTCTATGTCGCAAATTTTATGTTAACTTTTATGTCAACTTTTATAACACAGGCTATTATTTGGTTAATTTGCGATACTTTGTCAGTGATAGTGCGAGTATTACAATTTTTTCGTCTAGCTGCAAGACGCATGTGAAGAAAAGAGAAGCGGATAGTAGCCACAAGGGATTATAACGAGGCCTTTATACACCTAACAATGTCAGTTCGGCCACGTTTGTACACGTTTACTGAGCTGGTGATCAGGAATCTCATATATCTATGGCTTGTTAACAGAATGGTCAGGCCTAGAAACCTCTATGCTATAGCTTTGGGGGCTCGCAATGATACTTGTTCATGCTCTGAAAGCCTCGACTTTGGCTTTTGCTAATTGATTCTAAGCAAAACGCCTCTATTGTTTCCCGTGGTATATATCGTAAGTCATTAACGCAAAAATCACAAACCAAATCACTTCTTCCGTGGCGTCGGTGTCCAAATATTACCCAACCCCGAACTCGATTTCGACTGGGAGGACGATCGAGGCGTATTACCGCCAACCTGATGAAGCAGCTTTTGCGCCGCAGGCGTGAGAAGTTTCCGACGAGCAGGAGTTGAGCTTGCAGCTGTAGTAGGTGTTGACCCGCGCATTGTGAAATCCACCCGAGGACTACTAGCGAAACGAGGCGTGTTCGAAACGGGTGTTTTGAGAGTCCGTGAAGCCTTTTCGATGCGTTTGTTACGGGCAACGCGGTCAACTAGTCGATGATGCAAGGCCTCACGCATTCGCGACTCGCTAATCTGGAAGGGGTTCGGTGTTGAGTCTGCATGGCCGAGTAAATCCCAATCTGTTTCGATGGGGTCATCAGAAGGGTCTTCTGACGGTTCAGGTTCATCTTCGTCCACAAAGGCGTACCCGTTGACGCGAGGGGTTTCGCTTCCGGGGAAAGCAGACCCAACTTCAGACGCATCAAGATGTGGCTTTCCAGCGATGGCATCTTTGATCGCAGACAATGAAGGAGATGGAGGAACGCTGGTCGCGGCGTCAGCTGCCGCTGCGGCCTCCGCATCCAGCAGTCGTGTATTTTGATAAAGCACACGCTTAGGACCAGCCCGAGAAGAAGCCTCGGCTTTCTGCTGGATCGTCTCGTGGGTGTCTTCAACAGAGGAAGGTAAAAACATGAGCGAGTTGTCTGGCCGGGCATCCCAGGCATCCGGCCTAGCTGGACGTGCATCAAGATCGGTTTTGATAGCCGGTCCACTCTGATCATTGTGCTTGACGAGGTCGGTTGTTGGATTTCCACCTTGCGCAGTGATCCGCTTCACTTCGCGTTGGTGGTGGGCGATTTGTCGAGCCGATGGGATTTTATTGTTATTCCAGATCCAAGCGTTCTTTTCTCGGCGCACTGCATTTTGCTTGTCGAGGACCTTATTGAATGATTCGTTGTCTTCACTGGTATATTTGGACTGGAATGCCAGAAGGCTCATGTTGGAAACATCGGGAGTATTCCGGTCATTGGATTCGGTGGCGGTTGTTACAGTCGAGGCAACCGACATGGGTGTATCCCCTCCCCACCCTCGGGGAGTTTCATCTGGCCGACAATATTGCTGACGATGCTGTGGAGTGCTGGGAACTGAGCTTGAGTCAGGTTTTCTTCGAGTATTCGAGCCTGGAGTGGGAGTTCGCATGACATCGGCCAGTTTCTGCTTTGCGCTTTTGACCCATTGCTTGTCTTGCGATTCTAGTGCATCCAGGTACTCTTGCTTGGCATGTGTTTCAAGAAGGCCGGGGAAGAAGTCACGGGCGATAATGTGTGATAGGGCATCGGTGTAGACATCTTCGTCCAAGGCTGTTGTGGGACGTTTGATTCGTTTGGGAGGTGGAGGTGGAGGCATTAGCTGACCATCAGGCCGCTTTGTTACAGCTTGCGACTGTTGGGATGCCATGATTGAAGTCGATCACGAACTCAAGCTGGCGAAGTTAATTAAATCATGGGACGGTGGTCATGCTGTATGCAATGTCGATATAAAAAAGGAGGAGAGTGTATGTTGGAGTATCAAAGGAAGAATGAAGTGAAAGTGGAAGTGGAAGTGGAAGTGGAAGTGGCACTTGGAGATACACTGAAGTGTTTGTACTGTTTGCATGTTTTGCACATCATATCTCCATGTTTGCACTGTTTGTTCAGTTTGCCACTGTTTCTGCCGGGCGGTCAGTCGCATCTTTGCGGGGAGCTTCTTTTGGTTGGAACCTCCCACTGACATCTGATCGTCTCTCATCGGCTCATTCTCTCTAATTGTTGGCCTCTTTGTACTTCCAAGAGAATTCTCAAATGGAGCACCAGACGTCCCCTCAAAGAGGGGGCCCGACATCCCCAAGTGCTTCTCGTGAACCCCGACTACATCTCCCCTCCACCACCGACCCTCCAGGACCCCAGAATCCCCCGAAGCCACTCGTCTGGCTGATCTTTGGAGCTACAGGTCATATGGGTCGATCCCTCGTGAAGACCGCACTATCACGAAATGATCTAGTCAGTGCAGTCGGCCGAACCTACGAGAACAGCCCTGAGTGTATGAAAGAGCTCGAGGAAGAGCATGAAAACTGTCTGGGTCTACTGTGTGATGTCCGGGCACGCGAGACCGTCAAACGAGTCATCGATCAAACAATTGCCCGGTTCGGCCGGATCGATGTGATTGCCAACTGCTCCGGGTATGGCGTGATTGGGGCTTGCGAGGACCAGGACGAATTCGATATCCGAAATCAGTTCGAGACAAACTTCACCGGTACCCTCAATATGATTCAATTATCATTGCCCCATTTCCGTGAGCGTCGAGCGGGCCGATACCTCATCTTCAGTTCCACCTCAGGAGCTCTGGGAGTCCCCGGCTTAGGGCCCTACTGCGCATCGAAATATGCAGTCGAAGGCTTGATGGAAAGCATGCTCTATGAGGTAGACAGCTTCAATATCAAAGGAACTCTTGTCGAGCCAGGCCACATGCGCCGCGATGACATTGGCGACTTGGTCTCCCCTTCCGTAATGGCCGCCAACCCATCCGAACACAACCTCTCATCACCACTCCCACTATACGGCCATTTTCTCGTGAAACCACCCAGTGAACCATACAACACAACCACCTCCCCAGCAGCCCATGCTCGCCGAATGCTGATGTGGCTAGCTGACAAGCAACCAGCGTCAGCAGTCAAAGCGGCCCACCTGGTATGGGAACTAGGTCATTGCTCTTATCCACCCCTACGTTTGATCCTGGGTACATATGCGGTCGAGAGTATCCGTGATCGACTGAAGTGTATAATTGAGGAGATTGAAGATTGGAAACATCTCAGCTTCCCGCTGGGCGAAACACAGCCTGCCCCGGCATCTCGAGATCAAGGCTCTATTCACGGGGATGGGAATGAAGGCGATAATCCCTCATGACCCTCGCTCCCATCCCAGGTAGATTATGCATGTCGAAGAAGGGAATGGGATGTGCAGGATCCTCCTGAGGGATATTGTCAAACCCCATAGAAACCGCTACTAATAATGATATAATGAGCTACGATTATCTGTACATGTTCCCGAAACACTACCGTATCCTCCTTAATACAAAGTGTATGAACTAACTCTATATTTGACCCTTCAGTTTGAGAAAGCTATACGACTGCCATTTATTTATCTAGTATATACAAACGAGTACTTGAGAGCGATACACATACAATACCTATCCCTTCGCAATCACACGATCCTCGAGCCAGCGAGCAAACTTGACGCTTGGGATATCAACTGCACGCCAGTAGATGTCACCCGCCCAAATGGAGATAGGCAGACAGATCAGCCAGCCGATCAAAAACCCGAAACAGTATTGGAAATTGGTTTCTTTGCCAGTCATGGCCCAGATGCTGGGCATGAGAGAGTAGCCCAAGCAGTGCAGAATCGGCCCATGCACGATGTAAAAAGCAAATGAGATCTTTCCCAGGTACTGCGACAAGGAATTTGTGAAAAGAGCTTGGATATCAGGGGAATGATTAATACTGAAAACAATCAAGGCGGCCCCAATAGTCTGCGGAAAACGGTGTGGTTCGGGATAAGTCCAAGGCGTGATATCCCACATCCATCGGTAAAAGGGCGTCCACTTATATCCAATGTTCGGCGTGGATCCGAAAAAAAGACCTAGAACGAAGACAGAAAGCCAGAAGCGTCGTCGAGAGACACTGGCTAGCACCTGGCCTCCACGGATGAGACGAATGTCTGGTTTATCGTCACTGGAGTTGGGTGGTTTCTCCCACGTGCCGTTGATCAAGTCGATCTCGGCCATCAACATGCCGATCAAGAATAAAACTACATCCCAGCGGCCATATCGCATGCAGAACCAAGTGAGGGTAGCGACAAGGGGCATGCGTAATTGCGCTGTGAGGCGAGATGTGGCGAGTATACTCAGGAAAAGTACCATTGAGCTGCGCATTTCCACGGGGATGGTCCACAGGTGCGGGTTGTAGTTGTTGTAGTATAGAGACCAGTCGAAGGGATTTAGCAAGTGTGCGACGGTGTAATAAAAATCCCAAGACTGTTTGTAGAGAGACTTGTACACTGGCGGGTGTTGTTCATTTGTTCCGAGAATGGTATGACCCTCCTTGATGACGCCCCAGGAATAATTGTAGAGCCCCAGGCGGACCGCCACGAAGACACAGGACAACCCAATTATGGAGGGAATATAAAGACGAAGGCCACGGCGGAAGGTCGAAGATGCCAAGACTGTGAAAGTTTGTTCGAAGGCGCGAGAGCGAATTGTCTTGAGCGGTTTATAGGAGAGGACGTAGCCAGAGATGACGAAAAAAATGGCCACCATGATATGGCCGGATATTAACATGTGGACGATGGGCAATTGGTGAACACCAAAGTTCTCATTGGCAAAGCCCCAGCCGACGGCGACTTTCCAGGTATAGGTGAACAGGAAATGGAAATTGAAGACGAGCAAGCAGGCCCATCCGCGAAGTCCGTCGAGTGCTGCGATGGCGTGTAGTTTCGCTGGCTGCGGGGGATCGTCGGCGCCCACATATCGCTGGAGGAAACTTGGAGTCAAGGCGACGGTCAGGGAGTGGAAGGCATCTTCAGCTTGAGCCATCCAATCATCCACGCCGTGTGATTCTTTTGGTGCCAGCCCATTGCCATTAGGATTTGCGAGGACGTTGGATGGATGAAATTGAGAAAACCCGTTCCAGCGGGAATTATCTGGGGTGGAAGTTGTGCGCGATCCCTTTTCGAGGTCGGCGAGAGGTACGTCGGAGGCGGATGTTGACGCACGATGGATAACGTGGGAGGCCATGGCCGCTGTGAAAGGGGGGGGGGTTCGTGGTTCTCGCGGTTTGATACTGGGATTCCGCAGGTCTGAGTGAGGATTATATGATTCAATGGACCATGACTGATCAGAAGCCAGGCCAGAACAGTCGAATAGCGAGCTGGAGGACGAGAGCGAGCACACGGTCGGAGGCGCAGCGCATTGACACAAGTCAAGCGGGGTGAATATGAGGTGGAAGCATCCAAGGATGTTTCAGGTGGTTCTCGGATTGCTGTTCACTAGATGTGCTTGAGCGCAAAGCAAAAGATGTTGACAGTGGTGCAGTAGTATGAGACTGCGAGGAAAGTCGCAGGGCGATTCACGCTAGCGTGTCCACAATCGGAGATTGGCTTGCGCGGCCGTGGAGATACGTCAGGGCGGGAGAGGCGTCAGAGCAGGGGGTTATGTGGATCTGATTGGTGGAAGTGGTCGCAAGAAGACTACTGTACCACTGCGTGCCAAGAGTTGAATGAGTATCTGTGATCACAGCAGCTGTAGGTTGCAAGGCACTGGCACCGTGACCCGGGTCAAGTTTCAGCTGGAGTGATTGAAAAGGGAGGGGAGCTAAATGAAGAGGAACTTGAAGAGGAAGAGTAATGAAGTGAAGTTGAAATTGAAGTTGGAAATGGCCGAATGCAGACTGGTCACGTGGGTCTACAAGGGCAACCTTAACTAAATATACAAATGTATCTTCGTGTAGAGTACACTGGTTATATAACGGATTGAAATTTATTGATCCAGGATTATTCGATGAAAATGGGATGATACTAGTAATGGTGTATAACTGAAGTGCAGTTTCTACCTTCAATTTCATCTTAACTTGAGTAGCACACGAGTACTATACTACTGCATCTTTGCGGAAGCACCCTGCAACTTGAACAATTTATGCCATATAGATGTTGAGTTCTAATTCCGAGTCCAAACATCTAGAATTATAGCTTATTGTTGCAGATCGAACATTCAAATCTCAAATATGCTCATCAAAATGAATTTTAAACACTACAAGGTGCTGTGATCATGCTGACGTTTACTTCCAATTTGCCATAACAGCGGCAAGAGGCGAGAGTGAAGGCAAATTAGAATATCACCCTGATATTTTGACGTTCAGGTTTGAGTGATAGAAAATATAGTACTGCCTACTACTAGTCCTGCATAGATCATCTCCATTACTTGCTATCAGTTATCGCCTGCCTAGTACTACTACACTTCTTCCAGTTCCCAGTCCTAATTTCACCACCTAGATTCGCCGCAGACCACTACTCCATTCAATTCCATTTCGAGCATATCCTTGTACCATTTCACCGTTATTTGCACACGCCATGGGATCCACCAACGATTCCAAACAAAATCTGATCATCGTCTCTAATCGATTACCACTTTCGATCAAACGGGTCGACGGTACCTACCAGTCTACCATCTCAAGTGGTGGCCTCGTAACATCCTTATCTGGATTATGCAAGTCAACTCAATTCCAATGGTTCGGATGGCCCGGACTAGAAGTGAAAGACACCAAAGATAGAGCCGATGTTGAGAAAAGCCTGGGGGAACATCATGCTGTGCCCATCTTTTTGGACAGTGACCTGGCCCACGAACATTACAATGGGTTCTCCAGTACGTAAACAAGTCAACCCAACATTCCAATTCAAAGTCTAGGGCTTCCACTCACACATAACTCAGATCGCATACTCTGGCCCATTCTCCATTATCAATCCGGAGTAATCTTCGACGACGGACCCTGGCAAGCCTATCGACGCGTAAACGAACTCTTCGCCGACTCCATCGCCGAAGTTGCAGAAACCGGTACTCTGATCTGGGTACACGATTACCACCTTATGCTCTTACCAGAACTCCTCCGAGACCGACTCCATGAGAAGGGAAAGCATTGTGCTATTGGATTCTCGCTACATACACCATTCCCGGCTGGTGACTTTTGGCGGAATCTTCCTGTCCGAAAACATCTTATCGAGGGGTTACTGTCGAGTGATCTGATCGGATTCCATACGGATGAGTATAAGCAGAATTTCATCGATACTTGTGCTAGTCTCCCGTGAGTAAAAACCCCCATTTCTCAACAAGGAAGTTGAAACTCCGAAGCGATAGTTACTGACACAGTCTCAAAGTGGCGCCCGGACCGAAATCCCGAATCAAATCCAATACAGAAATCGACTGGTGTGCACTGACAAGTTCATCGTAGGCATCGATCCCCAGAAATTTAGAGAGACTCTAGCCCAGCCCGAAGTGAAAGAGAGAATCAAATCCCTCAAAGAAAGATACAAGGGCATGAAAGTGATTGTTGGCGTGGATCGACTAGATCACATCAAAGGTCTCACGCAAAAGTTGAAAGGATTCGATGCATTCTTAGACGAGCATCCGGAATTCCGCGACAAGGTTGTTCTCATTCAAGTTGCGGTTCCCAGTCGGGAAGATGTCAAGGAATATCAAGAGCTAGAGACTGAGCTCAGTACCATCGCGGGAAAAATTAATGGCAAACACGGTACGTTTTCTTGCGTCCTCGTCTCGTTGCAAGATTCAGAATGATATGATACTGATTTCAGCAGCGAGCCCGGAAGGAACTCCACTGCTATACATGCACCGCTCGGTTCCTTTCACAGAACTGGCAGCCCTCTACTCAATTGCGGATGTCTGTCTGCTCAGTTCCACGCGTGATGGAATGAACCTTGTATCATTCGAGTATGTCGCATGTCAAGCAGAGAGACACGGGGTGCTCGTACTATCTGAATTTGCTGGAGCAGCTACATTCATGTGCGATGGAAGCATTTCATTCCATCCTGCCAATACGACCGAAATGTCAGAGGCCATTACCAAGGCGTTGAATCTGGATCCGTCGGAGCGGAAGCGGAAATATGAGTATCTGCGAGACTTTGTGAATAGAAATACGAGGTAAGTGACAAAAGATGTCGTTGTGTGGGTTGGAATAAGTTCGATTGACATGATTTCTTCAGTGCCAAATGGGGGGAAACCTTTATTGAAAGACTTTCTCAGCGATGCAGACGGCCTCAAGATCCTTGTTGAGAGGTATTACTCTCTGGCACAGGCCGATTTTGATAAGAGAGCCTTCGAAGGGCATCCTTTTCGCAAATCAAGGACTTAAAATTACACTCTTTGGGGTATAGTGAAAATATTGCAACTTGGAGATGCTTCCATCCCTTGTAGACTACTTGCCCTTGGGCCTTTTACGGCAGATTTCAGCCTGCATGGAAATGACTTTCTAAATGGAAATAATAGTAGTCGTAGACTCAAAGAGAAATACGAATGAGGTTCTTCAAAGTACATGGGCATTACAGACAGGAATCACATGGATACTGAGTTTGTTGAATGGATGTAGTGACTAATGACATGTTTGGACAGCATTTGTTAGCCACCTTCCCTCTCGAATAATTGTAGAAATATCATTTCAGGAGGATAACCAGATGTAGTTGAAGATTCGAGATCCTGCTTAAGTGACTGCATGGCTTGCTCCTTGCTCAAGAATCTCACCCTCATCCAAATCCTTCACGATCTGAACTCCAGCACTTGTACCAATGCGAGTAGCACCAGACTTAATCATGCGCATGCAATCCTGAGCAGACCGAATCCCCCCACTAGCCTTAATCTGAATATCATTATTTCCGCAAGCCTCCGCAGTAAGACGCATCACATTGACCTGATTCACATTCGCACCAGGCCCATTGAACCCCGTGCTCGTCTTCACAAACTCGACTTCAGCAATACAACAGATGATAGTAGCAGCAATAACCTCATCTTTACTGAGTTGCGAAGCCTCCACAATACACTTGATGATGATAGGCGAAGGAGCCGCTCTCCGCACAGCAAGGATATCCTCAAAGACCGACATGTATCCACCACTCTTCAATTTGGGCCAATTGATGACCATATCCAACTCGGTCGCACCAAGTGAAATAGCCTCCTGCGCTTCTCGAATCTTATCCGCCGTGTCATGAGTACCCTCTGGGAACCCCACCACACACGCCACGCCGGTATTAGGGGCATCGCGGAGATTCTTTGCGGCACGTTCAACGTAGTCGAGCCAGACACAGACAGAGGCGAAGTCATTTTCGATGGCTTCTTTGCAGAGAACGTCGATTTGTTCTGGTTCGATTGGTTTCTTAAGGAGTGTGTGATCGATCATGCGAGGGACTTGTAATGGGATGGTGGGTTGGGATAGACATCTATCTGGAACCCGTTCGCGGACGTTGGAGATCAATGCCGCCCATTCGGCGTCAGTGGAGGGGATGGACGACATGGCGATTATCTCCGTAGAGAAGGGAGAAGGTGTCAACTTCAGATCCGAGTCCAAGTCCAAGTCCGAAAGGAGGCGTTCCCCGTTTGAAAGTAAGCTAAACTTGAAGGAGGGGAAAAGAGAGGGGGAGGCCGAGTCACATGAGATCAATGAAGTATAGCAAAGTCATCATTATGACAAAATTATACACAATCAAGTGGAGAAGAGTATTACTGTTGTAGATGATAATGACACTAGATGAAGTGAAAGGAGCAATGTTGGAATGGATGGGGATACATTTGGAAGATGATATTGAAGTTATGGCCAGATCTTCGTTATTCCATACGAGTATACACTAGTAACAAGTGGTCAGCAGTAGTAGCACTAACTAGTATACACTGTCAGTAGTTATGGATAAAGTGTATAATCCCAAAGCAGGATCAACATTCCGTCCACTCTCTTTTCATCTTGAGAGTTCATCAAAATGTGAGGCATAGAGATAAGTGACAAGACTGTTTTACAGTATCAATACATCTAGATGATGTACAGAGCAGAGTGGTGGGCAAAGTGAAGCATCGTGTTTCCTTTGAAGGTTTGGCCTATCAATGCTGGACAAACTTATGGCGCAATGTCCAGAACTCTGAAGCAGGCAACATCAAGAAACAATTCAATTCACGGGTATCATTATCGCAGTAACAGCAGTAATCGTAGATGTAGGAGGTGCCAAGAGTATGACCAGACGGACATCTTCGTGAAGCACCCTAGTCATAGAACCTAGTGAGCCCCCAAAGACAACCGTCGTGTCATCTAGCGACAGCTGCCACATTCAGGTCCGCGGACATCATCCACCCGTCCAATGGGCCGACCACCACCGCCCGAGCCGTAATCATAGCGAGGGCGAGAATCGCCTCCACCTCCACCACTTCCAAAGAAGCCGGAACCTCCTCCTCGACCACGATTGCCAGAACCGGTAGATGATGGACGGTGGATATTGAATTGGGATTGTTGAGCGGTAGTGTATGGGTCAAGCTGTCCAGACCGGAATTAGCGCGCGGAATGTAATAGTCGATCAAGGTACACGCGATACAAAGGGAAGTGTCCGGAATGGAAAGGGTAAGGGATAAGCGAAAATGAAGTGATGCGAGTTCGACTTATTGACTCACCGAGAAGAGGCTCACGGCGTAGAGGCCGACGAAGTTGTAGGCATCGTTGAAGAAGCGGGTAGCGCGGACGGAAAGTGGAGGCCTGTCGCAGTCACACGGATGGTTAGCAAAGGGCCAGTTAGTGAAATAGATAATTGGATTATTCAGACCTTTCCAGCATCTGTCCGTTCGAAAAGTAGGCGGTCTTTGGCTTGGGGGTCGACATGGTGTAGAGGTGACTCGAAGTTGTGGAGAGGACAATCTTGGAGTGGAGAAGTGAGTTGGAGAGAAGTTCAAGTGAGGTTGATGTGGAGTTGAATAGAGTTGGGGCGGAGAAGAACTGCTATCTGCACTACGAATTACTATACAGACTACTCTCCCACACCTGAAAATCAATGAGAGATGTAGTCTCAATGATAGAATGTGTAGTTTGAATAGCACACAACCACCAAAGCATAAACAATTAATTAGTGGACAACGAATACAATAACAAGGTGTAACGTGAGTAGAGCAGAATAGTTATACTATTCAATACTTTGAAGTCTATTAAAATACAACATTAAAGAAATAGAGGATATCAGTACTAGTCTCTCAGGATCTAATTGTATGAAGATCTATCCAACTCTTGCCCAACTAATCGCGCTTGGTAGTACGACAATGACTAAAGAACTACTAATACACAGTATCTCTAGAAAGCAGATAATCCAGATCATGCCGATATACTACTTTAAGTAGAATTATTCCGCCTCGGAGACCGTCTCCACTCGCGGACCAGAGTAATTCTTTCGCCCGTCCGTGAACCACTGGATTGTAGATATAACCAAAATGATCCCAAATGCTACCACACAATAATCTAGGAGAAAAATGGAATACAACGATCAGCAGATGAGCCAGAGGAAGTTTGAGGTATAATAGCCAGACATACTCATATTACTACCGGTGACTGGCAGTCCCGGTGGAAAGAGGAAAAGAA
Source organism: Penicillium paxilli ATCC 26601 (assembly GCA_000347475.1). Classification (NCBI taxonomy): domain Eukaryota; kingdom Fungi; phylum Ascomycota; class Eurotiomycetes; order Eurotiales; family Aspergillaceae; genus Penicillium; species Penicillium paxilli. Next base: position 52,759 of record AOTG01000391.1, read on the forward strand.
TAGTCGTAAGGCTGATATACAACAAAGATATCTGTCGAGAGTGAGATTGAGTGACCAAAGAGAACATCGAGATATTCGAGTGATTAACGCACTATATTCAAAATTCATCCAAGGATTTTGGGAATCACAAAGGCTCTCTCAGGAAGCATTCGGCGTCCTCGGGCGCAGTTAACCGCGATTGGAATACCATAAGAAAGATCGAGCAACACAACCGAAGCTGAGATGATGGCATTGAAAGCACTGCCTAGAAGTGAGACACAGTTACATCAAATAATCAAAGGCTAAGAATATACCTTGTGGATCCCAGTAGAATGAAACCAAAGATAATCACAAGCACAAGGTTGAGATAAAGCGCATTCAACGGGACCTGGAGCTTTGGATGAATCACGGAAAAGAAGCGAGAGGCAGGAAGACCTCCGTCTCTAAAGAATCACGAGAAAATGAGAATCAATGGAAAATTCTATGAGTGAGAGAGCTCCGGGATGACTTACCTGGCAAAGGCATAGATCATTCGACTGCTCGTGGTCATTATTGCTGTCGCAGCAAAAAGCACACAAATAATGGGAAACCTGATAAGTGTATGATGTTAGCATCCCTCGAGGAAATCATTGCTATCCTATTTCTCACATCAACAAGCATATGGCCCCTGCCTTGTTTCCGGTGGCGCGACTCAATATAGCGAGAAGGGGCGTTGCGGGCGAATCGATTATCTCGAAGATATCACCGGCCACGAAGAGGAGAACGACTAGGAAGATGGAGCCAGTTATGGTTCCAATTCCAACACAGGCGATCATGATCTTGGGTCCTGTCTCGCGAGGATTCGGAATTTCTATCATTTCCAAGAATCAGATCTGCTCAAGTGAGGGTTTGGGTTTTCTTTTTCTTTATTTACCTTCAATCATATGGGCAACTGCATCGAAGCCAGTCACACCGAGGCCGCCTTGCAACAGTCCCAGCAACCAGGCAATTCCGTCAGGCCAGCCGGTTTGGTTGACGAAATTACGAAAGACAAATCTGTCAGAACTGGTAAGTAAAACTGTCAGAATCATGTACAGGTAGAACCCACTCTGCTGAATTATAATCTGGAGCGGAACAGGCCAGCACAACGATGGAAATAATGCCAAAACCACCCAAAGACCATATGACTAGCCCCTGTTAGTTACAAATACTCAATAGTATTCTTTGATTCTGGATGTGCTTTTCTTACAAGCGGCTCTGGTGATATGAGGCAATAAACTGTTTCCGACAGCATTCAAAGTAAAAGCGATAAAGGTATACCCGAGGTAGATCAGAAACTGATGCCAACTTTTCGACTCGTACATCTAAACCATAATATGAGATGATGCACAGCAATTAAAGGAGGAATACATACTGGATTCACCAGCGAGACTATTCCGAGAATCAGCTGGCTCCCCAAGACTCCCCCAGTGGCTGCCAAAGCAACCCACCCAGAGCAATTAACCCAGCCAGTTATCCATGACAGAACTGGCATCCACTTATTCCAGGATATGAGTGCCACCCAATGATATTGGCCTCCTGCTGTTGGATATGCGGACAGAAATTCTGCAAGTGATGTCGCCATGCATAGACTGCAGATTCCCGCGGTAATAAGCCCTGAATTAAGCATGTCAGTCAGTCTGTCAGTCGTTGAGGCATCGAGAATAAAGGGTCAGCTTCCATACCCCATAACACACTTGAACTCCCCCCAGATGGCAAACTGATCGATAGACTTGTCGACAATGCAGTCCATGACTAAAAAAGGAACATTAGCGAAACCTCCATGGATGTTTCAGAGTTCATCTTCAGGTTGCTGACAACTAACATTCAAGATGGCAAATGCCAACCCTAGCATTGATCTAGGAGTTCATGTTAGCATCCGCCGCAACTGGGTATCATGCTCTCGCTTTTCATCCATAGATGGGTATTTCGGCGGGAACCTTGGAAACATACAAGAAGGAAAATTGTTGTTTGAGCTCGCGTCTGTGGCCCATATTGCCATGATAGTCGCCATCATCGCTGCTTTTCGAAGGCACTCGTGTCATCTCTTTAACAATATCTGCGCGAAGAAAGATGAATGATGCAACAGGCAAAATTTGTATATATTGCGAAGAGAGTGGGCATAGGAACTAAATCTCATGAATGCAGTCGCATAGAAGGGGCCAATTGCTGTTACAAATAGCCGAGTCGGTCTGCGACACTTAGCTGCGTGATCATGGATTATGAAGGAATCGGAATGAGTTCCTATCTGCTTCAGCAAGCAAATAATATTGAAATATTCATCTCTGTTATCTCGTAGATGTGGATAAGTCGCCATAGTTGAAGGGGCTTAAGCGCCCCGTGGGGTAAATCGTGGGGTTCGGTATCTCGCTCTCAACGGACTAATGTCCGCTCTCCTCAAAACAAGGCTACAGTATATTGATATGACTGGCTCTATTTGATGATCACTTACATAGTTGAAGTGCCATGTACTATTTCTCGCATGGACATTCCGAATGCAGTAATCGATTTTCGACTCCAACTGAAGATAAGAGACAACTCGAAATCGCAACGACGCAAAGGTGTGATGGATAGTATTGACCTAGGGGTAATTCGATGACATAGGAGGGACTGGTAGTACGGCTTACTAGGTCGGACAATATACTAAATTACTACTAAGTTGTTCGGACATACTAGTACTACTTCAATGTTCGTTGCAAGCTCCGGGGTTCCCGCAACGAATGGAATACTGGCAACTGCAAGGTGGAAACTGGATGGTCCTGCTAGAAAATAAATAGTAGTACATATACTATGTGCCCAGGTAGTAGTATAATAAAAATTGAAATGTTCGATCGTAGTAGGTGTCGAGCAAGCGCAATGATAAGAATCCCAGCCTCCTCAAATTAAGCAGTGCTCACCTGGGAAGTCATATTAAAAATTTCCACAGGGACTTCAAATACTAGTACAACTGTATTTCCCAGAAAGATTTTAACTGGGGAATCTGCGGTAGATCTGCGGAGTGTGGTTGATGGTCTGAATTACTGTATAGCCTCAACCGTGCGCATTGTATTACTATGGTGTGCAATATTTTCACCGCCATATTCAAGAAACTGACAGCCCTGGATGAAAACGACTTGACCGTTCCGTTGATCCAAATTGGTGTGGCCCAAGTTGGTGCGGCCCAAGTTGGTGTGGCCCAAGTTCACTCACTAGCTTATTAGGCAGCACTAACCTCGCTACTAGTCCTGTTGCGGAGTCATGGTGTTTGTATCATCCATGGATGATGGATGCCCAGGTGTAGTTAATGGATGCCACATCCATGGATTCTAGAATTATGCAGGTACTTTCTGAGTCATCCCGCTTATTTAATTTGCAAAATATACGCTGTTTGCTATTCATCTCTTCACATTCATCTCTGCACATCCCTCTCAATCTTTCAAACCCTTTACTCGCAGGGCTCACTCCATTATGGCAGATCACGATCACCAGTCCCATGTTAAAACAAGATTTCTCGTGCTTTCCGACACACATGGCCTCGACAAGCTTACAGAAGATACTATGAATCATTCTGTAGATGTTGTCATTCACTGTGGAGATCTCACTACAGACTCTAGACTTGAGGAATACAAAGCTTCTATTCGCCTCCTTCATACTATTGACGCACCTCTCAAACTCGTTATAGCTGGAAACCATGACTGTACAATGGATGTTCCCAGCTTTCACAAGAAATTGGCTGAGATGGACCCGGCTCTCAAGTTGGATCCTACTCTGGTCCAAGAAGCGTATGGCTACGACGGCGAGGCGAGACATCTATTTGACCGAGAACTCGAAACTGGAATTAATTTCCTCGATGAAGGTACTCACGAATTTCGATTAGCGAATGGCGCTATTTTGAGGGTATATGCCAGTCCATACACACCCTCGCTAGGTGATTGGGGATTCCAATACCACCCCGACCGTGGCCATGACTTTTCAATCCCTAGTAATATCGATATCGCTATTACCCACGGTCCTTCAAAAGGTACAATGGATATCACTCACTCCTCTGAGAGGGCGGGGTGCCCTTTTATTTTCGAAGCAATAGCCCGAGCACAACCTCGCATGCACTGCTTTGGTCATATCCACGAAGGATGGGGAGCTAAGCTCGTCACCTGGCGACACAAACCGAGTCCTAGGCCATCACATTTGACTGATATCGATAATGAGAGATCTATGACGATAGAAAGATTATCCACACTGCGGCAAAGGGCAGTTACTGGTAAGATTCCCCCAGGTACTTTCTCCACCAGTCATTGCTTTTCCGACCCAAGTCCGCTCAAGAAGGGCTCGCAGACCCTTTTCGTGAATGCCGCAATTGAAGGCCAGGAGGTTCTACCAATACAGCCACCATGGATTGTGGACCTGGATCTTTCACTAGTACCGTGAAGGGAGATGAATACGGGATAGAATGTGCTGATGAAAATTCGAAACTTGAACTTGGATTTCAAGAAGCTAGAGGATGAGGTGGAGAGACCTAAATACCAACTTGCAATGATCATGTACCTTGAAAAGAGCCTTTTTAGCCGCTGCTGATATCAATGTTGATACATACTATGTACAGAAGGGGACTTGGAGCACTGCATCTTGAACGAGAGAGAAAATATCGATTCCAAGGTTAATGATAGTAGAAACTAGTACTAATAATATTACTGATGCAAATATTGACTACTAGTAATGATAGTATGGTTACTCCAAGTTAATAATGATACAGGGACCTCCCATCTTCCTCCTTTAAGATGCTGTATAGAAGTAAACTTTCCACCCGCCCCAAGCATGACCAACTGGCTTGAACCATGTATTCCAGCTCCTCCTGGCTCAGCCCTGGGAGAAGTTGACCCGCCCTTGCCACCTCCGACAGTAGCCATTGAAAATCCCTGATCTCCCCATCACTACCTCGATCAACCACTGTCACTGCCCTCAGTCTCAACAAATCCGACATGGACGCCACAGAGCCTTCGAAGAAGGGCTCTGTTGCGTGGATTCGTTCGATGGCGTCTCCGATCTCGATGAGATCAACACGGATGCGGATTCCTTGGCTGCCATCGAACGCAATCTTGCCGTCGGGTTCGAGAGAAAAATTGAGGGCGCCGCCCATCACTCCCTTGCAGATGTCGTGGATGACATCGCTCGGGGCCGCAACATCCACATCTTCAGTGCAGAAAATTGAATTGTGGGCAATGCTGGCAGCGCCGCCAACTAAGACGAGTTGACGATGTAGTTCAGGGCGGACTAGGCGGGTGGTTGCTCGAAAGCATTCGATCAATGCTTGTTGTAGTGGTGGGGAGATAGGGGTGACCTTCGGCATACTTCGGAGGTAAGAGGCAAAGACGGGCTTGCAGGGTACTATTCTCAAGCAGTTAGTATTCGCTGGCCATTCTGTCAATTGCGTACTAGTAGTACTGTCATAGAGAATCAGAGCCCGGCTATTGTATTCAAGTTGTTCTAGAGTTGCATCACATCACTAGCACTGACGAGTAGCCCCAGAGTACTTCCAAAGGAGACTCCGGGGCTGGAAATGCACACCAACCTGGCTAGTAATACTACGACAACATGAACTTAAACTCGACAATAACTCACAGCAAGCTGAAATGCAATGGGAATGACCTGGCGCTGTGGGGGAGAAGAATCATATATACTAGTAACTTTTCAAACATTAGCTTCAACAAGTTCAAGTTCTCGTACTCGCTGCCTCCAACCTTGGAGCCTGAACTTCAACTGAGATGCACGAAACTAGTACTAACCTCTGTTTGATAGTAAAATATGGATGTACAAGAAAAGAACTACATTCAAGTCGCAGCAAAGACTTCAATTTTTCCCTTGGCTGGGTTGCACTTTCCGACTCAATCAAGCCCCAGTCACTTCTCTCCATCATTCTACTCTGGATATTCTCTTCATGTTTCAACTCTAATTCCTCACTGCAATTTCTTGATACGCATCAGATCAACTAACGGCATGATGACTCCCTCTCATTCTCAGGAAATCCCAAAGGCTAGTTTTGTTAATCCCCCTGACGATGGCGAAGGCAATAGAGGTCCCAGTTCAAACCCTGAAGCTAAAACCAAAGTCGAATTTGGCCGAAGTGGCTCAACCCAGCAGAGTGCTCTGGATAGAGACAACGGCAACCAGACGGACAAGATCCATTATTACTTCATTGTTCCATCTTCCACCCTTACTGGGAACGACCGAGTTAGATTCCGTCAGTTCTCAGGCCCCGAAAGCTTTACCAGGTGTATATCCCGCCGAGGGCCCCGAATGATGGTGCTTCTTACCCATGAACAAAGGAAATATTTTGGCCGGCCAACCGAACGCTCAGCGATATCAAAACTTGGCCCTTCCAGAGTACTGCGTGTCATCCTGATACTGATGCTGGTCATGACCCCCGCTCCAGCGCCAAACCGGCTGCTGAAGACTCCACTGAATACCATGGAGACAGATACTTTTATTCCCTGTTCGTGAAACTTTGAAGCGATCGTGAAGGAAGCCTGTGGAGCCTTTAGTTGGAACGAGACAACTCTTTCGAGCGACTTGACGAAAAGAACCGATACCTCGAGACAGCGAGCACAAAACTTCGGCGCGACCAAACTTAAGACAGCGGGAAGAACAAGAGATGGGAGCTCCCAGACGCCCATACCCTCCAATATGATGGGACCGCTGATATGAATTCACGCGATCGGCGAGTGGTGATGGAGATTAAGTGTCTACATCGCATGGCGTCTTTGGGGCCATTCAGATTCCTTGCTCGATCAATGCAGCTCAATGGAGAAGGATTCATTGATGAAAATGCCCAGGTGAGGTGCTAGACTTCCTCGACAAGATTTATGGGGGGCTAATTATCAACTAATCCATAATTTTCCAGGATTGCCTCGGATATCATTAATGTTTGTCGTTTTCTCGCACTACATATGAATCAAGAACCCTAGGGCCATCTTGTCTTCCATTCAAAGATACGCCGCCTTTCGCTAATTGGCCATTGCATGTAATGCATGACATTGGTGTCAAAAACGAACACTAAAGACGGGAACCTACCAAGATAACTTGGTCAATTGCTTGTGATACCCCGAGCACGTCTTCCAAAATCTGCATATGCCCAGTCGCCAATATACGTAGGTCCGGCGTATTGCCCCCCTTTGCGATTTCCATTTTAAGGTTAAGGGCTAAGCTCGGCGGGGATATCGGATCTTGCCGGCTTGCGACAATACAAGTTGGACAGGATATTTGTGCGTAATCTGGATCAACATGGGATGAGTCACAAAGGGCTTCACATATCTGAGCATACCCCTCTGGGTCAGTCGTTCCGGTCACTTGTCGAAGAAATGCCCTCGTGAGAGCTGATTCTTTCGATGGAACGTTGAGCCAAAGTCGCTGGTCAAGAATCGCATGCATTCCTTTATTCCGCGCCAAAGCTGCCTGCGCTAGGTTGGCCGCCCGTGCTGATTCGTCATGCGCTTTCGATCTTCCAGATGCGATGGCAACGAGGCCCCGAATGCGCTGAGGAGCCTTTGCCGCCAAGTGCATGCTGATTATTCCACCCAAACTGTGTCCGACCAAGACAGCTGATTTTATATTGAGAAGATCCAAGATCCCTTCGAGTACACCCAGCAGAGATGGGACACTCAATGGTTGTTGTTCCTCGCTTCCACTCAGCCTGCTTCGGCCCAGCCCTGGCCAGTCGAATCGAACGAGAGTGAATCGGCTTTCATATAGTTCCACCAGAGGCTGAAAGACATTGGAGCTAGTACCAAGGCCATGGCTCATGATGAGATATGGGCCATTGCCATCTATCTCGATAAAGACTCGGTAGGAGTTAATGTTGGCATAGAAGGAGGTTCGCTGGTGAGCCGACATCACGGAATGCATCAAATCATCGGACGTCGGTCACTTCCGCAAAGAATTCGCATCGCAAGACAGTAAGAAAAATATGTCTACAGCATCATATTTAACTGCGAGATTCGAGGATGGGCTTTAATCCTTAGTTTGCTACGGGTTACCTATCACCCGGACTGGCCCGTCTCGGCCGCGGGTGAGTTAGACGCGACGATCTACACATCGGGGAATTTTGCTTCTAAGAAAAAAGGTCACTCGGCTGTATGATGATTTGATTTACCATGACCGTAGACAACCCATATTAATTGAGTTGATTCACCGGAGGGAAATATTCATGAATTAATTCTCGCCGTTTCAGCAAAGCTGTATAGCGTCTTGCGAGGAATCACTTTGGCAGAAATTATCTATTCACAGTGACAACCATTGTTCAATTGGCGTCGCGGCACCAACGCAATGCTTATTGAAAAATTGTCATCTCAATGAGGAGTTCCAAGAAGCACGGAGATGCATACTCCGATCACAAAATTCATAAAGACCGTTCATAAAAAAAATTCCCCTATACTCGGGCCTTCTCGCCCGATTCCGTATCATTTTCCTCTCGGCGAAGAGACTCTTGGCTAGCACCAGTACCAGCAAGCTTAGCTGCCACAACATTGTTCAGTTTATCATCGACTGAAACTGACATCAGTGCAGCGATGGCTGAAAGAGAACCGAACGCAATGCTGATCAGAAATACGGTACGGAATGACAAAGAGTACGCGGTCTTCACGGCGTCGCCCACAACAACCATAATTTTGGCGTTGATATCTGGGACTTTCCGCATCGCTTGTGTCGTACCGGCGGTTATCGCCTCAAAAAGAGCTGAAAGAGATGATTCCGGAAGACCAGCGCCGATTGCGGCTTTGCTCACTTCCTCGGGTAGAACAACGGCTACGCGGTTGTTCAGAATTGCAACATAGATTGCAGCTGTGAGTCATTAGCAAATTTCTTTTTTTGCATGAAAGAGAAGGAATTCAGCTGGGCTGTTGGAACTTACTAGCAAGACTGCCAGCAATCATCTTCACAGACCCGAGGAATCCACTGGCCAGACCGATATCCTCAGGGCGACAGTATAACGGGCACATGAAAATTGTGAGATTCTCCACGAATCCCACAGCGAAGCCGCCAATTGCCGTGAACTATAAAATCCAGTCGATCAGCAAATGCTTTTGGTAAATGGTGGATAGGGGGTTGATCTCATCGTACTGCAAGCCCGTAGGCTAGTTTGTGCTGATCTATCACTGCCAAGGCCCCCGTGAACGCCGTGATGGAAACTGTAGAAGCAACCAGTTGATACTTGGTATGTCCGATCGGCTTTAATACAAGACCGCCGACGATTTGACCTATAATAGTCCCACAGCCAACGGTGATCTATACTGTCAGAAATGAGTCGAAATGTGGCGGAACACGATAAGGACTTACGGAAAGCCACCCGATTTTAATTGCGTCTGTTGAATAGAGATAACCGACAGCCTGTGGCCATAATAAACTACAATATCGTAAGTCACATTGCTTCCGTGAAAGGTTTGAGTTAGCGACGTCCACATACGTTAAAGAGAAATAAACCATGTTTGCAACAAGAGTAGAGCAGACAGTCGCACTGTAACCGCGGTTCTTGAACAGTGTCATGGGGATCAACGGCTGTGAGACTGAACCATATATCTCTATTATGAGGGTGGTAATAAGTATTTGTCGCTCGAATTCAAGTTGAAAGGAGATTTGGGAATTCGAAAAACCCATGACTTACCATAGAGCACGAATAGGGTCATCGTGACAAACCCAACGACAAGCACCGAAACAACATGGGCAGAACCCCATGGGTACGAGGTACCGCCCCAGGCTTCAAGAGACAAATTAATATCAGTATTGGTTTCGGATGAATGAATTTCTGTAGAACTTACAAAGTCCGAGTAGGATGAGCACCAAGCCACCAGCATAAAGGACAAAGCCAATGTAATCAAAGTGTCTCATTTGACTTCGCCGACTCTGTCCTCGATGTTTTGCCTCCCACCCCGGAGGGAAATAGCAAAAAGCATAAAGAATGATAGAGATAGCACAGCATATGATGGTCAAATAATAGTTCCATCTCCATGACAAAGCAGTCTTTGCAATAAAAAGCTGGGCAATCACCGCGCCGAATCCTCCAAATGGAACAACAACGATGAAAAGTCCAGCATTGACAATTGGGCGTAGTTTGTTAGGAACCAATTCACAAATGACAAATGTGAATGTTAGCTGAACTGCAGCAGCAAAGCCACAGAGCACACTTCCTCCAATTATTGTGGGAATATCCTTCGCAGTCGCGCAAATTGCGGATCCAATCAGTCCCAATATTTGCCCTCCGATCAGAAAGTAGCGACGGCCGAAGATGTCGCCGAGTCGTCCTACTGGAAGCATGCCGACCTAATGGTTTCCACCATGAGTCAGTACTGAGGGATTGCAAATGAGATGCACTGGGGAGATTCCATACACCAGCAAGAAGCGTGTAAACCGTGGATATCATGGTATAGTTGGGATCCGGCCCTAAGTCAGCATTGATCGCTGTCAAGCTATACACCTGGTGGGACGTTAATCGTGAAAATGGTCAAGCTTCGTGTAGTGACAGGTGAAACATACCGGTAAATTGTAGCCGACGTATAGACTCAGTGCCATGAAAGCGACTGCCACCAGTGAGCCGATGAAGTTTTTGCTCCGGTAGTATCCATCTGGTAAGCTTTCGAGATCAACTGCATGTGCATTAGACCTTGAAGGGCTCGATGGGATGGATGAAGTGTCCGTATAGGCCGGTGCCTTGATCTCCTGCACTGCCATAGTGCTAAACGTTATAGCTGATCGCTCTCTTCCTGCCTCTACTTAGCACAACTGGTTGAAAGCAATTTCAGTGCGATCGATTTTTGTACATAGAGATTGTGCCAGGGAACGGGAGGGCTGAAGATGAAGAGATCTTGTAAGAATGAAAGGTGACAATTGAGAGATAGGGGATGGGTTGTGAAAAATGCGAGATTCGAATCAGGTCTCCATATGAGAGCGGAGGATGCACTAGATGCGTTGAAGGAATCAATGCTAGTACCCCGATCATCCTTCCTCTGTTATAAATCTGCACGAAACCGACTAGGGGCAAGTTGACTTGACCCGCACCGGGTAAAGGTCTTGGGACGTGCAACTTAAAGCATTCGACAATGCAACTACGACAAAGTGAAACGCTGGTGTTTTCTATCTGAGCCCATACTAACTTTTAACCCCATACGTGCGGCCACGAGGAGAGAAAGCTTGATGCAAATAGCAGTGCCTAGGTAAAAGTACTTACAGTATTCACTGCTGTTCGGTCATCACTAAAGCCCTGTGAACTAGGAGGTGAAAACAAACAATAGTTATGCATCCATAGGTGTTTCTTTTTTTTGCAAAACTCAGAATCGAACGTTTTCTAATTTGCCTCCAATGTTTGAATTAAATGTGTTTGCATAGTTAGGTAAATATGCTCGTAGATGACTGGACCATCATCATGCCTGGCAAGAACATCAGGTCATTGCGTGGCGCTGACTGGCCATTTGAATCTAGGGCTGACCCACATCAGGCTCATGCTTGAACTGAATACAGCCACCCGCCGCAATTTTATGTGGTCATGCAAGTTGATTGGGGCTATTTACAAGGCAATACGTGTATTCTCAATGTATGAGCCTTTGATTGGAGGTCGTCATCTTGCCGTGTGGGGTGATCCTCTGATCCTTGACTGGTTTACGGCCTAGACTGTGTCCTTTCACGATCCTGCGACCATAAACTAGCTCCCTGGCATCCTTCGCGGGTCAAAATATCAGGTTGCAGGGCCTAAACCTATGGCTAGCTTTACAAGGATGCAAAATCAAGCGGGATGTATTTAAGAAGGGAAATTCGTCCGAATTCTAGCATGGTATCTGCTGTCGACCTTTTTCGATTGCCCGCCAACATATGGAACTAGGGAAGATGGCAGAGAAAGCCCATGCAGCCAATAAACATGCAATGAATACCAAATCTGAACTCGCTCATTGATTTGTCTTAGTTATCGAATTCCCTTCCTAGATTATACCAATCTATGTATCTTTGTCAATCCGTACTCACAGTACTCCAAGTCGGACAGGACATCTGCTTCACCAAACAAGAGAAAATTAGAATGTCCACTGATTGTACAAATGTACGAGTACTCGGCCCCCCGCGGGATCGACGGTGGGTCGATTCCTCTAACCTGTCAACTGCTTTGTTTGTTTTCGCCTTGCTCCACTTCGCTTCCACCTCCTGAGTCGCCAAGAGACATGAGCGGCCCGTAAATTTCGACTCATGCATACACCCACCAGCCGCATTTCCAATGGTAGCCTCAGGTTATTGAGTGGATTGCGATTCTCTTGCTCTGCTGGCTTCGAAAATCCTGACTTGTCAGTATCTTTTCGATAACTAGGTAGATTTGAAATATTTGCTCGATTATTGCGGTGCAATATAACTTATCAAATCACCGGCTGGATTAGGTGTAGTGTCAAATGAAAGTCCTTTGTGTACTAGCGAGGCAGTACGATTCGAAATTAATGCGGTGCAGGGGGGATTTATCCCTGGTGTAGATTTTACGCCTACTTGTTCTAGTACTAGTACGATGTATGAGTCTATAGTAGTGTTACTAAGGCTTTTTTGCCTGAGGCCGGTAATTGGACATTGTCGTTTCACAACAGCCCCCTTTCTCGGCTTATACACTAATGTTGAAGTTGCAGGTAGTAGTGGTATACTGGTATCAGTGCCTACGCGCTTCCGGCAAGGCGGTCGGTGCGCGTAGGCACTGATAACTAGTATTGGCCATGTTTTTCCAATCACGGAGACGTGGAACAGCGCTAGTAGCTTCAATCTGGAGGTGAAAGAGAATGGATATTTTCTCAAACGGTCGCTGCAATCGTGCCATACTTCTGCTCACGCGGGGAGCCTCACATTGTGAGGTTTATAAAAGCGAATTCTCCCGCCGGCCCCGGGGATGCTGAGAGATAGCCTTATCACTTCTAACAAATGCGAACATTGGGATTTTAGTGGGTGGTTTGAAGGGAGAAGGTAGTTGAAGATGAGTTAGAAGGTGGGTCGAGCTTGAAGTGAGAACAGAATCGCACGAATTGATCTAACTCGTCATGGCCATCGCTGAGTCGACCGATCTGATAGCGATTGAGGCTTTCTCCCGGCGTATGCATCTATCATCAGTAATAGTAATGATGAAACACGGGCGATGTACACTAAATATCGGGTCAAGCGTTGGTGGGGTGGGAGCTATGAGGATGAGTACGAAAACTAGTAAATTACAGTGATTAGCGGCCGCTGATAGGGTAACGCAGATCGAGGTTAACAATCGATCTTTTTTTTTGGCCTTGAATGAGGCTCTGCCTGAGTTTAAGTTAGTAGCCTTGGGGTCAACAAATCACTCACCCACTTTCACTCTCATCTAGTACGCTTTCACTCTCATTTACCACCTTGGGGACAGCACATCTGATGATGTCCTATAAACTCAATCAGCTCCCGCCGGAGCTCTGGTATTATATGTCATCATTTCTACCTAATCGCGATACAAAAAGCCTGCGCCTTGTCTCCAAACAATTGTGCGATTCAATAAACCTCAGACTGCAGAGAGTATTTTTGTCGGCGAACCCGTTGAACATCAAGGTCTTTCGCGCCATCGCAGATCATGAAATATGCCGCCATATGATTTCAGAGATTATGTGGGATGACGCACGATTTATCAGAGGCCCGCCTATTTCAGATATCATCCACCCGGAACAAGGATTGTATTTGCCAGTCACTGATGCAAGCGATGAAGAGACGGAAGAGGCGTTTATGCTGAGACGAGATGGTGATTCTGAAGTCGAAGGGCCGCCGAACTGGGTCATTTATGGAAGTGACCTCGACTATAGCGATCTAGAAGACGAGTTTGCTTTTCAAATCAGAGAAAGTGCAAAATTCAAGGGGCAGAACTGTCCACTTTGGTTCAAGGCTGCATGCTTGAATAACTGAGGATATTTTCGTTCGACGGCGAAATCTCAATATCACAGAGGCCTGGCATCAAAAGTTCGAAGAGGAGAAAGAGCTGGGCCACGCTGCACTCTCGATGAGCGAGTTTTGGGAAATCTACCGCGGCTTACTCCGCAAAGAGGCCGACGATCTAGCTGGGAAATATGATGAAGAGGCGTTTATTTACGGGCTTGAACGGTTCTCTGCGCTGAAAAAAGTCACAGTCACTCCCGCAGCTCATAGTGTCCCTTTTGCCCCGTTGTACCAGACTCCTATGATTCGATCATTTCCAGAGGGATTCAATTATCATATCCCTCGCGGATGGCCAACCCCAAACACGGAAAAGCCAGAGGATGTGATAGCATTTCCCTGGCAAAGAGTCGATGAAAGGCATAAAGAGAAGTGGCGCGCATTCCACATCGTGACGCGCGCCCTTGCACATCAGAAAGGCAATGTAGTAGAATTGACTCTAGAAGCCCGACAGCTTTACACGGGAATCACTTGCACGATATTTGATGAACCTTGCGAGGAGCACGGAAATCTTCTGACAATTTTGACGAAGCCGGGATTTCGTCGCTTTGACCTTTCCTAGATTTTTGGCGGAAGAAGAACAGATGCCGAGAACTGGAAGACATTCCACGATGGAAGACTTCGCGAAACACTCAGCGTGATGGAAGATATAGAGGAATTCAACTTCTACATTTCGGGACTCGATCGCTGTGAGGAGCAGGAAGCACTAAGTGGGATTAACCCTGTCTCGCTAGAGCGGATAGTCCCTGTCGAAAAGTGGTCTAGGCTTCGTCATTTTGAATTGTCGCGTTTCTATAATCAGGCAGACTCATCTCATCTCATTCCTTTCAAAACTACCCGAAACAGTTCAGTCAGTGGAATTGCGCTTTCTTTCATTTCCTGGCGAGGAGGAAAATTGGCACTCTTTCCTCCACGAGATGCGCGCAAATATTCGAGGAAAGTCTCTCTGGCCGGGTCGTTGACCCAGTGTTGTCATCGGTAGTGAGCGAAATCACCAGGGACTAGGAGGAGCTACCTGGTACGAAAAGGCAGTGAACAAATTCTTGTACGAGTACGGGGAAAATCCGCTCGATGAGTCTCCGAGTCAATGAGGGCTTTGGACATTCAAACAAGAGCTTGGTCTAGTTAAGGATGCATTTGATCCTGATTCTTGACATTTTTGTTTGCCAACTTACGCACCATCTGGACACATACATAGACTTGGGAAATAGATTAGAGCGAAGAAAACAATATAAAAATACTTCAGGGTTCCTGTAAGACTCTCATGTTGGAGTTGCTGTTCCACTCCATCATCTCGTCTCATCAACTTGTACTACCTAGATCTGTGCTTGGATAGCGCCTGAACGGTAAAAGAGCCCTGGAGGCGCCGGAGGTGATCAAAGAAGGCCCCCAGGACCTCAATATAGTACTCTCGCTGCAGATGCACTTGGCCGCATGTTATTCCTTTCTAGTAGATATGAATGATGGGACTCGATACCTATGTGGGTTTCTTTAAATTATGAAGTTGGCGGCACATATTTTCCTGTGGCGGCGGACGGAGCACCTACAAGGGTCTACAGCTGCATACAATACAATTCCTTTTTGGAAATCTGGTTGTTTTGAGAGAACTCCAGACTCGAGGATCTCAGGAAATAAGGCTTGGTCTTCACCTGGGGTGGTTCTAAGTAGTTTGAAACTTCAAGATCGTGCTATATACTGTTTCAATAGACTCACTGGCAAGAGTGACCCGAAGGAAAATGTTGGTGATGATCTGTCAGCTACAAGGCTGGCAAGAGTAAGAGACCCCCAACAGGGCTGAGTCGGCTCTTAGTCGGCATCTGTTGAAATTCAAGTCTCTACGAGAAGTGAGTTTGCATCCGTCTTACTCTACTCTAAAGATTGGGTATCCTGTACATTAAGTACATTAAAACGCAGGTCTCGATCCAAAGGATACAGGTTTCCATCTGCATCAAATCTCGATCTGGCTGTGGGTTGCGTCATATTCAACCTCTCCTGCACGCCTGAGACAGGGCTATTCTCGAGTTTGTCTTTTCCCTACCATCAGTATCATACATAAAAGATACTACAGTGTGATACCAATGAAAGCAGAGCATTCAGGTTCTAGCCTTGGGGCTGTGGGGGCGATCCTCCGGGCGATGCTCCGGGAGATCCTCCTTCGTCGGCACCCTGGGCACAGACCTTCAATGAGGTTATGAAAGTGGATCCTGCGGGGCGTTTACTGTTGTATTCCCTCGCGTGCACGAGAACGCGACAAGCCTCGGGGCTCGATGCGATTTGTGATTCGATATCGCTTCTCGGATTGGTTCACTCGGGTCCAGATAAAGGGAGGTCGTGTACTGGTTTCATTGGTTTCAAATCCTGTACCGGACTCTGAAGCCCAATTTCTGGAACGATGGGTCAGGAACCAAGGCGTCTTGGAAGATTCTTGGAAAAGTCTTGGAAAGTCTTGTCTTTGCCCGGGTGCTCCATGTGGGTTATAAGGCCCTTCACGGGTTGGAATGGCCCCGGAATTGCCAGGCAAACTCTCCACGGGTGGCGCATTTTAGATTGCGGGTTAGCGCTGCTCTTGACTCACTCGGTCGTAGCTCCGTTAGGCATAATCTGCGCATTTCTTTCTTTCTAATGGAATTTCGAGGTAATTGAAATTGCCCCGGTGCACATTTCTTGGATTGGAACGTACGGCATCCATTTTTCCCCTACACAATCAGCCAATCTTCGTCTTTTCTTTTCTTTTTTCTTCGCGCCGTGCCGGCAGGTGAGAGGCAGGCCTGTCGCTTTACAGCTTCCAGGATTGGGGACTGAGATCTATAGTATGCAGCGTCGGGGATTTAAAGAGGCCCACTGTGTGATCAACCCCAGTCATCACATTGAAAAATGAGAAATGAAAACAATAATAGAAGTCTCGAGCCGCCTGATTACTAGATGATACTACGGAGTGTGGAAAGTATTCCTTTCACCTCCAGGTGAGTCAGACCTCCCCACACCAGCTGTTCATTTGAAGTTCAAAGGGCTGTTTTGATTGTTGACGTCCTAGTACAAGGTATTGACATGTGATTCCGAATCAGAATCAGAGTCGGTGATTATTCGGAGAGAGGTATCGGCCAGAGGAGAGACAATATTCGCATTGATACATACTGGCGAGGGCCGAGAGCATTTCCCAGATGCACTCTGTCCATGGAGAGAGCCCAAACGAGTGCAATTGGATCCCGGATATCCGAATATCTGAGACTCAACGTGGAAATGCAATCTATCCGTCCATCGGCATCGGAATGGCATCAACATGACCGGGGCCAATGCAGAGAACAAAGGGCAACTAAAGCGAGTTTCATGGCTGATGTTTAATGGTACGTACATGATTCGATCCCGGCCCCCAAGGTTCGCCTAAGTCGTGGGATCTTGACATACATCATGGAAAAAACGATGCTTTCAGTGGCTTACCTGGGGACAAAAATGACCACTTTTAGCCCCCTCCCTTGAATCGCCAGCGCTTCCCCGTGTTTCCCCGTGGAGACGATGAAGACGATGGAGGGTCGGGCAAAATTCCTGTTGCGGCACCCGAAGAAGTGATCCACCTCCCCGAGGTGATCGGCCTATGAGACGGCGATCCCAGGCAATTGTCGTTCTACAACTAAATTTCCTATTTTGGTAACAAGGCTCATTTTGCTCATCGTCATCAAGTTAATTTGAGAAATTTCAGGGTGATGATCTCGTTGGACTCATGTATGCACACACATAGAAAGAATCAAACTTACTTCCCATCGCCTATTCCAAGATCACTTCAATATCCTCAAATTTAGCCATATGATCTGCACATGCTGGGCATAGAAGCTTCTTTGTGCTTGGCATTTGGCCAATACTAGGCGGCCGAGATCCGGAAAAAAGCCAACGTGCTACCAAAGCTCCAGTGGCGTAGAATGGAACCTTCGGTTCTATCGGCAGCCCGCGAGACTTACCCCCTCCATGTCCCCGGCCCCCAAGATAGGTCGCAAGACTTGCCTACGATATCCAGATTGGACGTCATCTATAAAGTCCCTCCGCCTTGGCGGGCGTAACCGATGCAGTCTAGTGGAGCCAGGGACCCCTGGTACTCGCAGACGGAGGGAGCAGCCGCATAGTTATGCCATGCCTCGGGGATTTGCAAAGGGTACAAAAGAAACGCCTTTCCCAGTAAATCTACCTCTTCCTTCTTTGTCTTTTATTATCTCAATATCCTACCTCGTCCATATAGAAATAGGCACCCAGTACCTTACTATGTGGACAACAAACTCAGGCCTTCGGGGCAAAAAGCTCCACTGGGCTATCACATTCACCTCCGTCGTCGGGTTTTCACTCTTCGGTTACGACCAGGGTTTGATGTCTGGTATTCTACAAGGTGATGAGTTCGTGAAAGAATTTCCTGTCTTGAACAAAAAACTTCCCGGCCACGACGAAGCCCATATTTCTGTCTTGCAGGGCGCTGTCAGTTCCTGCTATGAGCTCGGCTGTTTTTTCGGTGCCATCTTCACTCTATGTTTTGGTCAGCGGACTGGCCGGACGCCCCTCCTAGTTGCAGGCGGTGCTCTTATGGTTCTAGGAACGTTGTTATCTACCGCATCCTATGGAGGACAATGGGGACTGGGTCAATTCGTGATTGGCCGTGTGATTTCTGGTATCGGGAATGGCATGGACACCGCCACTATTCCTGTCTGGCAGTCAGAATGTTCCAGGGCTCATAACAGAGGCTTTCTCGTTTGTTTTGAAGGAGCAATCATTGCAGTCGGGACCTTTATCGCTTACTGGATCGATTTCGGCCTTTCCTACGTCCCCTCCTCTGTCCAATGGCGATTCCCTGTTGCGTTCCAGATACTCTTCGCTCTTATCGTAATGGCTGGCGCTATGATGCTTCCTGAATCCCCTCGGTGGTTCATTATGCGGGGCAAGGATCAAGAGGCCCTCCGGGTTATGGCAGATCTCAACGACAGTTCAGAAGATGCAGAGGATGTTCTCCGTGATTATAACCTTATGAAAGCGGATATGAAGGCTGCCGAATCACAACAATCTAACAGCAGTTGGAGGACCCTGTTTACCTTCGGCAAGACGCAGGAATTCCAGCGCATGATGATTGGTTGTTCTGGCCAGCTGTTCCAACAATTCACTGGCTGTAACGCAGCCATTTACTATTCCACACTGCTTTTTGAAAACAACCTACATATGGATCACAAAATGGCCATGATTGTTGGCGGAGTTTTCTCCACCGTATACGCCATTGCTACCATCCCGTCGTTCGTTATGGTTGAGAAGGTCGGACGTCGAAATCTCTTTATTATCGGCTTTCTAGGCCAGGGTCTCTCCTTTATCATAACGATGGGTTGTTTAGTAAAGGAATCGACTGAAAATGCTAAAGGCGCAGCCGTTGGAATCTTCCTATTTATTTGCTTTTTTGCATTTACCACACTACCGTTGCCATGGATCTACCCGCCTGAAATCAACCCCCTTCGGACAAGAACAATGGCGGCATCGGCGTCTACCTGCACGAACTGGATCAACAATTTCGCAGTCGTTATGTTTACGCCGGTTTTTGCAAGCCAAAGCCCCTGGGGACTTTACTTGTTCTTTGCACTAGTGAATTTCACCGCTATCCCATTCGCGTACTTTTTCTACGTCGAAACGGCCGGGCGTGACTTGGAGGAAGTGGACGTTATTTTCGCCAAAGCTCATGTTGAAAAGAAGTGGCCATTTATGGTTGCACAGGAGTTGCCTAAGTTGTCCATCGAACAAATTGCAGAGATGCAGATTCAGCTTGGGTTAACCCTGACCGACCACCATGCCACCGAATCAGAAAAGGTTGAGATGGCAACTAGCAGCGGCGAGGGTGAGAATTAGCATGCGAGCTCGGATTAAATGGATTGGATGTTTTTGGTGAAGGAGGGGGTTGGTGGACGAACGGTGATGCTCCAAATACTAGTTCATTGACAGAAACATAATGGTATAATGATATCATTGTAGTAGGGACTCCATGCAAATATTCCGAGACCCAACTTCAATGTATAAAGATGTCGCGGCACTTGTCTTGTTGTCTCAATCCATGAGTCGGAGAAGCTTGTCATGTTTCCATTCTTAACTCAGACTGGAAGTCCTTACGACAATGATGTCATTATACCATTATGTTAGTTAATCAACTATGTAGTTTTATTGAGGATCGACTTTATTATTGCAAAGTCTTCAAGTAATCTTAAATAAATTTGCTTTCACGAATGCTTTCCCGAATTGCTCACTTACTACCACTGCACTCTGCCAGTGATCATCGCAATTTGGGTGAGTAGTATGCATATAACTGCCTTCTCTGGATTAATTTGAGCAAATCGTGAGATAAGTTAAATATGTGTTGAATACAATCCAAAATCACTATGCATAACACACAGTTCCACCCAGGAAAAGGTTCATAGTCTCCAATTTGACGACTTCTGGATTCGACTGATAGGCATTATGGGTGCGATACTTTCGTACCAAGTGTTCATGGCTCATGAACGGGCGCAAAAAGAAAGAAAAATAAAATCAAACAGGAACACATATTAACAGTCCTCCATGGATTAGATTTTGGCGGAGAGGAGATCGCTAAAAGTTTCTCAGGCATAATATGCATTCAGGATTGAAGCTCCATGGCAGGTATTCAAGCATAAGGCTCAGGGTTAAGGCTCATCTCACTTTTGCCCATCTTGGCATCCTTGAACATTCTCCATGTGTCTCTAACGCTGCGGTAGAAGTCTCCTGGGTTGAACACGTGAGCCCAAGCATAAATTCCGAAAGGACCACCTTGGTAGCGCTTTACGAGGGAACTACCGCTCTCATTGTTGTCTGCAGTGAGGTATTGCTGAGAACCTTCACTCGCGCGCGTGGAATTTATTTTCGTATATGGCTTGAGGTCGTAGGCGATGAAAAAGAAGACTGTAAATGGAACCACCTGCATACAGATGATCATGGTTGGAATACCAATAATGGTGTCCGCGTAGCTCAGTTTAGAGGAGGGCTCAAGAGTGTTGGTGGCGTCCAGAATCATGAATATAATCTGTTATTCGTTAGAATTTGATTCCCTGATTCAGAGGTGGGTGTGTCTTTCAAACCTGTTCTAAGAACTCAAGACCAACTACCATCTTGAAGGCTAGGAGCTTCTGCATGGGCTTTTGATCTCCCATGTGGGACTTGAAGTGTCTGTGGAACCTGATGATGTTGAAGATGGCCATGTAAAGCGATATAATATTGATGATAGTAATCTATCCAAATTGTCAGATCGCAATAATTTGTCAGACAATGTATCAGATGTACTTACACATAGCTTAGAAAAGCGTGCATTATTTCCTTTGAGGCAGTAAGTTCCCTGCGCCTGAGTGATGCTTTGAACAATGGCGAGAACGAAAGCAACAAAAGGATACTGGAGAACGATGATCCAGGTTCTCTGAAGTTTCGAAGGTCAGTTATGCCTCCTGATTATCATATGAGACCCAGATCACTCACCTTCAAGAACGACAACCCATCCGATGTCCCTTTGGTGTATGTGTTTGGAACACGCAAAGACGCAAAGAACTCCGGCCTGTGTCGGTCGTCTGGGGTCATGAAATCGCAGAGCAACATAAGGAACCAGTACATTGCGATGCCTTGGATGAACTTTGTCCACCCATTCAGATAGACATATGCATTCGGAAAGCATATTGAAAGTAATGAATACATGGTGTATAGCGGGAAAAGTGTGGCAATTCTCATAATTCTTTTTTGACTTTCTGTTAGTATTCTAAATAATAATTTCACGACTTCAGAATAGTAACAAGGATAGCTAGACTTACTTGACTTGTTGGTTTGGGTTGCTATACTTCAGTGCATGACGAGCCATCACTGTTAAAATTACCAACAAGGTGACTGCTGAGTAGCACCCAGAGAGTATCTCATTGAACTCGTGGAAGGTGTAGTTCCCGATATACTTTTCAGGCGCATCTAGTTGAGGATTGGATTAGTTCAAAAAGCCCTGAAATTTATCGCAGTTCAAGTTGAAATGCGTACCAGGGACCAGATGGGCCGGCATATCGCAAATGGCTTGTCATCACCGCTACGAGTGAATAACCCGCCTACCGCCATTTTGGGTTTCGATAATCTAAACAAACCTGTTCCGCCAAGAGCTTTGTGATGAATGAAGAGTCGGGGAGATTGGAGAAGCGTGACGTGGATTGAGTAAGTAATACTAGTATCAAATTTTTGGGAAGTGGCCGATAGTGGTACAATAAATAGAATGAAACTTGAACGTGAAAGAAAAGGGAGAAATGCCCAGGACCGCTATTTTATATCTCTGCCCAGGTGTCGTGGAACAGCTGTCGAACGAATTTTCGCGGCCCCATGAGCCTGGGCCTCGTTGTTATTTCCAGAATATTATTTTTATCAAACGCTCCACAAAAGAGGACAAGATAGACAAGCCTCTGGCATCATTTCTCTGCAGCTACGCATAACTGCAGTTACTAGCTCTAGATCTTCCCGATTTCGTTCCAGATAAGGATGAAAGTGAGGGGGCAGGCTATTTGGATCCACCGATTATATTGAAGCATCTCCGCTGTCCTTCAGGTGGGGGCTACATCTGGCACACTAGACTACCTCATGGCAGCGGATACATTCGATGTCTGCACCTTGTGATTGGTTGTACATATATTTTACCGTAAATAGACTAGCTCGAGCAGGAGCTTGGCCCCA
The DNA here is from genome assembly GCA_000347475.1 of Penicillium paxilli ATCC 26601. Taxonomy (NCBI): domain Eukaryota; kingdom Fungi; phylum Ascomycota; class Eurotiomycetes; order Eurotiales; family Aspergillaceae; genus Penicillium; species Penicillium paxilli. The sequence goes on from AOTG01000391.1 coordinate 75,382, forward strand.
TTAGCTAATCACCTTATCAGCCAATCAGATCCCATGACATCTTCAGCCCTAAGTGGCTATGGCCAACCGGATACCAATTTGGGAACCCTCACCTCGTAAACCACATGAAGATCAGTCTTGGCGACAGGGATTCCCTCTCGCACTTTTACCAGTAATCAGATTCTTGGTCGGCGAGACCGATTGGAGATCCTGTGGCTGGGCTATGTATGAACGACAACTCAACACTATGACCTCATTATCGGAATCAAAGAGGATCTAAAAGCTCTACGCCCCAACACCGAACACCTCTGCATCAAACTAGAGTCCCCTAGCCCCACAAGCTTGTTGATTCGTATTGAGCAGCCAGTCAGACATCATGCCTCATAATCGCCAGTAAACCTGTCAACCGTGTACAGATACGGAGTACTAAGGGGTTGTCCGACCTTTCATATCACTGCGGAGAAGTATTCTCCGATCCACAGGAATATATTGGATAGGTAATTTTGAGCCGTGCATCTTAGATACTATGTAGGTTTAGATAGAAACGCATCATGTTTTGGGGTCGAGCCCGACAAAACCAGAGAGTGGAACTTCTTGGGAAATATACGATATGGAGAAGGAAGAAAGCAGGCTAGTTATTAGAAACATATGGTGGACATGCTGTCACAGCCAAGCTTTGATTAATAAATTTACAAAATGCATCGAGTGATCGATTGAAGCTTGTGGATATTGCTTGAAACCGAAGGTAATTCACAACAATCGCAGGAAGCCTCTCCTCAAGTTTGATTGGTGATTTTTCTAACATACAATTGGCGATTCCAGTTTCGTATAATCTGTAAAGTCTTATAGAAATGAAACAGGGGAATCATGAAGAGGTAAATACCGTGAATGGCTAAGATATACCACACAGCAGGAGTTAGCGATGTCAAATGACCATGTGCGCTGTTTTAGACGGCGAAGGGATACATATCCGAAGGAAACAGTTCGAATGACGGAATAGGAGTCGATTGGGCTTAGCTATCGACCGTTGAATTCCGACAGTGCTTCTCAAAGCACCAGCTGCAACCTTGGAAAGTTGCGGCACGGTTCTACCGGTTTGGTCCACTTAAAACCGAGAACAGCACAACCCACATAAGTTGACCATCTGAAACCCGCCACGCCATTGGCTTGAGTAGGAATATGGGATTCAGCCATTGCCAATCAGACCCTCCGTGTTTCAGAATGACATGCTGAGGTGTTGAATGCTGATATTCGCGTTTTTGAAGGTGATTGGACGGTCCGGCAGCCACATAACCAAAGGCGCAGGCAACGTGGGTCATATTGGAGGCTTTGCCGCTAAAAGAAAAGTGCGATGAGCGCCAGGAACAGCTTTTTAGAAGTTGATATACGCAATAGGTGGGGAGGTGGTATCGTTTGAGTATTTGCCAACAGAATGCTGATATGTTCTCCCAAGGACTTTGCCGTTCGGCCAATTGTTCTCGACCTTCGGGGCCAACATCAAAAGCTAGATAACGTCGACAATGCGCTTTCTCTGATAGAGTGGCTGAACTAATGCTATACAGCGTAAATTCGACAATATAACGGTCGACAGAAAATGCAAACGCGATGACAATAGAGCAGCATGCCCGCCATGTCTTGTTTTTGGGGTCTCCCGGGATTGAGCTGCCGTTGCCACCGTCGCTGCTACTGCTTCAATCGAACTCGGTGTTTTGGTGTATGGTTGTCGTTAGATGGGGTTGGCGAGTTGGCGAAGAAGGCCGCCATTTTTCATTGCTTGCGATATATCTTTGACTTTTCTCGCCCTTCCGTTTCCAGTGCTAGTGGTGATATTGGTCTTTTTTTAGTTGGATCGCCAATTTTCTGCCAACTTGGTGAGTCCCCGCTACGCTTGACAAAGCCATTCCCACTTAGCGGGGGTGCTGTTAGCTCTGCAGAAAGGCGATCTGAAAAGGTGTCGTAAGGCTTGAATAAAATCAGCTTTCGATGGATGGTGGGCCATCTGATAATGCTTGTAGCAACTTTAGGGTTCTCCAACCCCCCAAGGACTTCAATTGGGATTTCGGCCTCACATAGCAGCAGGGAATCTCGACTATGTAGGTTGGTAACAAACAGACGGGACTATACATCAGTTAGCAGAATTTACAGAGAGTGAGAATGAGGCTGTGAAAGACTTACAGTCTAAGAGGTTCGACCTGGAATCCCGAATTTACGTTCTTGATACTGTGCAAGAGCCAACAGATGACACAAGAAGTATGGATCCGCGGTCCAATATTTCGGCGTCGTTTGATCCATCTTTTTCCGGCAAATTCTCATGCCTATCGTATTTTCAATCCCCTTGGGACTCGGACGGGGCTGAAAATATTCCCTTCGGTCTTCATTGACACTCGTGTAATGCATATAGCCAATTAACGGTGGCGAATGGTTGGAGATGGGGTGGAGAATTTGATCATGGCGAATAAACACGGCATACTCTGGTCGGTGGACGGAGCGACCTTGAAAATGGAACGGGGACCTCTTCTACTCAGTCATTGTGTCAGCCATGGCCTGAGCACTATCAAACAGCTCTTACCTATACTTTGCAAATGCGCGCTCCCTGCCGATCAGAATTTTGCCGAGGGATTGGACTTTTTGATGAAACATGAGATAACTCCATAGCATTTCTACTTCATATTGTGGTCTGGAGCTCCCACTTTGCGAAGGTCTGCAGTCATCCTGAGGTGGTCGTTGGAAGGGGTCGTGCTCATAGCCTCAAATTGACATCCTACCAAGTCAAGATGGCGCGAACTCCATAGAAGAGGATTTTTGACAAACCCAGAATGGTTGAAAACAAGGTCACGAAGTGTGGGCCTACATTCGGCCGCCATCGATAATGAGGCTGATGATAGTATGTTGATGTTGAATGATGGCGTTGCGCGTGGTTCAAGGAGAAGATAAACAATAAAGTCGGCAAAATCCTCACCGCCTTTATATCGGAACTTACCGCCTTCAATGACCCGCAACCATGGAACTGCGGGGGCCCAAGGCAGCGATCCATTCTAGGTTATCAATAACTACCTAGTATATAGTATATCAACCTTGATCATGGTCTCTTCCTCTTATTTTCAAAAATATCACCTCTGAATCTACTTTCCGGGCTCGTTTTCAAGCTGAAAATCGAAAAAAATTCCCGGACGTTGATAATGTAGCCGCTAGTTCTTGGGGGTGGTCTCATCTGTTTGCATGCCGAGTCGTGAGGCGTGATCCGCAGCGAAACGTTCTCCCTATTTTATCCCAACATACAACACAGTGGGACACAGATATGCAAACAGCACCAGACGAAATCAGATCATTTCTACAAGGCCCTGACCCATCATTCGCCAACCAAAGTGAGCACTACATGGTGCGAGGGTGTCATTATGGAATATCTCTAGCTCAGATTTGGGCGGCAATGGCTATGTTCAAAGGGAGCCAAGACCGACGTATACAGTTGAACGTGTCCGTAGGGCAGGAGCAAGATGGGAGTGAGCCAGACGATTATGGGGAATTTAGGTATTCAAAGCGTGTCAAACGACCTACAATGCAATCGGATTTTGTCGAATCTGGTGGTATTCAAGCTGGCTCCAGTAGCCCCGTTCAGGAGGGCTATTCTTCTAGTGCCCGGAGTTCTTCACTAGGCTACGTCGACTCCGATACACACTTTTCGAACGTATCGCCAGAAGACGATAAACTACGGCTCATATCTTGCGTCATTCGACACATCCTCTCTTTTGCTGCACCTCAGAACTTAGCCTGGAACCCCAAAGTGGTTGAGTTCCGAGACGCCAAAACAAGGCTTGTTGCTACTACCCCATACCAAGGACGCCAAATTGTGGCTATTGACGATGGTGGTCTATGCCTACGGCAGAAAGAGCCCAACGGGGGCTTCAACATCGTGAATAAATATGTGGCTATATTGGAAGCAAAGACGCAATTTCAATGTCTAGAGAATGGTAGACCGATCATCTCGGATGATTCTTTTGCGCAGATGGCTTGCGAAGCTCTAGCGGCACGCGTATCCAAAGTTTCGAATGATCCAAATCAAAGGTAGACTTTAAACATCCCACCTGGGCCGCATCCTCGTCAAATAGGCTTTATCTGCCTCGCCCACCTCAAACTGCTCATATTCAGGCAAAGACTAATTTTCAGGGCAGTTTTATACATATCCACGCTACGCAGCACTATACATGCTTTCTTCAGTTTGCCTTCGGCGATGATTATCTAGGTCATTTGGAGAGCACGGCACCTGAACAATTTTTGAACGTGAGCGCTACGCCTTGGTTTGACCTCAGCCAGAGAAGTGGGCGGGAGAATGTACTGGCCAGTATTTGTGGCATTATGCAACTAGCAATATCCAACTTGAATGATTGAGAACCATGATATTGAATAAATGATATATTCAAATCATGGAGGGCTTAGGATTTAGAGATTGAGAGAAGTGTGCACGAACCTTTTCACTGACATCATAATCCTTACCCATGCTTGCAAATAACCGACTCGTGCCTATGGATGGATTTGCGTACCCGTGTATCTTGCGGCGATAGTAGCGTGGTCCAAATAGGGTATTGGAAACATACTCTGCAGATATACCCTATCATTCATATCAACGCTGCCGCAGCATCATCATGATCATCATGATGTAATACCTGAATTTTACTACCCATCCTGTGATAACTTAGGAATGGTTTCCTTGAGTGGATCTACTGCAGTATAGAGGAACGATATGTTCTGTCTTCATACATCAACACCGGTATATCATTATAATGGAGTTTATCAAACCAAGCTATTAGTAGTCCTTAACCAAGCTTTGGACTTTCGCAATGGCGCCCAGTCCACGCCAGTCAATGATTATGTCATTTTTCTGGGTGTCGACGGTGGCTCCTTCTATGAGAATTTACTGAGTTGCGAAGAAAATAGTATTCTGAGATTGTGGACAGAATACGATGTTTATCATTCAGTCATTCTCTTCAGGATGGAGTCAAGAGTACACGCGGCAGCGTTAATGGCAATACACTACTTTATAGACGTGTGGGCTCTTGATATGAGCAGTATCCTTATTCCGACATCTACAGTCATCGTACGAAGTGCAACGCGCACTAAAAGACCAGAATGCGCCTGGCAGCCAGCAGATCTACCAAATAACAGGGAAGACAAATGGCCGACCATAGTGGTGGAGGTCGCGTGGAGCGAAACGCGAGCTAAATTGGCAAAGTAAGACCATTTGCCGAGTAATAGCTGATTGAGCTTATGCTAAAACAACCTGTAGTGACATGCTTTTCTGGCTCAACGAGTCTAGAGGCGACGTCAAAGTCGACATCAGTCTGACGGTAACTTCAGACTCGGAGATAATTATCGAGAGATGGGATTTGAGAAAGGAGGGACCATCGCGAGTTCCCACTCCACATCCCATTGAGCGTATGGAGATCATATCAAGGCCAGAACGCCCACCGAGGATTACAGGATGCATCAAGATTGCATTCCGGGACATCTTCCTCCAAAATAAGCGCGGGGGCGAGAGGCTACTTGCATTCGAAGGAAAGGGGCTCGAGACCATGGCCAATTGCATTTGGGCCGCCAAAGAACTCTCGGAAAATACAAGTTGATTTTCGCTGAAAGAGGCGTTGGGTTTGCCAGGGTTTCCGTTTCCTGTTTGGACCTTTCTTGAGTGGCTTTATCAGTCAGAATGGGATCAATGGTGTATTCAAATATGAGTTTGTGCCCTAGCAATTCTTATTATTCTTACAATATAACTCCTAGTTGAAGACTCTGTTCCATGTGAATCACTCCACCCCCAACCCCATATACTAGTAAGGCATACCACCACAACAATGGCCAATTCGACGCAGAATTTACGCAAACTGGGTCAGAATGTCAGTGATAACCGTGATAAAAACAAATCAATCATTCCGATGAATCTATATTAACAGCAATTCTCACGGCTGCTCGCTGCGGTAGGACCAAATTCGAATTTGTCTACTCTTTCAATGGTTCACGAAAGACATCACTCAACTTATTCAACTCTTTAATCTAACAAATGTGATGGAATCATGCGGTCAGCCTCAAGGGCTAGTAGGTCTCAAATTTCATATTATCATGCAGAAACATACTACACTTATATCTTTATTCCTGGCAATAGCTCTTTATCAGATGGTCATTATTATACTATTTACTCGATAGAGCAAAACTCATGAACGAGAAATATCAGCCCATACACCTCTCCAACGGCTCGAGAATCATCGTTGAATAACTAGTGTTTATGCAACTCCACCCCGAATGCCTGTTTCTCGACCACGTCTCTATAAATCCCGCCCATATGATAATCAAGCTTCTCAACAGCTTGAGGCACTTTCAATAGGTGGAAGTCCTGCACAGAGCATACATGGTTGGCCGGTCTGGGACTCTCTGAAGCACTGGAGAGTCCTTCATCCAACGGTACTCAAAGAATAGTGTTTGTGAGCTTCTCGGGATGTAACTGCTTGTATTTGTTGCACCGGAGATGCTAATCTTGAAATTTGTACATTCTATACCAAGGTCTGGTCATATCTGTTATTTCTAATGGCTGCATTTATTGAACTTGGAGTATATAAGGCCAATGAGGGTGGGCTGACGAACCTCGAACATCTCTCCGGCTGAATTCCAAGGTTATTGCAGTGTGGGCATCTAGGGATTATTATTTGTGGAATTCCTACTAGGACTGTAAATCAAGCGATTCCCAATTTGCGAGTGAGAAATATTTCTTAGTCTGACATTAGGAATTTATCGTGATGTAGCCCTCATCCAACAAAATTGAAAGTGAGTAAAACATTCCCATGACGTATCTTAGTGTTTATAAACCCTAATTCCTAAACTATGAATGGACCTCATGCGACACAACATATATAACAAATCTAATTGTTTTCAGTTAAAATATATCATCGTCGATAAATTTCCCTCAAATTTCAGAAAAAACAGGCATGGACCATATCGAAGTCACATGATTCGCACGACTGAGGCTAAATGGAATGGGGCCAAAATTGGTCGGGGTGACCGAAGAGTTCAGAAAATCTCACTTTATACGTATCCATGTTTTCAATGGCTTCCAGCATTGGCGATCCATCCCGACGTATCAATGACTGGCTACAGGAAACTAAATCCTGGGGGTCCGGCGGGACCGGGTCCAGTAATGAAAGCAATGCCGAATCAGTCAAAACACTGGGGAAAAGGAACAGCGAGCCATCCGAAAAAGAGGTAAACAGAACCTCGTTGGATGATATTCTATCGCATGATCATACGATTCATGAAAGCATCCCCCAGCACCATCATCTTCCAAGCTCCCACGACGACTCAACATGGAACATTGAAAGTTCTGCGACCTCCAACTCTTATTGCCAAAATCCTGAAGATGACACAACTGGTAAACCAGAATCATCGCTGGAAGAGATCACTCATCACGATAGTCCCATTGTACCGTCAACAATTTCTCTTCCAGAATCGCAATCCCTACCTCGTGTTCCATACAAAGTGATTATTGAAAATGCGAGCGAGGCTCTAGATCAGATCAGGAAAGGAAACATTCTTCTTGATTCTCGCCATGAAAAAACATCCATATTATTCTACGACTACACAGCCAATATGCAGCAGATGCCAGTCGCCACCAAAATTGATGATCCCAGCCGAATACATCTTTTGGGAAATCTGCAGCCCAATATCAAGCAACGTGTCATCTTAGTAGAGGACCTATCCAAAGAAACAATCCATGCATTGGGGGATACATTCGGCATGAATCCGGAATTCTTCGAGCAGCATCTGCTCAATTCAGGCTATGGTGGGGCAGACTTTGAACAACCTTCATCGCAATCCTGGAAAACAGCATCCTTTCCGAAATCCTTTTTCACTTTGAGATGGTATCGCCCCGTGTGGCGAAAACCAATGCCCTTCTCGGAGACAGGTATCTCTAGACTGCTTCAAAATAGTACAAAGCGCTCAGTCAGACTCAGCAAGGTGACCACCCGCATTATGACCAACATTTTTCGATCTGAGTGGAATTTGTGTACCGATCCCACTCAAACCTTCATGGATGGACGGCATTGTGGCTGGGAAGAAAAGGTGACGATTTGGACGCGAGTGATTGACAATCAGGATTGTCAGATTAGTATGTGATATCACAGTCTCCACTGCCATGCAGGATCTTACTGATTGATCCCGAAGTTGTCGTTCTCCTCGATCCGTTGCCCAGGATTGTTGAACAATGGCAGGTATTGGAAGAAGATGGAGAATTGCATGACGAAGGTAGAAGAAATGAACTCGAGCTTCGCGCAAACCGTCAAGGGGATGAAGAGGTTGGAGATATCCGGCCGTCTCAACTCAGACGTAGGTATGTTGAAAGGAGACTACGTGAAAAATTCCTTCTCGAGCAGATCTCTCCCAGATATCAAGACAATACCAACTTGGATCATGTGTTCAGCAGTAAAACTGCAATGCTGGACTTCAAAAGTCGACTGAGTCAAATTAAATCTACGGGCCATGATCTTGATGTTGCCTTCTCAAAGCAAACCTGTGCAACCGGCATAGCTTCTTTGCTCATTCATATTTTCGTTCAAGACACATTCGCACTGCTGAGACAGCTTAATCGGATTGCGGATGAAATCGACATTGACGTTTTGGATGAAACCAAAGTAGAGGATCGACTGAGCTTGTGGCGTCAGATCATTAATAAGGCCCAAAGAGAATTACCAGAGTTGATGGCATCCATGGAGAGTCTGAGTGAGTTTGATAAAAAAAACACCGACTTTCTGCCATTACCCGGAACAAGGATACCATATCAAAGCCTCGACATAATTTCGAATGAGATTGGGAAAACCAGCAAAAGACTAAAAGAAACTTCGGCCTCTTTAACTTCCAATTTGACTTTATTGGAAAGCAAGAGATCAATCGCTGAGGCTCAGGCTGTAGCAAGACTCACAGAACTCGCATTCATCTTCATACCCTTGTCGTTCGCAGCGACAGTTTTCGGAATGCAGATCGAATCTTTCGCCGACCCCGCACCAAACGGGTTATTCTTCCTTGTGGCTATCGTGACCATTTTGTTCGCCTACTTAATGAGACTTTTCATGAGAAGCCAATGGCTCGAGGATCTCAAAGCAAATACAAACGAAAGTATTAGAGGCTACGCAGAAAGACATGGCTACCCCATTCGTCCACGTTTTGTGCCCACACGACTCATCACTCGCTGGGGTGTAGATCTTTGTCGACAGAGCTTCGAAAAATTCGTTGATTGGGCCCTGGAGAAGCTTTATTCTACTAACGAGTCGCTGTTTCAAAAGATGGGACTCGTGATGACTTATTTCCTATTGACTGGCTTACTCTCAACCGTACCGACTGTGATACTTTGGTCTCGTCCTCTGGATTCTGGTATCCGCCTTGCCGTAAGCCTCGGCATTGTGTTCACTGTCGCTTCAATTGTTCTTGCGTTTGTCATGTATCGCTTTGCACATGGGAATTGACTTTATCATACGCTCCATAGTACAACTTTCCAAGGTTTAAAATGTCGCCTATGCTTGTCCAGGCAGTTCATGTCAAAAATCCGAGAAGAACCTCCACGAGCCTCTCTCTTTCCAACTGCAATGTGGTGCATTCAATATTTGTCGTAGCACGGTAAGAGCTTATACATGTATTGTTAGTCCTTGTCGCTATCGGAATAGTTTAGGTAAGTTTCCACTATCGGGCAAACTAGTTGCAGAGCTATAAAATAGCTCATCGCTCTATCATGTGGTCCTTTGAGAGAGAGAAAGACAGTGGCTACTAGGTTTGCGAGAGATGGATTCAGCACTCCAAGCTATGTTGTCGATGATATTTGCAAGGCTACCATCGATAGTAATATGGATCCCATCAGTGGCAAACTCCTTGCAAAATAGAAATTTCTTGAAGACAGATGCCATTCTAGCGGGAGTGGCCTCCATGGTGCCTTTTTAATGGAGCGGAGTAAAGAGGTGGAAATTTAGTTAATATTGATCAACAACCGCAAGATCATGTTGGGGAATGAAATTTATCCAAATGCTTTCTAATTGGTTCTATGGTAAATTAAGCCGCCGTACCCACCCATCAGGGCTTCGGGGTATGGCAGACGCGGGCCGACCCGGAGACTTAAAGAATAATCGAATCAACAACTTCTTGGGGATTATCGATCTTGATTTCTTTTCTTCAACAAATAAATTTTCACTAAACCTCAAAAAGCGACTCTGATCATCCTGCTTTGGATCCAATACCCCCGCCAAAACAAGACTACTTTTGCATTAGACATTGTATCATAGCCAATGACCCTCTCAGGCAGAATCCACTGCGAATCCACTGCATATCACATCAACTTGGTTAGTACCTCGGGATTAGTGCCCTTTTCCTGTCCCTCTGATTCGTTCCTTGCCAGGGAGTATATGCAATGCTCTGCCACACACGGCTCAGCACTCAATTGGGGTTAGTTTATAAAACTCGAGCTTTTGCAAATTTAATAACCCCAGCACACTGACCGTGGGGCCAAAACCACTTCTCGCGTTGATATTATCGCCGCTTCCCCGCCTCGTGTGTCTATCACAGCATCCCATATTTCCTCCTCGGGGTCTAGTGTGTTTTTTCAAAATGAGAATATTTTCTTCAATTGGTATGATACTAATTGACGAGAGATACGAAAACAATCTAGTGATCTTTGCTGACTCATTCCTACACGACTTAACTGAATATAGCTCGGCTTCTCCCTACCATCGCTTACCATCAGGTTTTGATGTTTTTTCTGATTGTTGGGGCTATTTTTCTATGTGGGAAACCCTACAGAACTCAAGTTTGAACAAAGCATTTCTAATATACAAAATCTCAGCACTTGTGGTTTCTGGGTGTACCTCGACGGACGTGGGTAGTATTTACCTATTGTCATTGAAACAGAACAACGTAGTATCTCCACTAGCGAGTGATGCCACTATTCTCGACACGAAAATGGCAGACTTCATTCGAAACTCGACATTGGTGAATAATGCCACAGACTTGGAAGTACGAGTAGGGTACAGGGGAATGTGCATGATTCGCAATGGATATGGTCAGACATGCTCAACGAGCGCCAGCAAACTATCTAGCATACTAAAAGTCAGCTTGGATACCCAAAACAACTCTACCTCTCCTGGTCTGTTTAATCTGATTCACATTGGTCAGAAGTTCCAGGAAGAAATCGTTTTTGATGGATTGATGTGAGTCTTTTCTTTTCTGGTTGGCAGATCTCTCTTCAGTGCATTGACGGATCATAACTTTGCAGATTCGTGAGCCTATTTTTTTTGTTCATGTGCTTCCTACTTCTGGGAACATTCCCAAATTGGCGTCAAGAGACCGACGAAAGTGGTTCGGAGGTGGAGGTAAAGCCTTTTCCTTCTCGTCGTGTGTCGCATGCTGCGGTCATGACTCTCATTCCTGGTCTCGTGCTTGCGTTTATTTCGGTCCTCTGGCAACACATAAATACAAGCGCCGCTGCCTCGATGGTCGAAACACTTTCTTATGGAGGAGTTTCTGGTCATGTCGGTCCAGCGGCGATGGTGCTTGCGTGGGTTGCGATATTCATGATCTCATTTGTTACCATCGGCCTAATTGTCCTGATATTGAGTATAAGCTTAATTAGAAAGCTTACTGCCGATGACTAAACTGCGTTGTCTCGGTATTTCCGACGAGAATCTTTTATATTTCGAATATTACGTGATCGATTCCGATAACACCAGATATAGATGTTCAAGTTCTAATCCCGATTTAGAGACATAGTGGTTCAATTCGTTTTCAAATTGTCTATCACAACAGGACTCGGAAGTTATGTGAGGTGTCGGAATAAGTATCATACTCTGTGGATAGAACGTACTACTCGAGGCTCCCTAAGAGTACCTAAAGGCTAAGAGGAAGGAGATGATGATCGATGTGCCCCTGGCCTTCCTTCTAGTACGCGGGGTCCATAAATGGACGCGGGATGAGTAAGCTCCGGCGCCCTTCCGCTCCCAGTATAGATGCCTGATCTTCTCCCACCATCTTGTCTCCTTCTCTCTCCATTCTGTTCTTTTTTGACACGTTCGCAGGCCCCCAGGGGGGATTCGGACAATGATGATACACTCAAGTAAAATCCACAGTGTCCCGCCGTGCCACCTGGCACCGGAAGGAACATGTGGATATGCTTTCTGAGTCCGCCTGTTCCATTTGCACATCTCTTCTAGAGCTCTCTTGCTTAACCCATCTATTCATGAGCGGAATAGAGGATACGCCGCTAGGGAACTTGGGCATCATCACGGGTCTTCTTGTTATGTTCGTTGCTTGTATCATCACCTGATTTCCTCCCTTCACTGAATATTACCATGAAGTCGACCCCTACGCATCGCCAATGTCAAATACCCCCGTAGACACATATTCCTTCCTTCTGCTACACACACTTCTAATTCCTATACCCATATGGCTCTAGAGGCTAAATCAGCATAAAAAGACAACTCGATCCTCAAAATGCTTGCAAAATGAACCGAAAGACCCTCCTCACGCGAATTTGAAGAACTACCAAAGACTATAAATACAACGGAGGGAGGATCTGTTGAAGAACCAGCTGACTTGGATATCTAGGTCACCATGTCGTCCTCCATATTCGAGATAGTTCCAATCTCTACCCTACCCTAGGGTAGGCACCACATATAGTTAGTAGTTTTGAGTTCCAACCGCCTAGGTCGATACCGTGGCACTGATAGTAGTGATCAACCTCCTAGTTAGTTAATGAGCGCAAGGTAACATCGCCGTGGTGTTTACGGATGGCAGAATTGGAATTCGCCATTTACCATTTGTCTCTTATATGCAAAAAAAAAACCTATGAGGACTTCTAAGTTTATACAATGGCAATCCATTTCACCTACCGTGGGGTAGAAAACTTCTTGAACGTACTAGGGGAACAAGAACTACGTGCCGAGAAAGATGGATTTGATTTATTGGCCTTCACACAAGTCGAGCTCGACTTCCTCCGTCGCCATGAGCTTATGATAGAGCGAAAAAAGATTCGAATATTTGAGTATGCGCGAGACAAACAACAGCTCATCCTCAAGATGCCTATTCGTGCTATCTTTGCCGCCCAGGGAATGATATTCAGATACCTGACAGAGCAAATGACGAAGGTCGGGATGGAAGATGACGACTGGATGCTTCTTTACGGGGGCAAATTTCAACTCAAAAATGGATGCACTGTCGAGCCAGACTTGGCGCTTTATTGCATGCCAGCAGGTAAAAAGGGGCCGCCACCGTTCCCCCATATCGTATTTGAAATTGGGATTTCGCAATCCGTCGAAGGATTAAGAAGCCGTGCAGACTATTATATTCGGCACTCCACCGGAGATCAATGCAGTAATTTGTTTACATGCGCCACAGAACCAAAGTCACGTCAGCTGGGCAGTGTACAAGGCGTTTAGACCATCTAAGCAGGATCATGATTTCAAGTTTATCATTTACGACGAAGGGCTAATCAGCTTCGATAAACATGATGGCAGTGGGGAGCTCGGTCTGCCCGCCAATATCACCACCACAGGGCCAATGACCATTCCTATCGGAAAGGGACCTCGAGGGACCCCAGATAATATCGAGTTGATTGAAGAAGCCCTCGTCAAAATCACCGAAAATTTCATTTTGAGACGCTGGCAAGGGTAATTCAAGAGCATTGGTCATTGGAATGAAAGATGAGCCTCACGTTGACAGTTGGATATGTTAATTATTCGGTTCAAATGTTTGCTTCAACTTCAAGGTGTTGACATGTTTCAACTTTCTTCCGAACATAGTATATGCCAGTTCATATGTGTCAACCAGCACCTAGGTCCACGGGTGTATCAGCACTTAAATCAACTACTCAACCTTAGACATCTGTTACTAAACCTGAAGTGCTTGAGAGAGACAGTATTTCAGGTTACAATTGATTGTATCTTTAGGATGTCCACTACACTCCAAATTCCTAGGTGCCAGTATAGAGATATAAGTAAGATCATTGCACAATATTGATCTTTTATAAGATTCTTTTTCCAAATGTCCAGTCTATGCATGTAGCACATAAATTACTAGTATAACTGGAGACATGCAGTCAACCGCAATGCAAATTGATAGCAACATTTGTGAGCTGAGTTTCACCGAAAAAAAAAAATCAAAAACAGAAAACATACAACAGAAGGGATTCGCATGTGGTCACCCACCATACTACTAACCTGCCGGCGTGTGGCTAAAACACAGCAAGTAGTGCGGTGGGTGCCACCCGAGTGAGAATGAGGTGAGCGCCGCTTTAGCGTCGCGCGACTCGGGTGATTAGGGTGAGTGCGCAATAGACAGGGTGAGAATGGGGTGAGTACGGGTGTTCTACATTTGGCCCCTTTCAGCTGACCTGGCATTCAGTATCATTGGGCCAAAGTCCCCTCCTGAAACGCCCGGTCTCTTGGCATCTGCACATAGCCCCCATCTGTTTACAAACATCGTAAAGCTATTGTAGATCTAGCACACGGCGAGTCTTCCTAGTGTAGTGGGGAATATCGGCCTGCCTGTCAGTAGGAGGATTATGTAAGGAAATCGGCCTAATATGGAAGGGAGCTTATATACATTCATTTAGATAGCATCTTTAGCAGCGCCCCAGCATCAATTACGCGAGTTCCAGCCCATTCGAGAGAGTGCTAGCAATTAGACCTAGTTGGGGTGTTGTTTACCCTCATCTTTCTGCCCTATTCGGCCTGTACGTACCGACCGTGCTGCCTCGAGCATCCTATCCCGTTTCACTAGTAAAGATTGATCAAAGGTGGTTAAGAACAGTAAATATTGTCGAGATGGACGTTGAGATCTGGAGACATTTTTGGCGGCCCGGGGCCTTCTTTGTTTCTGCTTGGTTCTCTACATGCGGGAGATAAAGAAGAACCTGAAGCATCGCCATTCTTGATGGTTTCGCTTTGGTCATGTCAAATTGGAGGTTCTGATAATTGAAGACCGGCTATGGACGGCTTGTCTACCCGGCATTCATATCCCGATGGTAGAATGCATCCGCTAAATTAGAAGCTTCTGAAATATCAGCCAGACACCTGGCATCTGCAAGCCTTTTCGTTGAAGTCCCCTTTACCGGATTCGAGAAAGCGTTAGTGAGTCTATTTCCGGTCACGATGCGCTATGTTCTTTACCCTTAGGTATGAGATCGCGCAGACAATTTATCTGTGTCATTGCGGAAGCAGATGGGTGACAGGCGCTCTGCGGATGGAAAGATGGGATCTAAGAAAGGTATCCTCTAGTATGAAGAGTTGAGAGAAACTTGGGTGTTTGGGAGTCTAAGAGGGTTAGTCGCGTTTTCATGTTCCTTTTACATCCTCGCCACCTGTTCTCTTTGTTTGCTATGCCTGAATCTTGAGTAGCAAATGAAGAACCCAGTCGAAGACCCATCCTCAAGTAACAGAAAAAATTCGATTGCTAGACCCCGTCACCAACAGAATTAATCACTCTTATTAGCTGGGTTACCGCAATTTGGATACCTGCACCATGCGGAGCTGTGTGGTTAGTAAGGTGTAAGTTTTGAAAGAATTTGGCTGCGGCTGGGAAACAACAACACGAATCCTTATAACCACCGTCACATAGCCCAATATGTGACGAATAACGTAATGATAGTACACACAGCGCCCTTCCCGAAGACAGCAGTTTGATATCCCATCAACTAACGATTCTTGCCGGTCAGTACTTGATCGCCTTAGAACTGATCACTGATCCATCGGTCCTACTTGGATCTGCTGTGTCTCAATGACTTCTGGATTGCTACCTAGCACGATGACGGTTGGTCCAATATACCCCTGTCTCCCAGAGGCGTCCGACAATACGATGACGACATGAGAAGTATGTCTATTTGCTTGCACTCTCGTTGCTTCTCGGACCGAGCCGATCTCAATGTAAGAAAAAGCATCGTATTACCAGGTTGGGGTAGCCTTGGATCGATCTTTTCCAGCTCCGCTAAGCTCCCTGGACTGATGATTTAAGTCTCCGCTAGAGAAAAAAAAGCGCGATCGAAGATTGTCTGCGTCCGTATACTCACTGAAAGGGATGTATAAAGCACTCTAGGACGCTGACTACACTAGGCCCCCTTCAGGATACTACCACGTGACTATGGTCTCTCTGCGCTCCACGCCGCCTTCCACTCTGTTCTATTATTGGCCTGCCTCTTATTACTGAAGAATCAGGAGTCCTTAGGGCACCTCTGAAAAGCACATCTGAAGGTCCGTCCGCTGCTAATCTTGAAAAATTGGATTTTCCGCGGCATTGGTTGGGCTTTGTGGCGCTTTAGATTTCCACGGATGCCTAAAATTTCACTGCAGTCCTATTACGGTCTCAACCGCAGCTATACCATCAGAAACCCACTTTTCGTCCAGAAGCAAGATGCCTACGTAGATATTCGTACCAGGGGTGCCGCGGTTGAGGCAAATTTCCAAGCCCTCTTTCGCCCCTGTGTTTCCATTCCAAAAGTTGTCCGGTCAATGGATCCCTTCAGTCTCAAAACCCATCCGTATGTAATTTGTTCATCGATACAAGCAACATGAACCTTGCAATAAGAAGCAACTCCACGCAACATTTTGCTTCGTTCTCTAGCGATATGCCTTTGGTCTCCTGTGTCACTATCAAAGACATTCTCTGCGACCGGTCGCCGGAACCATACACACTCAATGCTTTTATGATCTTCCTGACTCAGAATCATTGTATTGAAACATTGGATTTCATAATTGTCGCAGAAGCTTACTGTGATATCTACCATGCAAACCGAACATCTCCCGACGACAAAATCACGCCTCGGGACCCCATACTTATTGGAAAACAGTGGGAACATTTGATGGCCACGTATATTTGTCTCGAATCTCCAAGCGAAGTCAACTTACCAAGCTGTATACGCCACCGGTTACTTGACATTGTTTCTGATATAGTATCCTATCCAAGTCCAGAACAATTAACCTCTGCCGTGGATCATGCCTATGAAATCCTGACAGAAAATGTGTTGGTACCCTTCATCAGAAGCTTTCATTTGGCAGAAAATCACGATATGTATGAAAAATTCATATCAACGTAGACCACACAGTCACTGAATCAGCTTTCAGATCTCTTTTAGATAATTATATCACAGAAAGAACTGAGCCAACTACCCAGCCTAAGGGCTTCCAGGTCAAATTGCCATTTTTCAAATATTGCAAATTCAAGAGATGGTTTAGTTTTAAGAAGCATCAGACTCGCTGAAGTATAACGGTATTGATGTTCCATAAAGCAAAATCCATTCGATTGGTCATATCATCAGGTCTCAGCCGTCGATGGCGAAGGCACTTTCACATAAAGCCGACCTCGGACTCTCTTCCCAAAGAAATGACTTTGTGAAAGTGCTAGCCGCAGAGTTTACATTTTCTTTTTGGTTCCTTAATACTCCCTGAGCATCAACCATCGTCTGCTGGGACCACTGCATGCACTAATCTCTTGCATCCGCAACAAAGGTCATAATAGGCATTGCTTACATTCTGCACGGTTACAAGCAGACTTCCTGGGCTACCTTAATAGGAACGAAGGACATTGCCTGTTATGTACGTCGACACAGGGGCAAAAGACACCTCAGCTCCGAATGCCACAAGAGCTACACCAGGGAACGGCAAAGCACAGTAAAAAGTGTCGGAGACCTGCGGGAGGAAAAAGACAGGGCCCAAAGCAATAGCAAAATTCGCAGCCAAGTAGATGACGTGCCTAGAAATGAAGTGAATAAATCAAATTTGACAGCGGAAGACCTTGAAGCAGAAACAACCAAGTGCTGACCGATGGCTCTTCGAGTCAACCAGCTACCAGGATTGGAGATAATTAGACATGCAGACACGAAACCCTATTATGCAACGGCAAATCGGAGTTAGGAAATCAAATCTACCCGCGAAGTCATGGTTCAAGACCTCGCAATACAATGTTTGGGCAACAAAACTTTGGTCTTATATTCTCTGCTATTTCTGGCAGAAAAATGAGCAAAAGGTTGAAGATTTTCTGGTAAATGCTCTCAAACAACCCTCACTGTGCAGGTCCGCGCTATCGAAAAGTATGAAAAAGTTCTGCAAAGGACATAAACATGGACGGATAAGGCCATCATTGAGCGAACTGCTCGAATATCTAGGATCTGTGGCGGCATTATATGCAAAAGTGTTTCTGGTAATTGATGCGCTCGATGTTTGCGACACCTTGTATAACTGCCCGGAATGTCTTCTTACCCCAATTTAATGAGGTTCAAAAAATTCGGTCTGTGAAGGCCTAATGAAATGTGAGGCGTATGGGAGATGTGGGTTTCCAGGGCTGCTTTACCAGGTATATTGCAAATGCGCACGACTGAGAGGAATCTAAGAGCGATTTGGACTCTGCTCGTTTTCGTATGCTTCTTGGAACTAAGGGATTGCTAAGGACATCATCGGCTTTTGGGAGAGATGGGAAGCATGTCACATTCCTATTGGGGGGGGGGGGGGGGG
>KB644855.1:0-47952 GCA_000347475.1 Penicillium paxilli ATCC 26601
CCAATCGACCCACCTCTTACCCGGCCGATGTACTTTTGCTTCACTGTCACTTTCCCTTTGGCATAAGTCACGGCAATCGTGGTCGGTTAGCAGTGGACTTTCAGAGGTCGACCCATTTTGGGTCTGGGGTTTTCTGGGTGACAAGGAGGAAGAAACAAAAAAACTAAAGACAATTGGACTGCAAAGGGGCGGTCTAAGACTGAAAAAAATATTGAGCTTTTGTGTTATTGACTTAAACTCAACCCCGGAGTTTCTCCCCTTCCCCCACCTGGTAAACAGAAACAGGAACGGCTACAAAAAGTGGCCGAGTTTTTTCTTTTTCCTTCTTTTTCTTCTTCTTCCATGCATGATTTTGCCACCACATTCTTCTATTGTGTTTATTGTTTGGTATGCGATTGTGTATGTGAATGTATTTCAACGTGCCTGCGTAAAGTGGTTTTTTTTTCTTTTTCTTCTATTTTCCTTTGCCTCTTGTTTGTCTCGTTTGCCGCCTGATGGCGATGATCATGGTTATTACGCTCTTCTCTTTCGATGTCCCCCTTTTTGTTTCGGCATAGCCTGGAGTATGAAAGAACGATCACATTTTCCTGTTGCTTGTCTTCGTAAAGTTGGATCTGTTTGTCATGGGTTTCAAGGCTCGAGCAGGATCGAGCAGAGCAGTATATGGCATCAGTCTGTTACTATTGCATACCACCTGAGCAACACTGGCATATATACATTTCTTTCTCTTTTTTTCTTTTCTTTCAGACTATCTACGAGTCTCTCTTATGTACTATTTCCTGTAAATATGTACTGGAAAAAGCATATTATACAATTTTCACTTGAATTGATGTTCTATGCTGATGTATTCTGATATTCTTTGTTGTCTACTTCTTGGCGCTAAACCCAAAGCGGTTTAGTCAGCCCCTCGCTTAATTTTCGTGTGTGGCTCTCAACCCGCCATCTCCAGTCAACTTTTAGAAGGATCTGCCTTAGCCATTCGTGCAACCCAACAAATACACGATGTCGTCGCGATTCTTCTACCGTGGTGGTAGCGACAGCGAGTCCAGCTCCTCCGATGAGGAGGAGGATGTTTACGAGCGCTCTGAGGAGGAGAGCAGCGAGGAGGAGTCCAGCGAAGACGATGATGACTCCGGCAGCGATTCCGACGACTCCGGCGATGAGGAGGCGGGCAAGGGCGGTGCCTCCGCTTTCTTGAGGGATATGTCCGACAGCGAGGAGGAAGAGGAGGAAGAGAAGGTTACTCTGGTCAAGAGTGCCAAGGACAAGCGACTGGATGGTGTCGAAAACACTATCCGATTGATCGAGAATGCGCAAAAGATTAACGACTGGGCCGTCATCTCTACTGGTGAGTTTTGCTCTATGGATATAAGAGGAGGATGAGAAGGATATTCGGATGAAGATGGAGATGAAGATGATGGGGAAATGGAGAAGCGAATCATGGTTGTGGTGATAATCGGATGGTGGACACGGGTCCATATGGAGGAATGAGGAATTGTGACTGACAATGGATATTATACAGAGTTCGACAGTCTGAACCGCCAGATGGTCAAGGTCGCTCAGTCCGGCCCTACCCCTAAGGTCTACGTCAAGGCCGTTGCCGACCTCGAGGATTTCGTCAACGAGACTGTCACCAAGCAGAAGTCCGCCAACAAGAAGATGAACGCCAGCAACCAGAAGGGATTCAATGCCGTCAAGCAGCGTATTAAGAAGAACAACAAGGACTACGCCACTCAGATCGACAAGTACCGTGCCGCCAAGGATACCTACATGGACGACAATGAGGAGGAGAAGGCCCCTGTTGCGGCTCCCAAGCCCAAGGTTACTGCCACCCAGAAGATCCAGAACTTCGCTGCTGCCGCCGCTGCTGCTTCCGCTGGCGATGATGATGGATTCGCCACTGTTGGCCGTGGTGGAAAGACTCTGCAGTACACCCCCGAGAGTATCCTCAAGCACCTGCGCTCCATTGTCGAGTCTCGAGGAAAGAAGAACACCGACCGTCTGGAGCAGATCCGCACCATGGAGAAGCTTCTGGAGGTTGCCACAACCCCCTACCAACGCATCCGTGTTTACCTGACCCTCATCTCCACCCGTTTCGATCTTACCTCCGCTTCCTCCAACTACATGAGCCCCGAGCAATGGAAGGCCGCCAACGCCGAGTTCGGCGTTCTTCTGTCCGTTCTGGAGAAGCACAGCAACTTCGTTGTCACCGAGGGTGCTGACGAGTGGGAGGATGATGAGAAGCAGCCCCAGGTTGCTGAGGGCGAGACTTTCCACGTTCCCGGCAGCATTGTCTCCTATATCGAGCGTCTGGATGACGAGCTTACCCGCTCCCTGCAGCAGATCGACCCCCACACTGCTGAGTACATTGAGCGTCTGAGCGATGAGCAGCACCTGTACAACAACATTGTTCGTACTCAAATCTACACCGAGGCCCTCAACGCCGGCGACAAGAACGACTCACGACAAGACGCCGTCAACCGTGTGTTCATCCGCCGCTTGGAGCACGTCTACTTCAAGCCTTCCCAGGTCGTCTCCATCCTCGAGGATGCCGCTTGGAAGTCTCTCCCCGAGAACCTCAACTCTGCCGTCACTCTCCGCGCCCAGGCTGGCGACGTCAACACCCTCATCCAAACCCTCTGCAACTACCTGTTCCAGCACAGCGACGGCATCATCCGTGCCCGCTCCATGCTGTGCCAAATCTACTTCCTTGCTCTGCACGACAAATACTACCGCTCTCGTGACCTGATGCTCATGTCCCATCTGTCCGAGAACATCTCCAACTTCGACGTCAGCACCCAGATCCTCTTCAACCGCACTCTCGTCCAGATCGGTCTGTGCGCTTTCCGCGCCGGTCTCATCTACGAGGCCCAGACCACCCTCGGTGACATCTGCGGTAGCGGCCGTCAAAAGGAGCTGCTCGCTCAGGGTATCATCATGCAGCGCTACTCCACCGTCTCTCCCGAGCAAGAGCGTCTGGAACGCCAGCGCCAGCTGCCCTTCCACATGCACATCAACCTGGAGTTGCTTGAGTGCATCTACCTGACCTCCAGCATGTTCCTCGAGGTTCCCCTCATGGCGCAGACCTCCTCCGCCCCCGAGATCCGCCGCCGCATGATCTCCAAGACCTTCCGCCGCATGCTCGACTACAACGAGCGTCAAGTCTTCACCGGTCCTCCCGAGAACACCCGTGACGGCGTCATCATGTCCGCCAAGTTCCTCGCCGCCGGCGACTGGAAGAAGGCCGCCTCCATGCTGGCCTCCATCAAGATCTGGGACCTCATGCCCCAGCCCGAGAAGATCAAGGAGATGCTGTCTGCCCAGACTCAAGAGGAGGGTCTGCGCACTTACCTCTTTACCTACGCCCCCTTCTACGACAGCCTGTCCATCTCCTCGCTGGCCGACATGTTCGAGCTGCCAACTAAGAAGATCACCGCCATCATCAGCCGCATGATCTCGCACGAGGAACTCGGCGCTGCCCTCGACCAAGTCAACGACGCTATCGTCTTCCGCAAGGGCGTCGAGCTATCCCGTCTGCAATCCCAGATCGTCACCCTGGCCGATAAATCAATGGGTCTGCTCGAGTCTAACGAGAAGACTCTCGAGCAGCGCACCCAGGGCATGGCTAATGCCTTCCAGCGTGAACAGGGCCCCGGTGCCCGTGGCGGTCGTGGCGGTGGCCGTGGTGGTCGCGGTGGTGCTGCCCGTATGCCGGGTGGTCAGCAGGGTCGGAGACCTGGTGGTCAACAGTTCGGTGGTGGTGCATTGGGCGGTGCTATCAAGGCTTAAAAAGGGGGTTCATTTCTTTTTTCATTATGTTTGTTTGTCTCTGATATAATGGGCATGCCTCTTTTTTATTTTCTTATCTCATTTTGTCATACTTTTTTTTTCCCCTTTGCCCTCCCTCCTCATGTTCCCCTCCCCTCCTCTCTCCCTTTTTCTTGTTACCAGGCCGTTTTCTTTTTCTGGAGCCGGTTGAGCTATCCCGGTTCTGGTCATGATTCAAAATGAAATGAATAAATGGTTAGAAAGTATACTATGTCGTTGTGCTAGTAGGAGTAGTAGTGGTGTATTTGCCCAGATGTATGTTCAACGTCGGGAACCTTATACTCGTAACTGTGCCCGATACCAACCACTTTGATGCTCGTACTAGTATATGCGTGACCACACCGGTCTGCCCATTTCATGAAGCTATCCAACAAATTCTCTATTTACACCCGAACAATGCATGATCCGAAACCCCTTTTCCTGCCTTTTTTCCTGTCTAGCTGTTCAAGTTGTATCTAATTGGTCTTCAATATCTGCTCGCCTTCGACTTGCCCGATTTCTTCTGGTTGGCATACTAGTATGTATCGCCTAGTACTAAGCTAAGACGCTCAGACCCGGAGTAGTAGTACTTTATACAATTACTAGTAGTATAGATTCATATTCGTGGCGTAGTGACGTGTAGTATTGGTTCTAGTACTAGCTAGGTAGTATGGCATGCTCTATGAATGCAGGGTGCTAGTGTCTATTCGCTCACATCTAGTACTAGTACTAAGGCAAATTTGGAACTTAAAGGAAAGATATACGCGCTGCTGCAAGTATGGCCAGTTACTAGTAGTCATACCTAGATACTACTACTAGTACTAGTACTAATAGTCATCTGAATCATGATCGACGAGTTCGGCTATTGTCAGTGGAAGTTTATAGGCACCTGCATCTAATAGCATCTGCACGATGTTGGTGTGATCCCTCTCTTCAGCAGCATGCAGAGCATTGCGATAACGCCCGCCTTTAGCATTGACATCAGCATTAGCTTTCAGTAGCAGACAGACTATTTCGGCATGTCCACGCTCAGAAGCGGTCTGTAGGGCACTACCAGATTCATCATCTCGTGCATTGACATCGGCATTAGCATGCAGCAGAAGACGGACTATTTCGATATGCCCGCACTCAGTAGCGGCTTTCAGGGGACTACCGAAGTACTGGCCACCTGCAGCATTGACATCGGCATTCGCATACAGCAGCAGACGAACTATTTCGACATGCCCGAAGTGAGCGGCGGCTCTCAGGGCACTGCCATAATTACCACCTCGGGTATTAACATCAGCATTAGTCTGTAGTAACAAACGAATTATTTCGACGTGTCCAGATCCAGCAGCGGTCTGTAGGGCACTATCGAAATTATCATTTTGAGCATCCAAGTTGACATTTGCATTGGCACGCAATAGGAGACGGACTATGTCAACATGTCCATGTCGAGAAGCGACGGATAGGGCACTTTCATACTCATCACCTCGAGCATTTACATCGGCATTGGCATGTAGTAGCAGGCGAACTATTTCGAGATTCCCATGCCGAACAGCGGCCTTTAGTGCATTGCCGAATGTATCATCCCGTGCATTAACATCAGCATTGGCATCTAGTAGTAAGCGGACTACTTCAATATGCCCATGCCAACAAGCGCATCCAAGAACTGTGCCATTACAGCAGCTTTGGGCATTGACATCCGCCCCCGCTTCGATTAACATTGCCACCACAGCATGATCTCCATTTTCTGAAGCCTCCTGTAGCCCAAATCCTGCACAGCGTGCTGCCTTATCACGGCCTCCTTCCACATTCAGGAGCCAGGCGACAAAATCTAGATTTCCATTTTTGGCCGCCTCGGCCAATGGGAATCTTTTAAACATTGTGTTTTCTACCCAACAGTCTGCTCCATGTTGCTGCAGGATCTTTGCCACTGTTAGATTATCACGTTGAGTTGCCAAATGAAATGCTGTATTTCCATTGTAGTCTTGATCATCCAAGGGCTCGCCATTTGAGGCCAATCTTTCTACAACATCTACTAGGTTGTAAAAAGCAGCCATGTGCAATAATTTGGTGTTTCCGGGTGGATCTCGGGCCCAGTGAATGTCATGGCTAAAGCACGATCGAAAGTCTACCCATCTATCAAAGAGCCGCTGAAGGGCATCAAATTCGTTGTTATCAGTATGAGCTCGAAATCCGGCGCTTTTTTCAGCATGAAAGAAGAGGTTTTTCGTGGCGTAATCAAGGAAAGGGTAGTTTTGATCCAACCCTACTTTCATCAATAGTCGAGGCATTTCAGCGCTACTTATGTAGACTAGACAGGCTCGATAAAGAGTGGCGTGCGATTGTGAGAAAAGCGGTTCGTCGCATTTTATTGATGTGCTTTTACCGACCAGTCGATTTAAAAGTTCGAGCCCCTTGGTTGAGATGAAATCATAAACCGACTGGTGAACTACCTGAATCAATTGCAAAGGACGGTTCGATATCTGATGATTGACCTGTCCAGCAACCACTTCTACTAGACCACCAGAAAGAGCTTTGAGTTTTCGCTTCATGCGCTTGTCGCTGTCGACAAATCCCTCCAACTTCTCCCACGCCTTTGGAGGAGACGATAGCTCGGCATTCCCCGCTACCAAGGCGTACCGAATTTCAGTCAACGTCAGAGGCCGCTCAGCAAAGCACACCCATTGGAATAACAGAAATGCCTGTTCGCGATTCCTACCCTCTATCACATTGTTGAGAATGTATGTGTACACCTCCTCTAGATCGGCTGGGACCTCGTTGATCCAACAGCTGACTTCGTTCAACGCCGAGCCCGAGTCTCCGTCAAGAACTCGCTGTTGAAAAAGATGCATCATGATATGAGCCCACTGGAAAACACCATTTGCTCTTTCCGTCAGGTGCTTTAAAATTTCACTTTTCACAATTTGAGTAATGTCCTCCTCGTTTTCCATATCAGTAAGAAAATCGTCGATGTACATCGCGATATCTCTTTGATTATGTTCCTCCACGCAAATCTCCACGCTCTGAGAGCTGGACACGATACTAGGGTAATGTCGACATGATATGCAAATCTGAACAAACGCATTCTCTTTTTGAGCGCGAGTACTCATTCGATGAAAATAGGCTGCCAGTTGCTGAGCAGACTTGGCCCCCGTCTCATCTAGAGCATCAACAAAGACTCTAACGTGTTTTTGCTTCGCCGATGTGATAACAGCATCTGCTAGTAAGTCTTCGAGTACCTTTTGTGCCCATTTGTGCTCGCTGCCATTCCCAAGCAGACGACATCGTTTTTCGTATGTCTCGCGCACCGCATCGCGTACAGTGACATCCAAAGCAAATATCTGGTTCAGCAAAGACCTGAACATTCCAAGTGGCGTTTTCTGTAGCTCAGCACCTCGAGCGGTGAAGAAAAAGTTGAGCTGGATGCCACTGCCACCTTGGCTGCTTTTCTCGAGTTTGTCATGGATAAATGCCATTAATGTTGATTTGCCTGCGCCTGGCTTGCCTTTGATCCAAAGTAAGCCCCGGTTGCTGCGTACCCAGGTCTTGTACTCTTCTAGTATCAGGATCCATCCGCATGTGTTAGCATGGCATCCTTCAATGTTGTCTCTCCGGTCTAACATTTGAGGGAATGCTAGGGATCTCAGAATCTCTGTCACGATATTCAGCCCTAGCCTATCTAATGTGCAGGGACTTTTACATACCATTGTCTTTATCTTCCTGTGAAACTTCGGGCTGACCTGGGTAATCAACAAAATTAGTACCAGCTATCAATCGACAACATTTGAAGGTGCGGCTGAGAAGGGTCATGTCAGACGTACCGGGTGAGAAATTAATGGTACCGTGATTAGTTCCAAGTTGAAGAGAAGATTGCGGATCGCCAAAGGACATTGATACAGAAGCCATTTTTCAGAGACGATTTGTTCGGTGGGACTCTCATTGGGATAGCGAACTCCAAATGCCCAGGCGTCGAACTTGAGGGTCTTAACCCCCACACAGATCTATTCAAGTTAATTTGACATGAGCGATTCTCAGCCCTCAACCCCGCCATCATGTGATCGCCGTGCATATAACTAGTGCGATTCGTACTAGCTTCAAGTCCAGGTTTGACATCAAACGAGAGCCTTGAAGTTGTATGGAAGACAGCAGGCAGCATAGAACGGAGGAGTCTTGTGGAGGCTGGCATATTACCCTCAGCTTCTCATGCAATGTGTCTTTCCTGTCCGCTGATTCACGGGCACAACAAGCAAGCTATAACTCCAAAAATCGCGATATTCTCTCTTTTTTTGACCTTGGGGGGCCGATCGATCTGAGAATTGTTGAGGTACAACATCCGGAGAGCTGAGTCTATGCGTGCCAGTGGGCAACTTGGAGATTCTCGCGTTGGAACTTGGACGTGGAGCAATTGCATTGTGAGATTGCGAGTGTTCGAGTCAACATTTGAATCTATAACTACTGCCAGTAGTAGTGCTAGTATCGCTGAAGACAGTCCGGGTTGTCTAATGAGTCAAGACTGGTACTAGTAATGAAGAAAAGGTGTGTTGTGACAAGTATGAAAGGGCGAGACTTCAAGCTCCACCTTGGAAGTTAACACTATGGGCTCCGGGAATTACTGCCTGAAACTCAGGTGTTCAGCATTTGTCATCCAGTCTCTTCTCAACTCGCTGAGAAAATTAAGTCTACTACACTTCAATTTACTGCTACAAGGATCAACTACAGTGCGAATGCAATTCGGGTTGTCTGAAGCATTAAATTACCGGAAATCCCAGACCGTATCGCTAATTGACTAATAAAAAAAACACAGCCTGTGTGCCTAAACAACCCGTGACAATAACGTCGTTAAAAAGTGAATTTTGTTTTTAATTGATCGACGATGAGAGGAAGAAGAGCATCATCCCAACGACAACCGAATCCCCCGATTACCGAAAGAGAAACAATCTAGTTCATCTGGCGGATGAGACCGTTGATGTTCTCCTCACGGTTACCGGTGTCACCACCCTCGATGTAGTGCTTGAACTTGCGGGTGCGGAAACCACCGTTGGGGTTGGACAGCTTGAAGGGCCACAGGAAGTTGTTGGCCTGCTTGAAGTTGGGGCCAACGGTGTAGATCTCGTGGATCAGATCCTCCATACAGACAATGCCGTACTTGCCGAGGTGCTCCTCGATAAGCTGGTTGTCGGTGAGGGGAACACGCTGCTTGTCAACCTTTCCGTAACCGCGCTTGTACAGAAGCTCACGGACGGACTTCAGGTTGGGGTAACCGTAGGCGATGTAGGGGTTGACGATGGTCAGCATCTCCTGGGTAGCCTTGGTCAGGCGGATGAAGGTACCGCTGTTGATCTGCAGAAGACGGAGCAGCTGGAGGATCTTGCGGGGCTTGGGAGCAATCTTGTTGATACTGTGGAACAAGTCAGTTATGAATTCGGCTGAGACAATGAGTGCTTTTGTAACATACCCCTTGATACGGACAACGAAGACCAGCTTGGGCTCATCCTCAACGTAGAAGTTACCCTCCTGGCGGGCAGCGCGGGCCAGGCGGATCTTCTCACGCTCCGCATCGCGGTACTCCTTGACGTAGGACTCGGCGCGCTTGAAGATGACGCCACGCTTCTCCTTGTTGGCCTATGAGATACCGAGTCAGTAAAGAGGTTCCCAAAATAAGCTTTGTGATAAAAATAAAAAGGATTTTTCATCAACAGGATCAGTCCCGAAAGATGGTTAACAGTCGACAGCATTGACCGTGGTCTAGTCGGCGTGGTTGGTGTTTTCATCAGATAGTTGAGAGAAAAAAAAAGGATACAAGAAGAGTGGGAGTTGCGAAACAAAAGACACATGGGAATGGAAACCGACCTTCTTCTTCTGCTCGGCCTCAGCACGACGCTCAGCGCGGGCAGCCTCCTGGCTCTTGCGCTTCTTCAGGAGGGTCTCGGGGACAAGGACATGGTCCTGAGTGGGGACGGAGCTGTGGTAGGTTAGTATAGTCTGTCCGCACAAGTAACAAAGACTTGAGACAATTCGCCGAGTGTAAGAACTGCAGCATATAGCGCCACATTCTCTAACTGAAGGCAATAGGATAAAACATAACTCGACGAAATGTCTTTGATCAGTGAGGGCTATAGCATTGGAGGAGGAGGGTATGTGTAGTCAAGGGAAGTTCCACTACTGATGTGCATATTCCAGCAACAAGGTTCGCAGAAAATTTCGACCACCCCGGAAAATTTCTTTTCACTCCATTTTTTTTGCCATGTACGCCTTCATCCGACAACACCCTAAACAAATGTTCAGGAAGATGCGTTGACGCTATTCGCTCCGTACACAATGACTGCTATTACCGCATCAAGTGTGTAGGATTGCGGATTGCTGACAACAATAGATTTGGAAGAGAAGGCCACAACAGCTTTCAACCTCAAGACTCCGCAGCCCTTGCCTGTCGTCCGTCCGTTTGGAATCGTTTCTGACAACCGAAGGATTGATCGAGCAGGAAGAGGGCGCAGGAAGGATCGAGCTGGTGCCCAGCAGCCATCGTCGATGCCGACGATGACCGTAGCATCTCCAGCGAGAAAAGGACGACTATACCTGTAACCTCACAATCGATGGATTGCATCAGTCAGTAGGGAAGGGCATCATACGTGGTGACGGAGGCCATTGTGAAGGTCGTCGCGAGATGGTTGTCGGCGAGGTTGTCGGAAGGAAAAAGTTCGAAAGAGAAGCAGAAGAAAAGAGGGAAAATCGCTTGTGGGTGGGTTCTGGTTGGCACTAGCCCAGAATGGTACTAGCCCGAAAACTCAACACGCTAACCTAAAATGGACATCCAAGCCCTTATCAGACACTGTCACGTGCGATTAGGGCTCTTCTTGTATCAGATGACCTCATCCTTAATGCTGGGGTTAACGCGCGGGGAATTGACCGCGGTTACTCTTAAGGTGTTGTCCTCCCCCTCATCACTTCTCATTTCAGCAACAACATCATGTCTCGCCGGGGTGTTGGCCTAGGCGCCTTCGCCAACCGTAATCAGGCAACTCAATCATACGCAACCCATGGCGCCAATCTCCGTTCAACGCATCTGGCCTCTCTCCAAACACAGCTCTCCGTGTTCCAATCACTCCTCCACACCTTCGCTCTTGAGCATAGTTCTACAATCAAGTCCAACCCCACATTTCGCGCTGAGTTCGCACGCATGTGCAATACGATTGGCGTGGACCCACTCGCCGCAAGCAATGTCAAAGGCAAAAATAGTCGTCGTGGATTAGGCGAAGGGGGTAGCTTCTGGACTCAGATTATGGGCGGGGATATGAATGATTTCTACTTCGAGGTTGGAGTCAGGGTTGTGGAACTCTGTCGAGAAACAAGAGCTGAGAATGGAGGTTTGATGGGTGTGGATGAGTGCCGAAAACGTGTGGGCAAAGGGAAAGCGATTGGTAGCGGATTGGAGGTTTCAGAGTATGGCCACCTCTCTTCCTGTTTGTCCCTAAACAGTGTACCCAAATTGTATGACCGAAATACTTGGCGATGATGCTAACATGGCTACAGAGATGATATTCTCCGAGCTGTTCGATCCCTAGAACCCTTGGCATCTGGGTTCTCCATTGTTCGTGTTGGCTCGAAACAATATATTCGATCGATTCCGAAGGAGTTGAATACAGACCAGGCAACTGTCCTTGAAGCAATTCAGGTTCTCGGCTTCGTCAGCGTCTCTATGCTGCGGCTCAATCTCAAATGGGAAAAGGCTCGTGCGCAGACTGTAATTGACGATCTCGTGGCTGATGGTCTTGTTTGGGTTGATGCTCAGGGACCAGAAAAAGAGTACTGGTCACCACAAACCCTTCTGGATGACAGTGGATGAGGGGTTTAATTGGCCTCATAATCAGGGCTGTAAAGGCTGACCTCGACACAACATCATTCGCTCGGGAGATCGAGCTGCATGGACTTACCGAATTGTCTGGCCCTATAAGTTGGCCAAGACGATCTGAACTCATGAACCGGATCAGCTTCACACATATCAACTAACAGGCAGCTCGAGCGTCACCAAACCAAGTCACCAAACGAAGGAAATAGCTACCCCTGGTTTCTTTTGATAACTCACTGTTGTCGGTACCCCTCTTGCTGGGATGCATGGTGGTATTCAATATGCACCGGTACGCTACTCCGGCATCCCAGGAGGGGAACTGGTATTCTAGGGACCGGAGGCGTGGCTTAATATCCCTACAAGCCTGAAACTCGACATATTTCATCCTAATGGTTTGGATTGATTGATTTGGGTGGGGTTGGTTTGGTATTGGACCCTTCAATCTGGAACCGTATACCTTCAAGTTCCAAAGGCGGAATACATGTATATACAACGTGAATAGACTGGCAAGTGACACGCCTGATTAGATCCCAATCACCTCCTGGACTCTTCTATTCCGATCCACCACCAGTCGGAGCTGCCGTCCCTTCCAATCGGACTCCGATGCCGATGAGTTTTGGGCGGGCTTGAAGACACCCTGGCGCAGGGTATCGGTAAATAATTCATATGAGGGGTAATCTGTAGCCGATATTAGCCAGCAATTCAAAACACGACCCCCGATCATGAATACGAACAGCCATCCACAAAGTTATTTACTTGTTCCTCGGTCATGCCAGTACCCTTGGTAGCACGGAGACCGCGCTCCTGCTCCTGACGCCATTCATAGACGAAACGGAGATTTTGGGCATCACTAAGTACCCAATTAGTATGAGACATCCTAAGGTTGAAAACATCATATAGACTCACATATGGATCAAAGCATCGAGCTTGCTGTGAATAGTTAGCGATGCATGCCTACACAGTACCATTCTAGAAGCGAACCACTCACTCAGTCAGAGCATCATATCTCTTCAAAGACTCATTGACAGTCTTCACATCCTCAAACTTAACATATCCCAATCGACCCAAATACTCGCCACTCTCCTTCTGTCGAACAGCATCCTCCCAAATAGCCATTAACGTCTCATCATCCCGCGGACGAAATCCCACACACCACCCCTCAAAGATAACAACCTTAATCTTCTGTTGTCCATCACCATTCACGATTTCCCACTTCGACTCCGGAACACGGTCTCCCTGTCCCGAGAACGCAGACTTGTCATACTGCGGGATGGCGGTTGGCTGTTCCGCGGCAAGCGAAGCAAAGACTTTCTCTCCGAGTGCGAGATCATGAGTCGAGGGCTGACCGCGATGTTGAAGGAGGGGATTTGTCGGGTGCGCCTGCGCAAGCGCGACTTGATCGGCGTGGGTTAGGTAGATATCATCTAGAGACCATGTCACGACGGAGAGAGAGTAAGGTTCGGCGCGTAGGGTATTTTGCAAAGTTGATACCTGCAATTGGCCAGTGTTAGCATTATCATTAGCGTTGGCAATGGCAATGCATTGCATGCATCATGCCAGTGACAGCTTTGCACCGAGGAAGTAAGGATCCAGATGCAGAAGTGGCCCGGGACATGGTGAGTGAACCGACTAGCCGTCCCGAGGTAGGACTGGAGCTGCTAACTAGCGAAAGCAGACCGGGTCGGACTTCAAACGTACCAACACCGTCTTGCCGGCTCCCTGCACGCCGTTTAGGCCTAGGAAGAATGGCGGGGCATCGGCACTGTTGTTTCCGTGTCTATTTGCGTGGGCGCGGAGACGCTCTAGTAGGAAGGGAATACAGTGCTGGGACTTGTCGTCTATTATCTCCGGCATTGTGGGTAGTTGGGGCTGGTCTGGGCTGATCTGGGGTGTACTAGTAAGAAGTGCTGGGCAGTAGTATGGGATGTTTCTTTTTATCGGCTACGATGGCCGGCAAGTTGTCCGATCGGCGGGAATCTGGGGTCGCGGGGTAGTCATTTTTGTCTACAGAGGCTATCGGGCGAGAGAAATGCAGTTGGCTACATACTGTATACATGAATTATCTTTTCTTGAAATAGATGCAATATAGTGAAATTGATCAGATATCAAATAAACAGTGCAAACTACTCTATCCTAAAAGTGATCTTTTGCAGATTAACACATGGCGATGACGTTGACTGTCACATGTCTGAGTCAGCCGGACTCGGTACGCATAAAACATGAACAAAAGGGAACAAGTGAACAAAGTGAGCAACACTGAGAAAGTCGGGGAAGAAAAGTAGATGAATGAACCAATGGTAACTACCAGTCGCAAACCGGAGAGACAAAAGTATCAAATACCAGCGGGATACGGTGAAATACTGGGGGAATTCATGAATCTCTCTCCAGCTTGTGCAACTGCAGCCAATTCCCGGTATATCGGCATGTGAAATGGTGATGGTCCGTGTAATGTAACGTAACCCTCCCCCATTTCTTACGCCAAATGAGCCGAGGCACGTTCAGCTCTACCGAGCTCATCCTTAAACCTCCCCTCTTCCCCGTCTTTTCTTCTTCTCTTCCTTTCAGTTCGACTTCTGCTTGATAACTGTTTGAGTCGGACTTGTCATATCACAGAATCATGTCCGAGTTACGTTTTGATAATCAGACGGTCGTCGTCACTGGCGCCGGCGGCGGTCTAGGAAAAGCATATGCCCTCTTCTTTGCCTCAAGGGGCGCTAACGTCGTGGTCAACGACCTCGGTGGCTCTCACAAGGGTGATGGCAAGTCATCAAAGGTATGTCTTCTATATACACAGAGTTACTCCAGGCGTGGACCCTATTTGCTAACATTTCCCTAAGGCCGCAGACCTAGTTGTCGAGGAGATCCGTGCCGCTGGCGGTAAGGCGGTTGCCAACTACGACAGCGTCGAGAATGGCGAGGCTATCATTGAGACTGCGATCAAGAACTTCGGTCGTATCGATATTCTGCTGAACAATGCCGGTATCCTCCGTGATATCAGCTTCAAGAACATGAAGGATTCCGACTGGGACCTTATCAACCGTGTTCACACTTATGGTGCTTACAAGGTATGTGATATCGAAAGAACACTCCTCCCAGTTTAAAGTATAATTGCTAACGTTTTCTTTTCTATGAATAGTGCGCTCGCGCTGCCTGGCCTCATTTCCGCAAGCAAAAGTTCGGTCGTGTCATCAACACTGCTTCCGCTGCCGGTCTCTTCGGTAGCTTCGGCCAGGCCAACTACTCCGCGGCCAAGCTCGGCCAGGTCGGTTTCACCGAGACTCTAGCTAAGGAGGGTGCCAAGTACAACATCATTGCCAACGTTATTGCCCCCATCGCCGCTAGCCGTATGACCGCCACAGTCATGCCCCCAGATGTCTTGGAGAACCTCAAGCCCGACTGGGTTGTCCCTCTTGTCGCTCGTCTGGTCCACTCCTCCAACACCTCTGAGTCCGGTGGTATCTACGAGGTTGGTGGCGGTCACGTCGCTAAGCTCCGCTGGGAGCGATCCAAGGGTGCTCTTCTCAAGACCGATGACTCCCTCACCCCCGGTGCCCTCGCCGCTAAGTGGAACGATGTCAACGATTTCTCCAAGCCCGAATACCCCACTGGTCCCGCTGACTTTATGGGATACCTCGAGGATGGTCTGAAGCTGCCCAGCGCTCCCAAGGCCCAAGAGCCCGACTTCAAGGGCCGTGTTGCTCTCGTTACCGGTGGTGGTGCCGGTCTGGGTCGCGCATACTGCTTGCTGTTCGCCAAGTACGGTGCTTCCGTCGTTGTGAACGATCTGGTCAACCCCGACCCCGTTGTTGAGGAGATCAAGAAGGCCGGTGGCCAGGCTGTTGGCAACAAGGCTAACTGCGAGGACGGTGACGCCGTTGTTAAGTCCGCTATCGATGCCTTTGGCCGTATCGATATCCTGGTCAACAACGCTGGTATCTTGCGTGACAAGGCTTTCACTAACATGGATGACAACCTGTGGAACTCCGTTGTCAATGTTCATCTCCGTGGTACCTACAAGGTCACCAAGGCTGCTTGGCCCTACTTCCTTAAGCAGAAGTATGGTCGTGTTGTCAACACCGCCAGTACCAGTGGTATCTACGGTAACTTCGGCCAGGCCAACTACGCTGCTGCCAAGCTGGGTATCCTCGGCTTCTCCCGCACTCTCGCTATGGAGGGTGCTAAGTACAACATCAAGGTCAACACCATTGCTCCCAACGCTGGTACTAACATGACCCGCACCATTATGCCCGAGGAGATGGTCCAGGCTTTCAAGCCCGACTACGTTGCTCCTCTGGTTGCCCTTCTTTGCTCCGATGCCGCCCCTGAGCCCTCCACCAAGGGTCTGTTCGAGTGTGGCAGTGGCTGGTTCGGCCGCACCCGCTGGCAGCGCTCTGGCGGCCACGGATTCCCCGTGGACGTCAAGCTCACCCCCGAGGAGGTCCTTGCCAAGTGGCCCCAGATCACCAACTTCGAGGACGGCCGTGCCGACCACCCTGAGGATGGCTCTGCCGGTGCTGAGAAGATCATGGCCAACATGTCTAACCGTGCTAACGGCGGCGGTGAGAACGAGACTCTTGCCAACATTGAGAAGGCTAAGTCTCTCACCACCGAGGGCACTGCCTTCGACTACACCGACCGTGATGTTATCCTTTACAACCTGAGCCTGGGTGCCAAGCGCACTGACCTGCCTCTGGTCTACGAGAACAACGAGTACTTCCAGGCTCTGCCTTCCTACGGTGTTATCCCCTGGTTCAACACCCAGACCCCATGGAACATGGATGACATTGTCAAGAACTTCTCCCCCATGATGCTGCTTCACGGCGAGCAATACATGGAGGTCCGCAAGTTCCCCATCCCCACCACCGCCAACACCCTGACCTACCCCAAGCTCATCGATGTTGTCGACAAGGGTAACGCCGCCCTGGTCGTGGCCGGCTACACCACCAAGGACGCCAAGACCGGCGAGGACCTGTTCTACAACGAGTCCACCGTCTTCATCCGCGGCAGCGGTGGCTTCGGTGGCTCTCCCAAGCCCACCGCCGCCCGCCCCAAGGGTGCCGTTGCCGCTTACAAGGCTCCCCAACGTGCCCCCGACGCCGTCGTCGAGGAGAAGACCTCCGAGGACCAGGCTGCCCTGTACCGTCTCAACGGCGACCGCAACCCTCTCCACATCGACCCCGAGTTCAGCAAGGTCGGCGGATTCAAGATCCCCATCCTTCACGGTCTCTGCTCGCTCGGCGTTGCCGCCAAGCAGGTCTTCGCCAAGTACGGCGCCTACAAGAACCTGAAGGTCCGCTTCGCCGGTGTCGTTCTGCCTGGCCAGACTCTCAAGACTGAGATGTGGAAGGAGGGCAACACTGTTCTCTTCCAGGCCACTGTTGTCGAGACTGGTAAGCCTGCCATTACTGGTGCTGGCGCTGAGCTCCTTGAGGGCGCCAAGGCTAAGCTGTAAAATTATGGATATCTTTGAATGAAGCGTTTTGACTTGTCATTGGCATATGGGCTGGGGCTATTCAATTCATAGGCTCCCGCCTGGATGTTGATTTGATTTCTTGGGGGATGTGTATGTACATAAATTTTGGTTGTTTCTTTTTGTTCGATTGTCTTATTTCCATTATTTATTCCCACCAATGAATTATTTTGAAATTGGAAACTTCAGTCAGTACTTTAACCCTAAGAAACGATAATATCGTAAGTAGCAGTCTAGATCTTTATAGCTGCACCTATCGGAGAGATTCTCGCGTTATCTTGCAGTGATGGATGCGTTTGTATTGCAGGAGCCAAACGCAAGGGATCATACCATGAGACGCATAACCGGGCTCTCTTATCATCTAGCATAAACTCCCTTTATGACCCCCGCCTAGGCCAGGAAAAATCCATACATTCGATTAAAGAGCAAAAAAAAATATCTTCACACACAAAAAAACAAAAGGATATGCGACAGCTGGCGGATTTGAACCGCCGCCTCCGAAGAGAATTGATTTCTAGTCAATCGCCTTAGACCACTCGGCCAAACTGCCTGTGCATGGAGGTTTTATTGTGACTAAGCGTTACATAAGCCACAATAATATTTCACTAAAGAAAATGAGGGAAAACATTACCGATGGAGCATGGGATGTGATGGTGGGCCCAGCTTGGTCTTTATCTTCATATTCAACTTCTTTGCCAGTTCAGTGGTTTTCTTGTCTGGCTCTCTATGGATTCACAATTCCTACTAGTAGGTGCTATAGAGTAGAAAAAAAAAAAATAGAAAATACTAAAAGGAGGGAAATAGCCCATCAAGTTGTCTTGAACATGGCAGTGATAGTTGTGTACTATACCGACTGACCTATGCCTATGTGGTAAATATGTCAGAATCAAGAATCTCACCCGTCCTTATTATCTGATGGGTATAGTTTATTCGATGGAAACTCATACTAATATTCACAAAAAAATCATGCTGAACTGATTCAGACTGATCTGAATATTATCGATCTATCCTATTACACATACCAAGTAACTATGCAGTGACAAGTATAAGTAAGTAGCTTATCTCAGGCAGCACCGTTGTCCGCCTTATGTAACCAGTTTGGATGTCCTTCATTCCTTCGTCTCCTCTCTTTCTCCTCTTTTCTCTCCCCCAACGACTCCCTTCTCATATCCAACTTACCCTAAAACACACTTGACCATGTAGGAGATATTATCGTGCATCTATCTCCAAAACCATGGTGCTCTCGCTGCCCGTCCCCAGCTTCTCCAGATCCTCCACTTCTCCCGCCAATCCCCCGCGCCCCGCCGACGGCAACGCGCCTGCGCAACCACAATCACAACCGCAGCCGCAGTCCCGACGACGTACCTCAGCAGCCGGCTCCTCTTCCAGCTCCTCCTCTGGTCGCAGTCTCTGGAAACCCTCCATATTGCCCGGCGCTTCTCCTTCTTCACCAAGCAACCCTTCCATCACCCTCGAAGCCTTACGAAATAACCCGTTCGGAAGCACATCGCGGTCTCGCTCAGTACAGGTGTCAGCCGAGGAAATAGAGGAACAACAAAGAGAACAGCAAGAATTAAATGAGGCACTAGAAAATTTAGCCCGGATATTTCCCGATGTGCGAATCGAGGTCTTCCGCGAACTGCTGGTTCGGTTTGATGGACAGAGTCGATTGCAGGTCTGCGTGGAGCAACTACTTCGGCATAAGAAAGAATGGGTATCAGGTCGATGGAATCTTCCCGAAGCCCAGCAAGATGGCAAAGATGGCAGTAATGAGCACGATAGAACGTTACCTGCCCACCACCATCACGATGCTGCAGAGGAGACCCTTGTCCCTCCCGACGAACGCTTTCGTTCTGAACAATACAAGATTGCTGTGCGGACAGCGCTGGTGAAGGAGTTCAGCAGCCTCAATAAAAGTACTATCGATGCTGTGCTTGCTGAAGGAAATTTCAGCTACGCACGGGCGCGGCCAATATTACGGGACCTTGCACGACGAACTTGGCGGGCTACGTTCAACAGTATTTTCCCTTCCTTCAAACGCAAGAAAGACAAGGATGAGCATCCTCTTTTGTCATGGCAGCGACGCCCGGATGGAGAATTACTGCCACGGCTCAAGGAAACCGGATGTATTGAATTCGACAACGAACTACATGCCTTACTCGTCGCTCCCGTGCTCTTGAAAAGGCGCCAGGAACAGGAATCGGGTGACTTCCAATTCGCTGCTGATTTGAACGAAAAGGAAGCCCAAGCGGCAGATGCACTATATGAGTGTGAATGTTGCTTTGCTGATGTGACCTTTGAGCAGGTCGCAACTTGTTCGACCGATGCTCACATAATTTGTTATCACTGCATTCAACGGACAATATCCGAAGCGCTCTTCGGCCAGGGATGGGGCAAGTCCGTGGATCTAGGCCATTCGACCTTGAAATGTATCGCCCCTTTGTCTGCTAGCGCCTGTGACGGAGTTCTTCACCCGCAAATCGTACGCCAGGCTGTGCTGCTGGATACAGCCGGCCTGGAGACATATAACAAGTTCGAGAATAGATTGGCTTCCGAGACTCTTCTGAAATCGCAGTTAAAGCTCATCCGATGCCCGTTCTGTTCTTACGCCGAAGCCGATCCGGTTTATCACCCTTCATCTCGTGGGATTGGCTGGCGCTTCCGCCGCGACGGAGGCGTTATATCGAGCATATTAATGACCCTGCTCATCCTTGACCTTATACCTCTACTCATACCATTCCTCTTAACCCTTCTTCTCTTGGACCCGCCCTCCGCCAAGGCTATCTTCAATAACGCTATCCGCCACCTCTGTCTCAAACTACGCCCGAAGAGATTCACTTGTGCCAACCCTTTGTGTCGACGTACTAGCTGCATGACATGTCAAAAGTCGTGGCAAGACCCTCACGTCTGCCACGAACCCCTTCTCCTCGACCTCCGGGCAACAGTCGAAGCCGCCCGCACGGCTGCAGTAAAACGAACCTGCCCACGCTGTGGCCTCTCATTCGTCAAATCATCCGGCTGTAACAAACTTACCTGCGTGTGTGGATACTCAATGTGCTATCTCTGCCGAAAGGCCCTTGGCCCACCACTCCGACCTGCACAGAATCGCGCTGCCCGACAACCGCGATTCGACGCAGAAATCGATGGACCCGCAGATATCAATCCCGATGAAGCCGCCAACTCCGACGAAGATGAATTCGAAGAACCGGAAGGCTACAAGCATTTCTGCGAACACTTCCGCATAAATCCAGGTTCCCGCTGCACGGAGTGTAGTAAATGTGACCTCTATCAAGCCGAAGACGAAGAGGCTGTTGCTCGGCGCGCAGGCGAAAAAGCCGAGCACGAATGGTTGTCTCGCCAGGGCGAGGAGGCGAAGGGAACCAACTCTGCGGCTGTGTCTGCAATGGGTCTTCGTAATGTCAACCAAGACTTGTCAGCGGGTACGGATGGGAATGCGGGCACCACTAATACCCGGTCATCCAAAGCATTCTGGGACGTGGGACCTGGTAAACCTTGGAGTTATTGGTTACGTGATGTATGGTCGCATGGACGGTGGAGACTAGAGTGTCAAGTCCTCGTGGATTGGATCGTTGAGCAAGTGGTTGTTATTGAGGATTTATGAGGGGAGAAAATTAGACTGGTTCGGTCCATGCGTCTACTTTTTTCTTTCTTCTCTTTCTTCTCTTTTTTTTCCCCTTTTCTTTTTAATTAACCTGTAGCCATTCTCTTCTGAACTGCATTTGGATCGCAGGTTGGCGTTGGATATTGCGGACGACTAATGACTGATATGACAATTCGCTATTTGTGCTCGGCTTAGCCTCACTTTCTTTAATTAAATTGATCTTCACTCTGGACTACGAACATGTTGATTAGACTTTTTGCTGGTTTATCGCATTGATAGTACTGGTCCTCATACTATTGATGTTAGTTGATTCGATCAATTGATGAATTCATATCGACTAGGATGCATTGATTCTAATGCCATGGATTGGATCCACGGATACTATCAAGCGAGATTCACCTGGGTGAGTGCAGACACGAACTTGGGGGCCAACAACAGGGCAACTGCAGCGCATACACGATGTGATAGAGAACTGCAGACCCCGAATCGAATCGCAGACAAGGCTTCGACTTCAAGTTAGAACCTTGACTAAAGCTAAGTCTCTGCTTACTCCATCTTATATTGACTTCATCAAACTCAACTTTATCTGCCCGTAGACCACTTCCCCAAAGAGGAAACCTTTTAGCCCCCATCCATAGACGATGGAGTAACTCACCATGTCAATCCTTCAGACGAACCTCGAAGAGGAAACTGGACAATTCCAGTGCTGCGGACCCCAACTTTAGTTCGTTTTTCTCATCTTGCAGGTCTTTCAGCTGGTGCACTTCGGCCGATTTAGTCGAGTGTCCCTGTCGATCATTCTATTTTGGCATCCACCACGCCCCAATTGATGCGCCTTTACTGCAACTTGGATATGAATCCTGCAGAATCTCGGAGGAAAGTAGTAAGCAGCCCCTCTTCGATGTGTCAATGATGGATTCGAATAGGCTGTCTCTATCTCGTCTTTGGCCCCGTGCTGACGGGTTGTGGGTCTGTTTGAGATGCAATTGCAGTACCGTTGGAATTAACTGCCATCATGATACTACTACCAGCAGAAGACATAGTAGTTCCTCCAAAGGAAAGTGACCTCCTTGCTGTAGATAAATAGGGCTTCGATTCTCCAGCCAGAAGTCTGAAATTCCAT
This sequence comes from Penicillium paxilli ATCC 26601, assembly GCA_000347475.1. Taxonomy (NCBI): domain Eukaryota; kingdom Fungi; phylum Ascomycota; class Eurotiomycetes; order Eurotiales; family Aspergillaceae; genus Penicillium; species Penicillium paxilli. Next base: position 21,854 of record KB644855.1, read on the forward strand.
CCTCGTCACTCATTTCAGGAGTATCACTCCTACGAGGTAGAACATTTCCTCGGCGTCTCTCATTCATTTTTTCATCCTTTTTCATTACTATCATTCTCAAATCAATCAATATGCATTTCAATCTTGCAGTCACTGCCCTAGCTCTCCTGCCTGCAGTGCAGGGAGCCCCATCACCAAACCCCCAACTCACCAACCCTCTCTCTCCTCGCGGCATCTACAAGCGCTGCGGCCAAGTCTCCAAATACTACGGCCAACACACCGAAGACTGGGACAACTACAAAACCGGCGACTGGCTCAACAACTGGTGGAACAACCACACCGACCTAATCGAAAGCAACTCCGCCGGATTCGCCGGAGCCTTCGGACAATGGGCTATGGGTAACCCAGACTGGACCTGTCGAGACGACGGATCGAATTCAGACTGTGACCTCAACCTGTGTGATAACCGCGTCCTGAATGACCGTGGCGGAGACATTAGACCTACTTACTATGTACTTGAGTCAGTTAATCGTTTGCACACTTACTTCACTGGCGTTTCGCAGTCGTTTACTACTGCGGCTCTGGGCGCGGCTTTGTCCAAGGATTCTTGGGCTACCACTTTTTACACGGATAAGGATGATAAGAGCGTTACTGCGCTGAAGAACGTCCTCACTGGTGTCTCGACTATTGTTGGAATCGGAGCTGCGTTCGCTGGTCTTGCTGGTCCTCTTACCGGAGCCGTTGCTGGTGCCGGTGCCGCTCTTATGAGTGGTGCTAATGGTGCTGCTGGTAATGTTCTTGGACAACAGTATGTTCCCCTTCCTCTTTGAATCCTACGATGTGATATGCTCTACATTATGGCACTAGTATAGAATCCTTGTATTCCAATACTGACAAACCCAAAGCACAGATGATACCTTCCAGAAATCCGCCGACCTAGGCGGCATCCTCGGTACCGTCGTCGTCGACTCCCTCAAATCCTTCACAACAGCAAACAACCAATTAGTCGGCGGCCAAAGCTACAACGACGCCGACATCCGCACCTACGTTTCCGGCGGCGCATTCCTCGAATACCAAGGCGTCGACAAAAACGCTGTCACAGACACAATGACCAACATGCTAGTCGGAACCTCCATCAACCAACTCTACCGCCAACAGAAAGTCTTCATCATGGGCGGCGGTGCCTGCGGCGATAACCAAGGCATTGGATCCGGACCCCAAGAGTCCGTCGTCTGCCGTGATGGTAAAGCTTGGTACCTGTACTACTGGCAAGAGAACGATGTGATCTCAACAACCTCTCACCAGTGGGGCTGGGTGAACCCGCCTCCGGGCTCTGACAAGCTCGGACAGAACGAGTATAGTGGTGTCAAGGTTGAAGATATCATTAACTCTTCTCTGGACGCTTATAATGTTGCCGGGTATGATTATAGTGCTGATACGCTTGCTTCGCGGGCTCATGATGCTATTTCTAATGCCTGGGCGAATCCCGGTCAGAAGGGTGCGGCTTGGGAGGGTGTTTTTACGGTCCCGGTTTGTGATGTTGGTTCGACGATTGGTCAGGATTATGATCTTGGCGAATACATTCTTCAGCCGTATGGGCATGATAGTCGGCCTTGTTGGTGTGGGCCTATTTGTGGGGGTGATGTTGAGAAGACGAAGGAGTTTATTAAGGCGGCTAATATGGATGGGTTTAAGAGTCCTAAGCATCTTTGCAAGCAGGATCCCGGGTATTAAGTTGCTGGGCCAATTGCAATGCGAAGGGTTATCTCCATGGTCTGTTCCTTTCATGGTGCTGGATTAATTGAGGTAACTCGAGTGCACTAGCAGTGACTCGTGAGGGGGCTGAGTTTGTCGTGAGTAGTTCAAGTCGGATAGTGGCACCGAGAGCAATTCATTCTTTTCTTGGCAGAACGAGATATTGGAATACTGTGAAGACAATGACACTCAGATGTGACAAATGCCAAGACCTAAATATCTGAATTTACTTGATTTACAATTGAAACTAAATGGAATTTCCCGAAATTGAGACCCGTCAATGCCCCGGGGGTCCTTCGAAAGGTGACAGGATCTGACATGCATTGATCCGATGATCTTTTGAGGACCCTGAATGTTGATCGGCATCTTAAAGGTGACTAATGATATCCTATGAGTAATGTGTCTCTGGAAAAATTAGAATTCAACTTGCTTGCTGGCCGAGCTGTATGATCATATTATTCTAGAATATAGTAGTAGGTGCTAGTCACTGGCAGTCGACCATACTATCATGATCTACTACTAACTAGAGACGACATGAGCTATAGTTAACAATACTACTACCACTTCTACACTACAAGAACTACGTACATAGTGGCCTTTGAAAGTTGATCTAAGAACTACCAGTAGATTGAATTTGGGGTAAAGATAATAGTAAAATAGGTTCATTAAAATTTCTAGCAGCAACCTTCAAGTTAGAATACAAAGTATTCTGCTTTTCAAAATCTCTATACATCGCTTTTAGAAGTCCGAAAAAGGTGCCAAATGGCAAGTGGCTATTGCACTTGATGATCAATGTCCGGTTGAAACTTGAAATTTTGCGAGATCAACTTGAAGTCATCCTTTCTTCAAGCTCACAAGACTCTTAGAAAAAGAGACCTCTCCGGAATCCCCTCAACCCCGTTTCTCCTCATCCAACTCCCCATTAACCCTCTTCTTAGCCTCCTCCTTTAACTTCTCATCATCCGCCCTCTTCAACCCCACCTGGGGCATCAAAACCCAAGCCAAGCAGAAAGCAAAAGCAGATAACGCAGCTCCAATAATGAAAATAATCCGGAACCCTTTCTGATAAGCCGGGATCAAGACACTGCGGATGCGCGCTGCATCTTCCGTGCTCTGCTTCGAAAGATAATTCTGCGGACTTGAGAGGAGGGATCGAGATTCGGAGTCGCCTAGATCTAGGGCTGAGATTGATGAGCCGAGGATGTTGTTGCTGTGGATAGAGTTAGTACAGTGTTTGAAGCCAAATACAATAGTATGGACTGGTCAGGGATAGGGTCTTACATGATGGTACCGGCGATTGCTAGGCCAAGGGTGCCGCCCAGGTTTCGAACGAAGCTAAAGGTTGTTGAGTATGTGATAATGTGGCAGTAAAGAAGGCAATATGGAGGACTTACTTGCGGAATGATGTGACAACAGCCATATCTCGTCTTTCGACACCGGCCTGCACTGCGATGAGGGATCTAGGAAACGGGTTAGAAAATTGTTCGGCATTATTTCAGTGTTTGAAGAAAACATACGGCTGCAGAGTGTTTCCGACACCAACACCAGTTAAAATCCCGTATCCGATCTGCTTGCCAATTCCAGAAGATTGATCAAGAGTCGAGAACAGACCGAGACCAACGGCCCAGATGACCCATCCAAAGAGAATACATTCGCGATAACGGCCGACCCAATGAACAACAAGTCCAGAAAGCGTACTGCTGACAGCTGCAGGATACGAATATCAGTACCGACTCGGAGAAGCACGAAAGAAACTTGAACATCATCGAAGCAGCGAAATACTCACTCTGCATCAAAGTAATCGGCAAAAGCATAGCACCAGCTTTGACAGTGGAATACCCAAAAACAAGCTGATAAAAGGTAGGAATGTAGTAAACCTGCACCAAAAAGTTCCATCCATTGACAAACATCGTCAAGCAGGCTCCATTCACAATCCGTCCCTTAAAGATGTGCATCGGCACCAATGGAATCCGAGCACCCTTCCACTGCCAAAGGACAAAGGCAACAGATATCGCGAACCCCACAACCAAAGTTGCAATGACATGGGCTGAATTCCACTCATATTCGCCGCCACCCCAGTTCAGACCAAGCAGCAAAACCGCCGTTCCACCCAGCGCCAAGAGTGCGCCGAAGAAATCAATCGACTTCAGCTTGAGCTTCCAGTCTCCCTCTACTTTACGCAGAGGCATGAAGAAAAGTACGAATATAGTCGTCAGTGCCGTCAAGGGAAGATTCAATCGAAAGATCCAGCGCCAGGAATCTTCTGAGATCGAGGCTAGAGCTCCGCCGATGACTGGTCCGATGCCATTTGCAATGGCTACCACTGCACCGAGGATTCCTTGATATTTTCCTCGTTCTCGTAGAGGTACCACGTCACTGACAATCATCTGGGCGACGGTCATTAGGCCTCCGCCGCCGACTCCGGTGAGGGCTCGGAAGACGATGAGTTGGGTGACATTTTGGGCGAGTGATGCTGCGAGGGATCCGATGAAGAAGATGGCTAGTCCGACGAAGAGGACGTATTTCCGAGACCAGATATCGGACAATTTACCGTAGAGAAGCTGGAAACAGGTTGAAGTTCTGCGAAATTAGCATGATTCTCAAGCAGAAAAAGCAACTTGAACGAGGCATGGCATTTGAGGCAAGTGTAACGAAAAAAGCAATGACTGCAAGTATAAATGAATGGAAAACAGCACCAAAGGTAAATGATAGCAAAAACGACCAATTAAAGCCTTCAACTTACACAAAATATCCGCCAGAAATCCATGATGTCTGGTCACTAGCTCCCAAGGCATTCCCAATGATAGACAGACTGGACGCCAGCGTCGTCTGGTCCATCAACGCCAACAAGTCGACAGTCGAACATGCCAAAAAGATCTAAGATTGATTAACTCACATTATCCTGCCTTATCAGATTTAAAATTTAGTCGCGGTTGGCGATACTAACGGTGATAATGGTGCGCTTGGGCACATAATTTGTTTGTTCGTTGAAAAGTACCTGAGCCCCATTTTTGTCCGCCAAATCGGCATCCGAGCTATTGGGGCTGGAGTGGCCTGATCTATTTTCCAAAACTCCGGTCATATCGTGTGCAACGGGGATAGGTTACGATAGAAGGGTGATGGATCCTCCTTGATACTGCCAGCACCAGTATGTAGCCCTGTAATACTCTCTAAGGGATGTGAATTTGAAGAAAGGAGTAAGTAAGTACTAGGAGCAAGTACTGGATGAAGATAGCTGCATTCGGGATATTTTGTTTCTCCCCCTTTCAGGTTTTTCGTAAGCTCCAGTCCAAGGGGGAAAAAAGGCAAAAATCAAATTATTCAAATCAAAACAATTAAAAGAAAAATCGAATTTATCCTTGATTGAAAATACGGATCCATCCGATCCCCATAAGACCATCCTAGTTCTCAGTGAAAGGACCAGACCGCATTTTCTACGCCATCGGTTACTATTCAGGCGCGGTCGCACCTAAAACGACATGGATCGACACGCAAAAGCGGCAGATAAGTTGACAGGCGATGATCGGCAGCGTCCAAAGTTTACAAAACTGCTCAAACACTCTCAAGGTACTTACGCGATCTGCTACTTTTTGGGGGGTAAGATGATGAGATCTCATCGAATCTGGCAAATTTGGGGTGGTAAACTCCGACGTGCAGGAAGTTCAAATCTTGCGATATTGAGGACCTTTAGTATTAGTTTCTGGGCATTGTCTTGGTATTGATTTGTATACTTTGATTCGGGAGGACCTTGCTATCCTTGAACCCTGCTGATCGCAGGAGATACCCGGGGACAAAACATGTGTACCTAGGTACATACTGTACTGTGTAGAAGGGAGGGGTCTACAGTATAGCCACGTCGTCAGCATTTCTCACCAATGACGAATCCCAGAATTTGCCTTCTAGAACATTGGCTTCGACGAATACCACGGCGGGGACCCATAACGCAAGTCCCCGTCGATCCTCCGTTTTCAAATTTCCCGATCTAATTTCCGTGACAAACTAGACTCGATGTTGACCAAAGCTTTCTACAGTTGTCCTAGCCTTGTGCGTGTCAATCGAGGCTTACAATTGGGCTGCCAAATACGGAGTACATCTGTGCCACCTCATGGAAATCCATGAGACAAAAGTGCCCTAAGGTACCCAGGGAAAGTGGCATACTCGCTGATCCACTGTTCTTCTTTCCTGATCTATCGTAATTCTATCCCGAGGTCGTCGCGGGGTGTTACAAGATGAGTTATGTGTATGTATGTGTTTTTTTTTTGGCGCTTGCAGCGTGCTCGGAACCAGCTGGGTCTGGTTTGTCTTGCCCCTCTTCTGAATTGCCTTGGTAGCAATCAGCATACCATAGACGGGCCATGTCTATCACAGTGGGCCTGGAGATGAGCGGCTTTTGCGTCTTTTCTTTACCTTTCGGGTGCCAAGCCGACGCATAGGGAAGAGGGGGCAACTGATGGACCCTTCTCAGCGGTTGGATCGAACATGTAGGGGTATATCTTGGAAGCTGGCACCCGGGATTTTTCTTTCCTTCTCTTAATTAATTCTTCAAGTTGTTCAACGTTTCACAAGTGACTTCAATACTCGGGAGTAAACAGCTTTGAAGTGTTGGTCTTGATCTCTTGGTCCCCATCTAGTAATTCTAGTATGGGCGTTGGTGGGAGCAAGGTGTCTGAGTTGAATACCACGCCCAATACTTCTAATACTATCGACAAGATGCCCAACATCAATGAAAAGAATGTTTACTTCGGGACGGATTCCCTGAAGAAGTACTTCAATCCAGATTGCCAACCGCCGCTGCCTTTGGTAGAATTGCCTGAGCATCTCAACCCATATTACCATGATGGCGTCCGGATATATGCCAAAATGATGACCATGCACCCGGCCAACAATGTGAAAAGCATGCCAGGTATGATAAATCCTTCAATTTCAAACAGAAAGAGCAATTTAAGGAGAGACATGCTGATCAATCAATAGCGTTGAACATGCTCGAGTCGAGCGTACAACCCAAGACAAACACTATCATCGAGTATAGTTCTGGTTCAACAGTCATCTCCATGTCGATGATAGCTCGCGTCATGCACGGCGTGCAAGATACACGAGCATTCCTAAGCAACAAGACAAGCGATGCCAAATTAAAACTAATGCAGTTCTTCGGCCTCAACATCACTCTGTTCGGTGGTCCTTCCCAACCCGAGCCCGTGGACAGTCGGGGTGGCATTCAGAGTGCTCGCCGCATGGCCATGGAGTCCGACGATATCGTGAACCCAAATCAATACGAGAATGACAAGAACTGGCAATCTCATATTCGCTGGACGGGCCCCCAAATATACAAGCAATTGCCTGAGATCAACGTCCTTTGTGCGGGCATGGGTACATCCGGCACAATGACAGGACTGGGGACATACTTCAAAAGCGTCAAACCATCAGTCATGAGGTTAGGCGTGTGCACAGCGCCAGGAGACCGGGTGCCTGGACCTCGTTCCTACGCACTCATGCGACCTGTTGAATTTCCTTGGAAAGATGCCGTGGATCAGATTGAAGAAGTTGGCTCCTCCGACTCATACACCCTTTCCTTGGAGCTCTGCCGCGAGGGCCTGGTATGCGGACCATCTTCCGGATTCAACCTACAAGGTCTGTACCAGATGGTGTCCAAGCGCAAGGCAGCTGGTACATTGACAGATCTGGCGGGATCAGACGGACTGACTCACTGTGTCTTCCTGTGCTGTGATCTCCCATACCAGTATATCGGCGAGTACTTCCAGAAACTGGGGACAGAGCATTTCCCACCCATCCGCAACGAGGTAAGCGCGATCTCTTCCCCAATATTCCAGAAAATACACACTGGCATTGATCAGGCCATGACGTGGTCGATATCCACAATTCTCAATGAAACCCTAGCTAATCCTCCCTTTTTTTCACCCCGCAGCGTCTGACAAAGGTCGATCTCCACCGCTACGACGAAGCGTGGGAGCGTGACGCCCTCGACGTCTTACCCGAAGTATACGGTTCACCTGGTTCGCTGGCAGAAACACCCTTACGGGAAATCACACTGAAGCCTCAACACCGGGTCCTGGATCTGCGACAGCCAGTGGATTTCCAGAACTGGCATCTGCCAGGCTCGATTAACTTGCCAATTAGCAGTATCGGGCCGCACTCGCCGTCACCGTTTTCGGATCCGGCGGTGTTGGAGGCGCAATGGGTGGAGCTTGAGCAGATCTTCCAGGACAGATTGGTGTCAGATCTTGGATCGCATCATGTTCTGGTCGTGTGCTATGATGGAGACACGGCACGCGTGGCGACAAGCGTGTTGCGGGCCCGCGGACTTGATGCAGATAGCGTGCGTGGGGGATATCGGGCGTTGAAGGTGTATGGGATTGGCAATGATGAGCATGGGTCCGGAGCTATTGCTGCGGGGCCGGAACAGAAGGTCAAGGTACCGATGGCGACTACGGTTTCGGTATCGGCAGTACCCCTTGATTAAGGTGGACTCTGGAATGGAAGACTCATCCTCAAGAAGTGAATACAGTATGGGATGAAGATGAGTTGAGAATGTAGGGTTGAACGGGCCATGTGAGCCGCTAACTCAATGCGGGTTGTGCTGTACTGTAACTGTACTGTACTGTCCCTATGGGTTGTTTTCTTTTGTTTCTTTTATCTCTTTTTTTGCTTGAAAATTTTGTAGATACACGGATGGTTATGATATGATACTCTTGGACTGGCTTACCATATTGATTGAATTTGAATTTGAATTGCTCTGATTGACTGTTGGCTGTCTCTGGTTCATGATACCCTGGAAGTTTGTACCAAAAGTTGTTCTCTCCCGCGATGCTCCACTTTTGGATTATCCGGGGGGTTGCATAGCTACGTCAGTGAAGAACAGAAGAACAGAAGTTCAGAGTCTAGAGCTCATGATTCCGAATAATCCGATCGTCTTGTTGTTCACTCGCCTAGACCTGACATATTGAGAAGACGTGCAGATATCGGATATGGTACGCAGATGGACTCGTTGTATGTACTGTCAGAGGGCCGTGCAGACGACGATCTCCCTCAAATCTGCTCAAATGGAGGCTCCTAAGTTATAGTTAGTGAATGCATTACTTTCAGGACCCGAGGAAATTAATTAAATCAAAATAGACTGCAGTCTGCGATAATCTGCTCTATTATGAGCAGATGCTATTCCCAAGGAACTCCTTTGTGAATACCTAAGGTACAGCCCTTACCCTACCTTAGGGTACACCAGTCTAGGCACACCACATCCCAAGGCTAAACAAAAGGGGTGAAGTGGACACCCCAAAAATGCAAAGAGAAAAGAAAAGAAAAAAGAAATGCAGATCGCCCGCGGAATGAATCTAAGCTCGAGTATGGCACGAGTCTCCCTTGGTTCACTCTGTACTGTAATTCTCTCCCCTGCCCCAGACTGTCTTTGGTTATGGTACTGCTACTATGAGAACTTCCGTTTTCGTGCATCTTCAACCCTAACCCGTTTACATCGTCGACTTCAAGTTGGACCACCTTGATACACCAGCATCAAATCCAACATCGAAACCAGTCATCATGCGCTAGTTCGACAACTTAATCTGCCGATCACCTCCGTTCGCCTCGACTTCCTCATACACCCATTATAGTCGCATTGCCACATCTCAGAGTGAGCCGACTGTTTTGATTTGATGTTGACTCTGGTCTTGTTTGCGCATACATGTGTGGTCTAGGTGCTGCTGGCCCAAGATGGAGACAATGAAGATGAGCATGAATATGAATATGGATAAGAAGCATCCAGCACACGGTATCCCCTGGTTGGATCAGCCTGTGCAGCTTCATTCATCTCGTGCAGACAAGTGCAAATTGTCTGCAGCACAATGCGCTTATCGAAGCGGACACTGGCGTTATTGGTATGTTGACAGCATGGTGTTTCAGCTATTCATATGCTCTGCTTTATTGCAATACACATGTCCATATTGGCACATACTGGTGATGCTGACGATACTATCAGGTACCAAGCAGACAATGTTTACGCCCTCAACACAGTCTACTTTCTCTGCGCCGTCATTGGTGTCTTCGCCATCTCTAACTTCCTTGTCCGATATGCCCCCGAGCGAGTCAAGCGGACCCGGGTCTGGCGTGCAATAACATCAGCATCCCGATATCTGTCTTACCGTGGCTATCGATTTCCCGTTCTACGATACTGGTCGCCATCATTGGGGGTAATCCTCCTGGGCCTGGCGGGTGCTGCTTTCTTCCTTGGTATGTCGGAGTTCCGCCGAGAATGGGGCATGTTCCCCCCAACCTACTGATTGATAATGCTGATCTGTATAATCTGCAGCAATGACACTCGGTCCGAAACCTTATTACTGGCCGAAAGATGCCAATTATGGAAGCAGTCCACCTATCGCCACAAGGGCAGGCTGGATGGCCCTGGCCTTGCTACCATTCGTGCTGTATGTTTCCCCCTCTCCTTGAGTCCTCTGCATAATCTCCTGAATCTTACTGATTGAAATAGTGCACTGAGTGCCAAGGCCAATATGGTGTCTGCTCTCACGGGAATTCCCCCAGAGAAGCTGCAGGTTTTCCATCACTGGACCAGTTATGCCATGTTTGTTCTGGCGCTGGTTCACACGTTCCCTTTTATTATTTTCCATATTCAAAAAGGAGATATGGTCAAGCAGTGGAAGACAAGCGTCGTTTACTGGACCGGCATCCCAGCGCTTCTTTCACAGACTTACCTGACTGTGATGTCCCTACCACCTATTCGGTACGATCTCCAGTTCACATATCACATACACTCAACTAACTCCTTCAAGTAATCGATTTTACGAGTTCTTCAAGGCCACTCATTTATTAGCCGCCATAATCTTCGTCGTCTTCTTCTTCCTTCACTGCGACTTCCGCTTAAGTTCATGGTGAGCCAATAAGCCATGTCTGCCGCATCGCGAACAACTTCTAACATCAAACAGGGACTACTTCATCGCATCCGGGGCTCTATACCTCGTCTCAATAATCGCAGCCCATGTCCGAACCTACCTAATGCACGGCATTCACAATGCCACGCTCGAAATCCTACCGTGCGGCCTCATCCGCGTCGCCGTCCCAACAATCGTAAAATGGACCCCAGGCCAACACGTCTTCGTCCGCTTCCTCACATCAGACCTCCACCTCCTAACCTCTCATCCATTCACCATATCCTCCGTCTACCGTGACCCAGACTCAACCGGCCGAGCCTCCGAACTAATCTTCTACATCAAACCCCGCAAAGGCGTAACGGCCCGTCTCGCCGCCCTAGCCCGCCAAAGACCAGGCTGCAAAAAGAAGATCCTCATCGAAGGTCCCTATGGCGGTGTCAGCGCCCACCATCTCACCCGCTTTGACACTATCCTCGTCATAGCCGGTGGCTCAGGCGGGGGTTTTGCCCTCGCAATGGTCGACGAAGCGCTCCGGTTAACAGACCTTACGGCACAGGGTAGATCGAAACCGCAAGGCCGACGAAATCTACAAGTTATTTTCTCAACCCGGGACTCCGCAATGGCAGACTGGTATATTGAAGAAGTAGAATCGCGCCTCATGCACTCGACAGAACTCCTCGCCAACACCGAACACGGGTACGAAACGGCCGTCTCGGTACATATCACTTCCCGTCCCATCACATCTCAGTCAATGGCGACGGTCGATTCAGGCCGTGGATCAATGAGTGAGGAACAGTATCAACATAAGGAGGAAAAGAAGATTCCGGTCGAAAGTACCACGGCTGGTATGTTCAGCTTGAATGTTCACCATGATGCGCGTCCGGATATCGCTGGCTTGATTGCCCGGACTATTGGCGTTACCAGCTCGCAAACTCCGCCTCAGGCTCCCCGGAAACGAATCGGTGTGCTTGTTTGTGGACCGGCGAGTATGTTGAATGATACGCGGAATGCGGCGGCTCTTGCGCAGGCGAGGGCGTTGGAGGGGGAGGTTGAGGAGATTTATTTGCACTCTGAGCCATTTGCGTGAGTATTCAGTTAACCCTTTATCCTTGGACCTTCTGTTTCTTTTTTATCGAGTGGTGGCTAATTTTCAATAGATGGTGAATGATCTAGGGTTTCGTGGAGTGAGAGGTGATATCTGCTGGTCTGATATTGCTCACAACTTGCCGTTCGGCGGCTTTTAAGTTCTTTGTCTATTATTCTTATCTAATTCCCATTATTCTTATACAATTGTATTATTCTTAATTGAATCAATTACCTTTAGTTTACTGGCAGTTGTAATTCAAACAAGACCTGTACTACCTTAACCTTGTACAATACTGACTTGAACTCCACCGTCGATCCACTTTCAATTCATGCCTACCTAGCAGTGCAACGCATTATTCTCTTATATCATTAGATTCTTCATGCAATATGATATCCTACAGTATAATTCTACCCCAAATAAACTACTAAATACTACTACTATTTAGTACTTTGTACTCTAATCACTGGTGAGTACCTTAAGTAAACAAAGGTTCTGCCGTGTACAATTGGCGACTCTTGATTGGTTCTCACCGCCAACCCCAAGGTTGCCGCGCGGACATCAATTAATCAAGAGAATCCACGACATGTCGACCTCCTTTTAACCCTGATTCCCTTCGTTTCTTCTTCAGGGGTTTCAATTCCATTCTTTCATCCTCAAAGTCCCTCTCCTCCCCAAGCTGGTCCGCCTCCAGCTAGAAGAGAGAGGATACATCATGGCGCGCGTCGGCCGCAATGGGTTCCTCGCCCTGGCGGTGGTCTTCCACTTGATCTATACATATTCCATTTTCGACATTTACTTCGTTAGCCCCATTGTGAGTGGCATGCGCTCATTTGGCGTCGATCGTCCCGCCGGCACAACCGCCCCATCCGAACGTCTCGTCCTCTTCGTCGCCGACGGTCTACGCGCCGACAAAGCATTCCAAGCGTTCCCCGATCCCTCCCCCGAGAACCCGGCCGAACAATCCGATGAGTTGATCCGTCTATCGCCATTCATACGCTCCAAGGTCCTTGAACAGGGCACTTTTGGTGTCTCACATACCCGGGTCCCCACCGAATCGCGGCCCGGCCATGTTGCTCTGATTGCCGGTCTCTACGAGGACGTCTCGGCCGTGACGACGGGATGGCAGCTTAACCCGGTGAATTTCGACAGCGTGTTTAACCGCAGTCGTCACACCTGGAGCTGGGGTAGTCCCGATATTCTTCCCATGTTCAAGGAGGGAGCTGTGCCTGGTCGAGTAGATGCGGATTCATACGGCGAAGAGCTGGAGGATTTCAATGCCGATGCGACATATCTCGACACTTGGGTCTTTGACAAGGTCCATGAACTATTTGAGTCTGCGAAAACCGACCCCGAGCTGGACCGTAAGCTCCGACAGGATAAATTGGTCTTCTTTCTTCATCTGCTTGGATTGGACACTACTGGCCACGGCTACCGGCCCTACTCGAAGGAGTATCTACACAATATCAAGGTGGTGGATGAAGGCGTGAAAGCTGTCACGAAGCTCGTGGAAGACTTTTATGCGGATGATAAGACATCTTTCATCTTCACTGCTGATCATGGAATGAGTGATCTGGGCAGCCATGGTGATGGTCACCCTGATAATACACGCACCCCACTTGTTGCGTGGGGCTCTGGCGTCGCAAAGCCCGTCACCACCAAAGCGGGCATTGCACCTGGACACGAGGATGGATTCTCATCGGATTGGGGATTTGACCATGTCCAACGCCACGACGTTGAGCAAGCAGATGTTGCTGCTCTTATGGCGTACCTTGTTGGCGTCGATTACCCCGTTAACTCGGTTGGTAAGCTGCCACTGGATTACCTAGATGCGAGCCCCAAAGAAAAGGCACTCGCTGCGCTGGCAAATACCCAGGGATTACTGGAGATGTATCGTGTTAAAGAGGAACAGAAGAGAGCATCAGTGCTCAGATACGTTCCCTTTGAACCTCTTTCTGGCGACGGGGAGACTTCAATTGAAGGACGCATTGCAAACCTGGAAGCACTCATTTCTAACGGGGCGTACGAAGATTCCATTGTATTGTCCCATGAACTACTTGCTGTCGGTCTCCAGGGTCTGCGCTATCTGCAGACATATGATTGGCTCTTTTTGCGAACAATTGTTTCTCTCGGTTATCTGGGATGGATTGCTTATGCGTTGACAACAGTCATCGACCTTCACGTCTTGCACGGAACATCGGACTCCCATCGTACGACGGCCAGCATTTCCTTCTTCTCGTCTATCTTGGTTGCGCTATTCTCCGTTCTCTTGTACCAGGGTTCGTCATGGCGTTACTACTTCTACGGGTTCTTTCCCATTTTCTTCTGGGAGGAGGTTTTTGCCCGTCGCAAGGCTTTAATTGCTGGCCGTGAAATCATTCTCGGTCATGTGCACTCGTTTTCGGGGTATATGAGCTTTGGGCTGCAACTGGTGGCATTCATTGGTGTATTAGAAGCCTTGGTATGTTTCTTTCTCGTTTCTCTTTGTGATTTGCAGTTACTGATATTAGAACTTTTTCAGGTCCAATCTTATTTCCATCGGGAAATCTTTACTGTCGGATTTGGCCTTGCTGCGTTCTGGCCCCTTGCCTACGGCTTCCAATTCGTTCGTACCCATGTCTATCTAAACGGAACATGGGCACTTGGGTGTCTTCTGATGGGTACTTTTACTTTGCTGCCGGTCAACAAAGTAGAGGATGCATCCGTCGTCACCCAGGGTGGTGTTCTTATGTTTCTGACTGGTGTTCTATACCTGTTATTCGAGGATACCATCCTTGGTCGGAACAGCTCTCAATCCCGGGTCAATAATGTTGGATCCCGGATCATCATGGGTATCCAAGTCGGCATGGTTCTTCTTGCAGTGATCGTTACTCGATCAAGCATAGCTTCACTCCAGGCCCGTGAAGGTCTGCCATTTGGCAACCAAGTCGTCGGGTTCGTCGTGATGGCCTCGTCTGTCACTCTACCATTCGCCCATCGAGTATACCCGGACAATCATTATCTCCATCGATTGATGATCATCTTCTTAACCTTCTCACCTACTTTCATCATCCTCGCCATCTCCTGGGAGGGTCTTTTCTACATGGTGTTCTGCATGACCCTCGTAACATGGGTTCGCCTCGAACACGCGATCTACGTGCACACAGCAGGAATCAACGCAGCCAGGGCCGTACAAACCTCCGGCAACGGCTCCGCTGCTGCTGCCGCCGCCTCAGCACCCTCCAAACCCGCACCAAGTGGCTCGACCACCATCGACGGCCTCACATACCACTACCGAGCCCTCACCCTCTCCGACACCCGCGTGGCGCTATTCTTCTTCTTCCTCCTCCAATCCGCCTTCTTCAGCACAGGCAACGTAGCGTCCATCTCCACCTTCGCCCTAGACAGCGTCCGCCGTCTAGTCCCAGTCTTCGACCCATTCAGCCAAGGCGCATTACTAATCTATCAAATCCTCATCCCCTTCGCCATCATCAGTGCCAACCTGGGCATCCTAAACCGACGCTTAGAAGTCGCCCCTAGCGCCTTATTCATGGTCGTAATGTCCATTTCAGACGTCATGACGTTGAATTTCTTCTACATGGTCCGTGACGAGGGCTCGTGGCTCGATATTGGAATGACAATTAGCCATTTCTTCATTGCTAGTCTCCTGTGCACATTCGTTGCTGGTCTTGAATTCCTCAGTGAACTCTTCGTTAGTGGTGTTGACTTTGGACCCACTGCTAATGCGCTTGGATCGGCCGTGGCGAAGGCTGTTAATGAGGCTGCGGAGTGTGGTCACGAACCAGGAGCTGGGCCGGGAGCTGGGCCAGAAGCCGAACCCACGCGCGAGCCTGTGAAGACGGGCAAGAAAAGCCGGGGACGAGCTAAGGGGAAAAAGGGTCAGTGAGGAGTGATCGTGACAGTGGCAGTGACAGTGACAGTGTATGTACTAGTCTGAGTCAGGCTGGGCTTTTTTTTGTTAGCCTGTTGCTGCAGTAATAATGTGCCATTTTTTTTCTTTCGTTCTCATGTATTTTAATGCCAGTGGGTATCGGGGCCTTTTCTAAGGTTATCCTGTCATATAGAAATTTCTCTCCTGAACTGAATAGATCTGCACGATTTTCACCTGGAGTTGCGCATGTCTAGTAGTGGTACTCGCCTGGCACGGAGTAACTACTGGTAGTAGTAGGAAGTGAGTGTCATAATCGACATTGATAATTCTAAAAAGTCACGAGCCCCAAAGTCTGAAACAAGTCTAAACCTTCGTCCCACAAATAATACTACGTGATGTCCACAATGACCCAGCTCCCAGCTGCTAACGCTAACAGCTAGTTTGCTAGCATAGTTAGTACCGTACTACCAACAGCCAAGAAAGATCCACGACTCTAATCGCCACCAACAATGCCAATGCCAATGCAAACGCCAATGCTAGTGACGATGGCCCCAAACATCACCATCGGACGATCCAATCCTCCGATCACCTCCGTGATAGTCCACAGTCCACAATCCGGTCCAGTCCAGTGCAGCCGGCCCGAGTCGTGTCCAGTCCAGTCCAGTCCAGCGAACGGACCACAGCCGCATCCTTCGTGCCTGACAGACCGCTAGCGTGATCCTGACGTGCGGGGCGCAATAGCCTCAGTGTTGTCAGTGTCAGACTCATATTGTCTGTCTTGTACGCAGCACTCAGTCCGTATATAGTGGATGCATACGTGATACGGCCATTCCATTCCAATCCAATCCTGCGGGGCCTACAGAATGCAGGAAGTGTTGGATTTCCGGGCCCGCTGATTGGGTACCAGCCTGAGAATCTCTTATAAGTGGAGAAAAAAGGGAAACGGGGATGCCGAGGCATCACAAGCTCTGCTAGTTCTAGCTCTAGTATGATCTGATGATGCTGTCTGCCAGTGCCAGTGCTAACGCCAGCTCCGGTTTTCTACGGGCTTACTCTGGTGGTACCTGGTGAGGTCTACTAGTATGTAATCTTATTCCACTGATGCTTATTGGATTTGATTAAGTGACCCTCCCTTGTTTCTCCCCAGTTTTTTCTGGTCCCCGCATCTCGGTACCGTTGGTCCCCGCATTGTGTGGTTATCGTTTATCGTATACTATTAGTAGTATGTACGTAGAGACGGGGTATGGGGAAGGTTTAGATGGGTGAGTTTGTGGCTTTTTGGTTGGTTTAATGGAGAAGTTGGCCTCATTGATCATGTTGGTTATGGTATCCAGGTCTCCCGCAGTGGTAGTATAGTATGGCACTTCAGTTGTGCAATTCCACAGTCAATGCTATACAAGTACTATACTCTTCTATGTATATCTCGAATAGATTGCCTACTAATTATACTATACTAATACTATAGTGTTATAGTACCTACTACCCTCCCACAGCCGGGCTATCCGTACGCCATCAGTTCATAGCAGGTTAGCTTCCCTACAAGTACCGCAGTCTGCAGGTGACGCTATTCCGGACCTGCAGGATGGACCTGCTGCCTTGATTATGTACGGAGTACTGCCGGCTATTTTATCTCTTACATGTTAGTGTACTGCCAGTGACAACATTTGCAGCACTGCACTGGAGTATTTCAGTGATCAAGTCCACTGGTATTGGCAGTTGACCGGGACCTTTCTTCCGCATCGGGCGAGTGGTATTTCCACGCGTGCAGGTTACCACCCATATATCAGATCTGAGGGGATTAGACTAGTATAGACTACTGTAAGGCATATTAATTATTTATTATTATTTGGCCTTGGGTATTTCTAGTAATACATTAGTCTGATATCATTGAAAGTACCGGAGTCTCTTCGGGGATTCAGATTCAAGTTCAAGTTCCAGTTCCAGTTCCAGAATCCACTGGCTTGGATTTGGGTCCCTCCACTTTGACTCCGTCGATCACTCCGAGCGGGTCGGATGCCCGGTGTAGTGCCATGTCCGAGTTGAGAGTACTCTACCATAGTCAGTACTCTGTACCTAGCGAGTAAGTACCCTGGAAGCTGCCGCCTGGCCCAAGACTTGAATTTGAACTGAACCACTGCTATTGGCACTACCACCTGGGTATACTGCTACTAGTATGGGGATGTGGCTTACTCTTCGATGCTATTCTACGGGGTAGTCAGAGTAAGGCATTCACATAATCAAATCAACATCAATACAATGGACTATTAATTATTATTAAGTTATATAGAATATCTAATATTGAGAGGATAGAATAGTATAATATAGATATAAACCCTAAGTATCAAATATTAACTACTCTGTATTGTTCGTAGTAATACCTAAATGTGAGTGGCTCCACCATTTTCTTATTGCCACAACCTGACCTTCCTCTCCACTTGCCCCGGATCTCTGCTTTACTCGCTCTACCTTGTTCTACTACTACTCTGTTCTGTCCAGTCTTGACTTGATCAACCTACCCTACTTACTGCCTACTACTGCCTACCACTGCCTACACACGACCCTCCAGTTCACCCTCTTCCGGTACTTTTTCTTCTCGTCATTTGCGCTTCCCCCTTCACCCGGTCACCCTCACCCTCACCTCACATTACCCTACCTTACCCTACTGCTCCGACTATATTACTCCTACCCTGCTCCCATCGCGACCCCCGCTCAATCCTCACCCTCGTGCTTCATGGGGGACGCGGCCATGAGTACTACGATTGATCCCCAAGATCCCAACGCGGGCAGTCCGGCTCCCAGTGCGGCCGGTTCAACAGGCACTTCCGGAATCACAGTGCGCGCTGGTCCCCATGGCCAGGCAGTCAGTTTCAGAAGGTGAGTCCATTTCACTTCATTTCAATACCCCAGGATATCCGCAGGGCGGGAACAACCTTAAGTGAACTAGTTATCGCGGGGTTCTGGAATCTCAGATATGCAGAGGAAGCGATGAACTAGATGGTGTGGCCTGGTTGTGTGTGTGTGTGTGTGTGGGCGCGGCACTGCTCTTGGAGAGGGAGAGGGGAAAAGGAGCGAAATCCTTCTCGCAGGGATTTTTCACTAGACCCAAACCCCCATCGCTCTTTTCCCTGAAAGACAAGAATTAAAAAAGATGGAGTGGGATGGCTTGCTAATTCGTTTTTATCTAATCTCAGACAACGTGCATCACGCGCGTGCGAGGTACGTTCCTTTTCTGCTGGTCGAGGGGCGGACGCGAGTTGGTGAGAGCCGAGGCTCCTTTTGCCTCGGTCCCTCCTTATCGCGATGCAGAAATGCAGAGATGCATCACATCAATGCAGCCTGCCCCCCCCCCCCCACCACCACCACGCTCAAACATTATCACCTTGCTTTTTTTTTGCTAGAGATATTCAATTACTAACCATCTGCTTATTATTTGCTATTTTTTTTTTAGACTTGTCATTCTCGCAAAGTGAGTATTTCTTCTACAATTTCGTGGACTATCGCCGGCATCCCGCTAACTATCCTGTCCCTCACCAGGTCCGATGTGATGCCGCTAGCCTAGGTGTTCCCTGCACAAACTGTGTCGCCTTCTCCATCGAATGCAAAATCCCTACTCCCAAACGAAAGAAGAACTCCTCCAAGCCGAAAGACGACGGTCGATACGCCGATAGCCCTCCCCACACGGCTTCCTCGCTGGTCGACGCAGCCGTTGCCAACTTTCGACCCGATCACCCCGATGAGCCTGCTGGTACTGGCTCTTCGGAGGACCCTCGTGGTGTACAGTCGAGCTCCGACGAGAAGGACGATGCTTTTGGTTACCGGAATAGCCGCATGGCCACAGACGGCATGCCTGCCACTTCACTCACCGATGAAGAGGCGGTCCAACAGGCCACTGGTGACAACGTCTATGCTCAATTCATGAAACCCAAGTTCGCCCGGGCTCCCATCAAAGAGGCTGGCCGTGTCGCATATCTGGGCGAATCATCAAATCTGTCACTTCTAGTCCAGGACCGACACGGAACAACAGATGTTGTGCACTATCCCCTTCCGCCAAACATCAGAGGTTCTCGCGCCCGCTTGACAGATCTGGATAATCTGGAAATTGATATTCTTCATCAAAGAGGTGCCTTCCTGCTACCTCCCAAGCCGCTTTGCGATGAACTTGTCGATGCCTACTTCAAATGGGTTGCCCCGGTGGTCCCCATTATCAATCGCAGTCGTTTCATGCGTCATTACCGTGATCCTAAGAATCCTCCTTCCCTGCTTCTCCTGCAAGCCATCTTGCTGGCTGGTTCCCGTGTTTGCACTAACCCCCAGTTGATGGATGCAAATGGTTCGACGACTCCTGCAGCAATGACTTTTTATAAGCGGGCTAAAGCCTTGTATGACGCCAATTATGAGGATGACCGTGTCACGATTGTGCAGGCCTTGGTGCTACTAGGCTGGTATTGGGAAGGCCCAGAAGGTGAGTTCTGAACAAACGCCAGATGGTGCCTTAGGCTCTCTCTATTTTCTTCGTTTGCTAACAGCAGATCTCAGATGTAACGAAGAATGTGTTTTACTGGACTCGGGTAGCTATGGTTGTTGCACAGGGTTCGGGTATGCACCGCAGTGTGGAATCATCACAGCTCAGCAAACCCGACAAGAGACTTTGGAAACGTATCTGGTGGACGCTTTTCACCCGAGACCGCTCGGTGGCTGTCGCTTTGGGTCGACCCATTGGAATCAACACAGACGACTCGGATGTTCCGATGGTAACTGAGGACGACTTTATCGAGGACGAACTGGATACCCCAGCCGAGTACCCGCCCGATCCCGTGCATGTGCAGTTCTTTTTGCAATACGTCAAGTTGTGCGAAATCATGGGATTGGTCCTCTCTCAGCAGTACTCTGTGGCGTCCAAATCCCGTCGCATGAACGCGATGGATCTCACCCACTCGGACATGGCTTTGGCCGATTGGCTTCAGAACTGCCCCAAGGAAGTGTGCTGGCAGCGATCTCGACACCATTTCTGGGCGGCCCTCCTCCACTCCAACTATTATACCACCCTGTGTCTCCTCCACAGGGCTCACATGCCTCCAGCCTCGTCGGCACCCAATAGCTACCGTGTCGAGGAGATGGCCTACCCTTCCAGGACGATTGCCTTCCAAGCTGCAGGCATGATGACATCGATCGTGGAAAACTTGCAGGCCCACAACGAGCTTCGATTCACTCCTGCTTTTATTGTGTACAGTTTGTTCTCGGCTCTGATCATGCACGTCTACCAGATGCGATCGTCAGTTCCGTCCATCGTGGCGACTTGCCAGGAAAGAATCCACGTTTGCATGTCGGCCCTAAAGGATGTATCGAAGGTCTGGCTCGTGGCCAAGATGGTTCACACCTTGTTCGACTCTATTCTCGGGAATAAGGTTCTCGAGGAGCGACTACAGAAGGCAGCTGGCCGGAGACACCAGCGTCGACCACACGATAGTGCGGGACCTGCGAAGAAGCCTGAGCCGCCTAAGCGTAAATTCGACGACATGGATCTTCCATTAGCCAATGGCGGGCCTACGCCTCCTGTCTCGTACGAACGATCTCGCCCTCAAACACCGGCAGTCACTCCATCGCGGGAGCTCCATCAACCTCTGGGTCATCAATCCCCCAATGCCCACCGTGGACCCCAGGATCCCATTGCTGGGGCCTCCAACTCACGCAGCAACACTCGCCCGACGACCCCTTTCAATGCCCAGTTTTCTCTCCCTGCTACGCCTCCTGACTTCTTCCTTGTCACTCGTACCTCGCCTAACCTCTCGCCCTCTCTTTGGGAGAACTTCCAACCCGATCAACTGTTCCCTGATGGTACCGCTATTTTCCCAGAGTTGACATCTCCTCCTCCAGCTACGGTGGACCCGGCACTCCAGATTCCGTCGAACTTGCAACCTCCGAACATAAATCAACGACCCATGATGGGCGGACAACCACACCCAATGCCTGGAGGCCGTAGCATGTCTGTTTCTCAAGGTAGTCCACAGATGATGTCAGGGGTACCCGGGGCTGCTGGTATAGGGATGCAGGCATCCCAGGGACCGCAAGTATTCGGCATGGAGGGTCAAACATGGCCGATGCAAGGCTTAGATGGGACGATGAGCGGGGCGGCGCTGGACGCTGCTAGCCAAGATGATAATTGGAGTAGCAGCTCGCGCAGTGGACCGACTGCGCCTACGACTTTGAACGTTGAAGATTGGTAAGATTATTCCTCTGATCCTTCTGGCTGATTGATGTGATGTATTTCCGTACTAACTGGTTTCTGCAGGTTTCAATTCTTTGGTATTAATGGTGGGTTTGGGGATTTGGCGGCCTAAGCCTATCATTATGTGTTTTTGTTCTTCGTTTCCAATGTTCTTTTTTCTCTTTAGTATAATGTAATGTTGCGGTACATAGTTTGGGTAGGCTGTTCAAAATGGATGGCGTTGATTAGGGAGCTAGGGTTAGCAATCTATACAAGTGTTTATCTATGGCACTGCTACTATACTACTGTAGTAATAGTACTAATAGTATTCTCTGTACTATATGTCCTGATCTGCCTCTTGAATACTACACTGTATCTGACCTTTTCATTCTTTTTGCAGCAGTAACTACTCCGTATAATATAATTTAAATAACCTGAGTACTGATCACCCCTTCACCCTTCCTCTACTGTATGATGACTTCCCCCAATTGGGACTAGTGGATGACGAAATCGCAAAGGCCCGCGATTCGCCAATCAGCGGCCCGCCTTGAGTCATTATGGTTGGTCCGGGGTGGATGAACTCCTGCGCTTCTTCTTTTTTGTCGACATTTCTCAACTTCTTCCTTTTCCCACTTATCTCTACTTTTCTTATTGACTTTTCTATCATCCTTTCATCCTATCCTCGAACTGACTCACCCCCCTCCATTTTCCCTATTGCACCCTACCTCCTTGCCATTGTCTACTTCATCAACTACCCCGCCTTATAGCGATGTCGGCATCAGGATCTGGGCCCAGCGCGCCTTCAAACGCCGCGAAGAAGTCTTTCCCTTCTGTTGATCTCCAAGGAAATGACCTCCCACCTTCACCAGCTCCCTCCAGCCCTCATGGCGGTCGCCGCTACAACATTGCCACCGAGTTGGTCTTCACCGAGGGAAACGACCAGTACAATGCCAGTAGTGTGCCGATCTACCAGGTAAGGACGGGAATGTGCAACCCCCCCACCCCCAAAACAATGCACGTCCAATCCATCTGCAGCAGGCCACAAAAGGCTAATACATGTATCTTTCAGAGTGCCACTTTCAAACAGACCTCCGGTGGAGGAGGCGGAGAGTATGACTATACACGGTCCGGTAACCCGACTCGTACCCACCTCGAGCGACACCTAGCGAAGATCATGTCGGCACAGCGCGCTCTGGTAGTGTCATCCGGCATGGCCGCACTGGATGTGATCACACGGCTGCTTCGACCTGGCGACGAAGTTGTGGCTGGTGACGATATCTACGGCGGTACCAACCGTCTATTGAAATACCTGGCAGACAACGGTGGAATCAAAGTACACCACGTCGACACAACACAGCCCGAGAAAGTCATCGAAGTACTAAACGACAAGACTGCCATGGTTCTCCTTGAAACACCCACCAACCCTCTCATCAAGATCGTCGACATCGGCACCATCGCTACCGCCGCCCACGAAGCTAACTCCAACTGCCTCGTCTCCGTCGACAACACCATGATGTCCCCGCTTCTCCTCAACCCTCTCGAGCTCGGCGCTGATATCGTCTACGAGTCCGGAACCAAGTATCTCTCCGGCCACCACGACCTGATGGCCGGTGTCATTGCAGTCAACGACCTTTCCCTCGGTGAACGGCTGTACTTCCCGATCAACGCCTCCGGCTGCGGTCTCTCCCCCTTCGACTCATGGCTTCTTCTGCGCGGTGTTAAGACCCTGAAAGTCCGCATGGACCAACAGCAAAGCAACGCTCAGCGCATCGCCGAGTTCCTCGAAGCACACGGGTTCAAGGTGCGATACCCGGGACTGCGCTCGCACCCTCAGTACGAGCTGCACAACTCGATGGCCCGCGGCGCCGGCGCCGTGCTATCCTTCGAAACAGGCGATGTGAATGTCAGCGAGCGTATTGTTGAGAGTGCTAAGATCTGGGCTATCAGTGTTAGCTTTGGCTGTGTAAATAGTCTTATCAGTATGCCTTGCCGCATGAGTCATGCCAGTATTGATGCGAAGACTCGGGCGGAGCGGGCACTTCCGGAGGATCTGATTCGGTTGTGTGTGGGTATTGAGGATGCGGATGATTTGATTGATGATTTGCAACGAGCTGTAAGTTTGGTTCTGCGGTGCCCTTTTTTTTGGGGTCTGGTTGAGAAATGCCTCTTACTAACTTTACTTTCTTTTTAGCTTGTGCAGGCGGGCGCGGTGAATGTGACTCTGGATGGATTCCAGGCTAATCAGCAGGCCAGCTCGTAAATTAAAAGATGAATGATGGGAATATCTATTTGGCGTTGGGGTGAATACTATACTGCATATTTATATATTAACTTGAATATCTCCCATGTAGACCATCTAGAGTATCTTGACTATCTTAAGTTTAGCCGGCCGGCATCGGAGCGGGTCTTTCTCGTCCGAAATCCCGAAAATGCGGAGGACCGCAGCTGCCCTTTTCGTTTTTCCCGCTTGGTAATGCTTCTTCCTCCATTCGCTTTATTCTCTTCATTCTCATCACTTTGTCTTCACTTCACTAGACGCCCTGTTCACATTCACATTCACATTCACTAGACCGCTTACTAGTATACATATACTACTCATGTCCCCGTGATCCTATTACTCCATCTTATCTTCTAGAGTATGACGACTCGCGATGCTCTCGCGCAGGATACATTAACCATGGCAACCGTCGAACAAATGTCGCGCCCGACACCATCGCCTGCTCCTACAACACCACAATGGAGCAGGAAAGATACCCCTGCACCTCCAAAATCCCAATGGAATACAAAAGATCTCGGTCTACGCTTAGGCGTTGACGTCGCCAGCGCCGCGGCCGCCGGCGCGCTGACATGTCCGCTTATCACGATTATTGACCGGTAAGTCATCTTTCACTCAGGACAACCTGGGAAACTTCCTCTCACTAGAATGTCACCCGGGATATATCAATAAAGCTTCGGAATAGCCTTAGTCTACTACTAGTACTACTAGTTATCTCTTATCCTAAACCAAAAAAAAAAGTAAATGCTAATATCTCATGTTCTATTTCCTCTCGCAGAGCAATCATCGAAAAAGCCTCAAAAGGCTTCCCAATCCAAACAACAATAACAAACTGCCTCAAATCAATGCTCGCAAAACCATCCGCTTTCTTCCTCGGCACCCCTTTCCTCCTTATCTATACCCTATACAGCTCAACATACCTAACCGCCAACGCAATCGATACGATAACATCCACATACCGCAATCAACCATTCGACACCGTCACCCCGGGCCCGGCTAAGTTTATTTCCACAACTACTGTCAACATGGCTATTTGCGTTTATAAGGATGCGCGATTCGCGAAGATTTTTGGCGCGCCGCAGCAACCGACGCAGCCTCAGCCTCAAGCTGCAGCGCCAGCACAATCGCCAATGCAAAGTTCTGCTAGTAGTAGATATACCTATCCCAAACACCCAGCAATTCCACCCGCATCCGCAGTTACCGCCGCCGCCGCCGCACCGAAAATCCCATTGACGAGTTACACGCTTTTCTGTCTCCGCGACAGCGTAACGATTTTCGCATCATTCAACGTCCCACCCCTAATCGCGCCCGCGATTCCTGATTTCGTGGCTGCAACGCCCGCTATGAAGGGAGCTATAGCGCAATTTTCTTGTCCGGCACTGATGCAGTTTTTCAGTACGCCGATGCATTTGCTTGGGTTGGATCTTTATAATCGGCAGCCGGTTGGTGGGTTGAGTGCTGCAGAGAGAATTGCTAGGATTCGGAGGGATTATGTTCCTTCTTGTTTTGCGCGGATGGGGAAGATTGTTCCGGCTTATGGTGTTGGGGGTGTTGTTAATGTTAGGTTGAGGGCTGTTTTGATGGGGAGGTTGGAGGGGAAGAATGAGTAGGTGCCCATAAGTGTAAGTGTACCTTACGGCTGGACTGTTGGAAGTTCGTGGCCAATGCTCATTGCTATTGTTGCTGGATCAAATGGGTCACGATTGGAGGAGGATGTTGGATGTTGGATGCTGTGATTGGTATGACCTGATGACTTGACTTATATCTCCACTCTAGATTTTTCTTTTCTTTCTTTGTTCTTCCTTTTTCGGGATTTTTTGGGTTCCTGGACCTGGTTATTTTCTGGTCCGGGGTTTTTTGGTGTTTATTGGTTTGGGCTGGTGTTGGCCTACTTTTGATTTATTGAGGGTTGATTGATTATGCTTTTAGACTTACACTGCATTTCATGGCCATGGCGTTTGGGTTTGGTTTTTTTTTTTTTTTTGGGTTTACATTTTGATTTCTGATTTGTTATACTACTGCTAGACTTGGTTTTA
>KB644855.1:48052-109469 GCA_000347475.1 Penicillium paxilli ATCC 26601
GTTTGGGTTTGGTTTTTTTTTTTTTTTGGGTTTACATTTTGATTTCTGATTTGTTATACTACTGCTAGACTTGGTTTTAGACTGTGATTACTACTACTTTGTACACGATTAGTCTGGTATATCTACCAGACTGGATAGGCTGTTAATAATATTACATTTGTTCATGATCACCTTGCTTTCTCTTTCTCTTTCCACTGGCACTGGCATCAACTTAACATCACAACTCGAAGCCCGAGCTACTAAGACCAGCTCCCTCCTCCTCCTCCTCCTCCTCCTCCTCCTCCTCCTCCTCCTACTTCTCTTCCAGCACAGCCTGAGCATACCCAAACAAAGGAACCTCCGGCCACCCACTAACAGGCATCTTAGAAGCATAACCCGACAACTCAGGCATAATATCCCCCAACCTCTCCTCCGACCCAGGAACTCGAAGTATTCCCTCCGCAATCCTCCCACACTCCTCAACCCTAACACCATCGCCTGCCAACTTGAACGAACCCAGTCCCTTAGTCGAGCCCGAGGCTAACGCATCGAAAATAATCCTATGACTAGCCTCCTCCCAAAGAATCGACTCATGACTAACAATTCCAGGAATTTGCCCCTCTGAAATCCTCAACGCCGCGCAAATCTTGAACAGATCGTAATTGTTTGCTCCTGGTAATCGCCATGAATCCCTTAATCCAGCCCACTCCAGGGCTCGTCCAAGCCCATTTCCAAAACCCCCGTTTTTCTCCGAGTCGGCGTTATCCTGGGCGTCTCCGTAAAAGCCAGGCTGGACAATTAAATCCGTACTTGATCCTATACAAGTCGTCGGCACAATACTGGTAGTAGAATATCCACCACCAGCGGCTAACGCCGATAAAAATCGGGACCCGCGTACTTGTTGCACGATTGCGGGCGTGTAGAGTTTTAACCAAACGAGTGGTTTCATGGTCCATGTGCCGTGGAAGTCACCGGCTAGTGCTATATGTTGGCGGACATGGGTGCGGGCTTCTGGGTAGAAGGTTAATGTCCATTGGGTTGTTAGGGCGCCGGCGGACCAGGAGATTATGGATATTGGATTCGCCTTGGGGTTGGAATTGGAACTGGAACTAGCGTTGGAGTTGGAACTGGCGTTGGAGTTGGAACTGGCGTTGGAGAGTGTTTTGATGGCGTAGCTTAGACATTCGGCGCTTATTTGGATGTCGTTTAGGAGTCTTTTTGGGATTGCGATATAGCAGGGATTGTAGCCTGCGGTGAGGAGTGGTTGGAGGAGGGTGTGGTCCCAATTCGTTTCTGGGCTGGATGTGGTAGAGATAGGAGTTAGTTTCGAGTACTAGTAGTTTCCGCAGTACTAGATAGGCATCACGACAACGGTGAAGTCCTATCATGGTCAAGGATTGATTATACACTGGCATGTATAGTGTATAAGGTGCAGCGGGATATGAGGTGAGGATAGTTGTGTCTGCTATACGGGGACAATCGTACGTCATTCCAGTTCCATGAACGAGAAGAACAGTCTCCTTTGAACTGCTCGATGCATCTTCTCTAGGACAGTATACCGTTTTCCCTAGTACTTCGGTCGAGAGTGTGTAGATTGGGTCCGAGTGGTTGGAGCTTGGGACTGCGTTCTTGATTAAGGCGTTGTATTTTGTTTCACTGATTGCCCACCAGATGGCGAAGATGGCTGTGAGTAACGTGCTTGTTATTTTCCATAGTCCCATTGTGGAGGACTAGCAGAGCCCTAATGTAGGCTTTGAGGGAGATGAGTGACGTTGGGGTGAAGTGGGACGATGCTAGTTCATATGGGAAGCTAATCCTCTGGCCCCCACGGTAAGCACTACTCCCCCAGGGTGCTCGTATGGACTCGTATGTACACTTGGAAAGCAATTTGATCCAGTGCTAATTCGGAATGTTCTCGGTCCGAGCGTAATTATTGTGCTGAATTTCAATATGAAATGAGAAGATGCGATTTTGAGCAGATCCTCCATTGATACTAGTGTACACGGGAAGTCGTCAGATCATTTTGATATTTTGATACTACGGAGTCCTCACAATGGTTTCCTCATCAAATCACACCTATACCCGATCCACGCTGAAACAAAATGCTATTATCCGACTATATAGTCATTACTATGAAGAGCTAGCCCGCCGCTTGGTCAAAGCATCGATCACACGCGTGTAGAACTTTGTCACTGCCTGTCGCTCAAAAGTAATATGATCCATCAAAAAGTCGGGCAAGATATCCACCAACTCGCGATCACGATTGGCGTCTAGAAGTGGTATGTACTGGTAAATTGCCTTTTCGTAGGCCCCACTCGTCGTTTTGGGGATAATCAATTTGAAATGAAGTGCTGGAGAGTACGTTAGCGAAGTGCTCTAAGGATGGCGAATGGGCAATCGTAGGGTACTGATACTCACTTCCGTTGGTTCCGGTTTGAATACAATCGTAGAGGTGATCCTCTTCTCTTGACTTAACGTCCCGAATAATCAGACCTGTCAAGTCACTATACAAGTCTTCCTTCAATTGGGCCATGTGGGCAGACTGGGCTGCTTCGGCATTCGCGGCTGCATTCGCGCGATTGGCTGCGCCGCCCTTAATGGCGCTTCCTGGTACTTTAACTGCGGACTCCAGACCCGCAGCTGTGTTGCGCGCAGCGGCTAGCTTAGTCTGCAAAGCCTTGATCTCTGATTGCGCTGAGGACAGCTGGGCATCGGCTTCTTCAGCCTGAGTCTTGAGCTGGGCTAATTCGGCATCCCGCTCCTTGAGCTGCTTCTGAAGGCCTCGACTTTGTTGACCTAATGTCTTCTGGGCTGCCAATTCGGATTTGAGGGAGGAAACCAATTTGTCAGAGGCTGCAATAAGGTTAATTTAACTATTCTCAAAGAAAAGTAGAGCCAGAAAAATATACCTGTGGTAATACTGTCACACTGCTTGCGCAGCTTCTCCATGTTCGTCTTCGCTTCTTCTACACCAATCTCCCGGAGATCGCGATACTTCGATTCCAGCGTGTCGTTCTTCCTTGTGAGATCCCCAATGCGGCGTCTCAGTTCTGGTTCCGCCTGTTCTGTAACACCTGACTTGCGCTTGCGCGGAGAAGGATCCTGACTGCTTCGAATTGCAGATATCCGTGCTTTTGAATGCCTTGCGACTGTTGACTGCGCATGACCTCGAGGATCCGGGAGGACCGACTCTTCCACTTCGGGGTCTGCCATAGGAGCATCATCCATTTGTGTATCGGGTATTTCGACATCTTTTTGCAAGTGTTGTGCGCGAGTCGGGGTATATTCGAAATCACCATCCGTCACTGATGGCCTGGCGACACTGGCCGTACGACCTCGCCCACGACCACGGGCCGCAGCAGGTTTTGCGGTTCTTGTAGTTCGCGTGGCTTTCGCATTGGTAGCCTCTGGGTGTTCATCCTCTTCGCCGTGTGTTTGTTGAGCATTCGTTTCCTTTTTTCCTATGGACGTGCGCGCAGGCCCCGCCGCGGTGTCGGAAGTCTGACTACTGCCGCGAGGTCTTCCTCGCCGACTAGACGCTTTCGGATCTTCTTCTTTCGGTTCCTGCACTAGTTGTTGTTTCTTAGATCGAGTTGGAGGTTTTAGTTCGGCAGCGCTCTCGTTCGAGGAACGTGGTCGGCCTCTCGCCTTCTTCGCCGGAGGTTCGTCGCGTGGTTCCTCTTGGTGTGTATTCTCTCCTCCAGTCATTCCGAGCACATCTTCATCGTCGGAGCCCATAAAACCAGACAATTTGGCCGCAGCCTTTCGCTTGGGCATTTCGCAATTGTGGAGTGACCGTGGGTCAATTGGTGGTGAATAATAAGTGATAAGTACTAAGGTAGTCAGTAGTCACAGTGATAGACTCGGGGAAAGACGCGGCGCGTCAACAAGGCGGAGAACATGTGACATTCCGCCAAGAGGCCGAACCATCGGGAGAATCAGACATCAATCCATCCATCTACACCTCTTGGGCATCGGGATACTCGTTTGGTTTGCGGATCTATTCTCTGCTTGTCTTTCTTTCGGATATTCATTTATCGAGTTGACTCGAGCTTTTCGGTGCTTTCTTGCAGTTCACTCTTTAATCGCCGCCTCTTTACCCCCACACCGCTGTCGTCATGGCTTCAACGGGCCGACGATGGCAGCAATTCTTGCAAGAGATGTTCATGGTCGCTGGAACTGTAAGTGTCTTTCGCATCACTATAACGTCTTGATGCATTTCAGTTGCTAACCCAGGCATAGTCCGCCTCCGCTTACTTCCTCATCCGATACCTCTTATCACGCCTTGACTTCGACCCCGAGAGCCAGAAAAAGGAGGAGCAGAAGCGCAAGTCTGCGGCCATTTTGCGACGATTAGATGCCGGGGATGAATCAGATGATGAATCTCCTAGAAGCCGGGATGGGAAGCGGAGCAAACCAAAGCGAGCCGAGCTCACACTCAACCAGTACGAACAGGCAGTTGCAATGGATGTTGTCGCCCCGGAGGATATCTCGGTCTCATTTGAGGATATTGGTGGTCTAGATCATATCATCAAGGAGTTGAAACAATCCGTCATTTATCCGTTGACTATGCCACACCTTTACGCCTCCACATCGTCTCTCCTGACCGCTCCCTCTGGTGTCCTTTTATACGGTCCGCCTGGCTGCGGAAAGACAATGCTCGCCAAAGCGCTGGCTCACGAGAGTGGTGCCTGTTTCATCAACTTGCGCATTTCTACATTGACCGAGAAATGGTATGGTGACTCCAACAAGCTGGTCAATGCGGTCTTTTCCCTTGCGCGCAAACTGCAACCTTCTATTGTGTTTATCGACGAGATCGACGCTATCCTCGGCACCCGCCGAAGTGGCGAACATGAAGCAAGTGGAATGGTGAAGGCGGAATTCATGACACATTGGGACGGTCTTACCTCGGCAAACTCGAGAGGTGAACCGCAACGTATTGTTGTATTGGGTGCTACCAACCGAATCAATGATATCGACGAGGCCATTCTCCGACGAATGCCTAAGAAATTCCCCGTCGGCCTCCCTTCAGATATTCAGCGACTGCGCATTCTCAGCCTCGTTCTTAAGGATACCAAGGTTGACCGAGAAGATATCGACGTGGATTGGCTAGTTAGGAAAATGGCCGGTCTCTCTGGCAGTGACATCAAGGAGCAGTGTCGCAGCGCAGCCATTGGACCTCTTAACGAGCAAATCGAAAAGATGGAAAAGGCCGGCTTGCCATTGACAACCTTGGACCCTAATGATGTTCGAGGTCTCAGTATGGATGATTTCCCATATGGCCGTCGTCCTAAGAAGGCCGAGGGTCAACCCAAGCCCCATCCAGGGAACGAGGAAGAGGCCTGGCAGACTGAATCGGAGGCCGAGGGTACTTCTGAAGCTGAAGCCCGTCATTCTGTGATGGCCGAGCCTCCAGAGTAATGGCTTTTCCAATATCACTCTACATTTAATTTCGAAGAGGTAGCCCGGGCTAGCCCGGGCTAACTTGAGCTATTTTTTTTCATGTCGTTTATTTTTTTTATCCCACCTTTATCAGGCCGTACGAAGGAACGGGCGTTATTTTTCGGACATCTTTGGGTCTTGGATCTTCTCCATTCTAGTCTCATTTTTTTTTCTCCTCTCTGGTTTGGCCGCAGGTCTTGCGGCTCTGGCTGGCCGGTTGTTCATAGAACTGTCTGTTTCCTGTATACTAGTCCACTGGCAGTATACAATGATTGTCAAGATCCAGACTACAATACTATATCCACTTCATTTCAAGTTTGCTCTTCCTCTAGTCCATTTGTTTCCTTCAGCGTCACCCATGGATTAGTAGTAGTAGTAGACGATGCGTCTTGGCAGAGGTTTCCACTTGGAAGGCAGATTCGGATCCAACACACCGAAGTATAGCGATTCCCAGAGAGTATCAGACTTGAATAAAGGGAAGATCCGCGATAGCTCCGTTGTCATAGAAATCTGCCTGGAGTGTGTGTTGCCTAGTAGCCTGCAGTCATAGTACTAGTATCGTCCTCCGGATCAGACCCAAAGCTGCGCTGGAGCACTTGAGTGGATCAGTCATGCAGCAAACATTTGAAGGGCGGCTAGTTGCGAGATTAAGAATAGTAACTAGTGCTCTGATTTTATAGCCCCCAATGCGCATCAGCCATGCCCAGGTAAATGATCCACATCATCGTAATTCGAACACTGGTCTCCTGCTCTTAGGCCCAAAGCCACGCATTATCCATCGGGCGCCAATGCCCTTTAGCCATTGGCTTGCACCAGTTTCAAAGGGCACCTGGGCGAGAGGGAAAGCGAAGCGGCGCCATCGTACATATGTACTCGTCCAATAAACAACACTTACCTAGGTAGCAGTGGCACTGCCTCCGAGTTTTTTCAATCGTTGCTAGGCAGCGGCTACGCCGACTGCCTCCAGGGCTCCTGGACGTTATAACGGAAATATCAAATTACAACTTCAACAACAACCTTCAACTTGAACAACACAGTTCTTCCAAGTCTCAACCTTGGAAGTACCCCCATCGAGTCATAGTACTACAGCCTTATAGTGCTAGTTACTTTTCACAAACATTCAGTTACGACTCGGACGACACCACAGTTGAATTGACTTCCATACCCCGGGCCTAAACCTCTCCAACGCCATGTCACTATCGCTGACCGATACAAAAGCCATATTGCGAGCAGTCGACAGAGCCACGGAAGAATTGGGCTTTTGCCGTAACCGCGTATGGGCGATAGCGAAGAGCCTTCCAGGAGGCCCAGGGGAATTCCCGGAATTAATCTCTGCGCTGGACATTCCACTCCCCGAGACGAAAAAGGAAGATCACCAGCTATGTACGTTCGACTTCTGCGAGCAATCTCGAGTCAATTTCAGTCTGGTGACACAGCGTCACGAACAACCTTGTAAAGGAGACCGCTGTAACTCTGTGAACTTCCCTTCAGAGGTAGTGGAAGAAGCTATCCGTGACGAGCAGCCAGTCACAGCGTGGAACACTGAGCAGAATCTTGGAAAGCCCAAGATTCTTCAACACAATGAGCGCTATATGGCAATATCCCATGTATGGTCGGACGGTACCGGTGCTGGAAGTCAAGCCCGCGGTCACGTTAACGCGTGTTTGGTGGATTTCTTCCGAAAATTTGCTCGAGATTGCGAATGCAAGGGTATATGGTGGGATACAATCTGTATTCCAACAAAGAAAGATCTTCGCGAAAAGGCTCTGAAGCGCATGCATCTCAACTACAAGTCAGCGGCGGTCACACTGGTTCACGATTGCTTTCTCAGAGAATGCGAATGGCGCGACGCAGATCTAGCATGTTTTCACATTGTCATGTCTCCTTGGTTCAGCCGAGGCTGGACAGCGCTAGAGTTGAAAATGTCGCAGAAAGTTCAAATCATTTTTAAAGGTCCTAAGGGTCCAATCATGAAGGACCTCGACAGAGACATCTTGCAAGCGAAGGGAAATACTGCTAAAATTGCGAGGGGAATGATCGAAAGGCTTCGGGAGGGAAAAATTGATCGATTGGATCTACTTCTGGCTATTCTCGGTTCACGCCACACCTCTTGGCCGAGAGATATGGCCATCATTTCAGGACTCATGATTGAAATTGAGTTACCGGAGGACTATGCTCATCAGAAGATTTATCAAGAGATTCTGCAGGCACTTGGCAAAATATCTCATGCACATCTGTTCCACAATTCAGGGACAATGGCAGGCGGATACAACTGGTGCCCCACAGATATCTATGACTTGCCTACTACCCCTTCATTACGAACACTCAAGGTCGAGTCGAATGGAAATTTGCTTGGCGAGTGGAATATCGTGTCTCTTGATAACATCGGCGATGACAGAGTCGTTTTAGGCCGCGCTCACCCCCTGATAGAAGGAAAGGTTCGGCTCGCTCTAGAAGAGAAAGACCGACATTTCTTACTCATTGAGGAGCAGAGCTCCACCATTCGCGAGATAGCCAGAGGCCTTCTTGTTAAGCCTGTAGCCCGGCGTGATAAAACTCATTTCGATTGCTACTGTGATTATATTGGTCCAGTTTATTTTCACCCACCATTGACTGAATCAGAGTGCATATCTTTCGACTCTACGCTATTCACGATCCACGTTGGACAAGACGAGGTTCACAACAAAAGCCATCAAAGTGCGGAAGACAGACAGACTGCCAAGAGCATAATCGAGGACATGAAGAATAACCGTTTACTCAAGCCGCGGTTCCGGCAACGGGAGAGTGATCCGGTCAAACGTGACTTTACCAGTTGGAGCAAATCGAAGTTATGGGAAGAGTTCATGAAGGCTGCTACCGATGGGGATGCCGAAACAATGAAAAAGCTCTTGGAGGTGGTACCCGACCCTACTGGAACCGATCCTACCGGAATTGATCAATCTCGGTCCACTGCATTGCATGTCGCTACTTGGAATGGTCACTCGGAAGTAGCGAAACTGATACTCGCCAAGCTACTTGCCAAAGGGTTGGCTCCCCAACAGAAAAATGCTAGACAAGAGGAACCACTTCACCTCGCATCAGAGCGAGGCAATAAAAAACTTGTTTGCACGCTGCTCCCTTTTTCTACCCCCAACTCGAAACAAGAAGATGGATTGAATGCCCTACACCTGGCAGCGAAGCGAGGATTCACAGGAATTGTGAATGTAATTCTAAGCGATAAATGGGACATCAACGCCATCGATTATACAGGCCAGAGTGCACTACATATGGCATCGTATCTGGGCCATGATGATGTCGTGGATACCCTCATCAAGCAAAAAGCCAATCACAGCCTGAAAAATGACAAAGATAGAACCGCTTTTTCTTTGGCAGTGCTACAAGGCCACGAAAAAACTGCAAAATTACTCAGAAACGAAGTTGGAACAGATCCGAAGTTCTACGAGAATGATGGCAGCACTCAGTCTCTACTCTGCGAAGCAATCATCACCAATAACGGTATAGCTATCGGGATACTAGCTAGACTTGGAGCGAATCTCGAAGCTCAATTTACTAGTACTAGTTACCGTGGCCAAACTCCGCTTCATTTGGCAGTGATAATGGGTAAGATTAGTGCCATTAAGACCCTCGCTGAACTGAAAGCAAATATCGAAGCCCTAAATAGTGATGGCGAGACACCGCTTCATAGGGCAGTATCGAGCAGCGCAGTTAGTATCATTGAGGTACTAGCTGATCTTAACGCAAATCTCGATGCTCAAGATGATCATGGCTGGACACTGCTTCATTCTGCGGCAAGAAATAATAATTTTAGTGCTATAAAGATACTAGCTGAACGTGAAGCAAATCTCGAAGCCCAAGATAATAGTGGCTATACTCCGCTTCATTTAGCGGCAATCAACAATAGGGTTGGTGCTATCAAGATCCTCGCTGAACGCGGAGCAAATCTCGAAGCCCAAGATGCTGATGGTGGCCATACTCCGCTTCATTCAGCGGCAATACATAATAGTGCTGGTGCTATCAAGATACTAGCTGATCTTAACGCAAATCTCGAAGCCCAAGATAATCGTGGCTATACTCCACTTCATTCGGCGGTTTCCCATGATTCCGTTAGAGCTGCTGAGATACTAGCTAAACTGCCCAACGTAAATCTCGAAGCTCCAGATAGTCGTGGCTACACTCCGCTTCATATTGCGGCAGCGAATAATGCAGTCAGTACTATCAAGGTACTAGCTGATCTTAACGCAAATCTCGATGCTCAAAATAGCCATGGCTCAAGACCGCTTCATAGTGCGGCAGGGAGAGATGCAGTTGGTGCTATCAAGATACTAG
Source organism: Penicillium paxilli ATCC 26601 (assembly GCA_000347475.1). Lineage (NCBI taxonomy): Eukaryota > Fungi > Ascomycota > Eurotiomycetes > Eurotiales > Aspergillaceae > Penicillium > Penicillium paxilli. The sequence goes on from KB644855.1 coordinate 57,800, forward strand.
CTGAGCTCGAGGCAAATATCGAAGCCCAAGATAGCCTTGGCTACACTCCGCTTCATAGTGCGGCAGGAGCAGATGCAGTTGGTGCTATCAAAGCCTTAGCTGAGCTCAAGGCAAATCTTGAAGTCAAAGATAATGGTGGCTGGACACCGCTTGATTTTGCGGAAGCGAATACTGCGGTCAATGCTATCAAGATGCTTGAGGACTTTGTCAAAGTTAGACGGGAAATTTAAATCCAAATTGATATCCTAGTATGTAAATGCATTATCTACAATTCAGCTCATCCCTTTTCCCTAGTATCTCTAGTAGACCTGTTGGAACATTTTGAACTGTATTCCAAATAAGTCCATGAGCCTTTTTTCAACGAGGTACTAGGACCGAAAAAGAAACTTGGGATTCAAGTTTGGGGTGTTTACTGATAGTAACTTCAGACTGAGTATTGATCAAGCGTTCAACTGTAGTACACTAGTATCTTTTTGGGGCACCTTGAATGTCACTACTTGCCAGTGCCAGTGAAGTGACATGCGATTCGCTAAATTGTGGCGTGAAAGTGGATATCAAATCTTGAGCGAAGGACTTACGCATGACATGAATTCTCCGATTCTACCAGTCTAGATTTAGTACATTACTACATATGTAGCAACTATGTAGTGTATAGATATCAACCATGCGAGGGATGCAGCCACTGCATCAGAACTACTGGAAGTACCAGGTACATGCTTCAGTATGTATGTCTCCTGCCAAGACAATGTACCCAGTACCTTGGCCGAGCGGCGAAGTCACCTGCCGATCAGCGCCGAACCGCGCGCTCCTTACTCACTTCGGCCCTGTGGCTTTCTCCCATTTCAACGTCCTTTGAATACCTTCCACTTCATTGCCGATTGTCTCCCCCAAGGTGCCCCCGTGTGAGTAGACGGATTGTCAGTGGGTTGCTTGACTACTCTCGTCTTCTTTTGGACCTACTCCTCCCCTATCGCCGTTACGCTATTACGCTATAAGCTATTACGTGCATCACCTCCCACCCCACCAATTTACCAACACCTACATATCTCCCTTCACATAGGGGTCTCGATCTATCTCGGTCTTATAGATTCCGCGGACACTTGCCAGATTGCAGCACCGATTTATTTTCTTCTCAGTGCGGATCCCTCGAATGCGAAACGTTAGGTGGATGACGAATGGACCTCTCCTAGGAGACTCCTGATGGCAACCAAGTGCCTTGGCAACACCCACCTCTGTCCCCGGGAATTCTCGACTCTGTGTCCTTGAACTTCCTATAATTAACGGACTTGCTGTCGGGAATGAGTTCCCAAAATACTTTTGCCAATGCTTTCTTAAGCTCTGCCAATCCAGGAGGTACTACCACCACGTCTACCTCCGCGGTTCGGTCGCGGCCACGCCGCTTGGTCTCCTTCCAGGACGATGAAGATGACACCCCCGTCAACAAGGCCTCCCACTACACCGATTATGACACGCAATCATCAACCACAGGTCTATCTTCCACTCTATCGACCATGGATATCGGAACGACGCGGTCTCGTGGCGCCACCCCTTCGCCGCTCTCATCCCGCGGAGCTTCGCCACTACCAATGAAACACCCATCACGTCTCGCCGAATCAAGCCTCCGCAATCGCAGCGATACTTCTTCACTTGGTTGGAATGGATCCTCCAAAGCGTCATCTTCAAGAGGAGGCCCGGATTTCTTAGACTCGCCGTGGTCTTCAATACAGAACCTGGCGTCCTCGGTATTGGGAAGCGACATTGGACGGAATTCAACAAATAATCCGGCAAAAACACACACTCGGAGGAAACCATCGCGATCTGATGTATATATTCGTAGTATGCCAAGGTCTTCACCCTCCGCGTGGGGCCCCTCCGCACCTCATACCCCAGATATCGGAACCGGAACCAAGGAGGAGCGGCAGGCACTAGTGCAAGCGAAGAAACGGGAGGCTCTTTTGCTTGCCGACTGTGATCCGGTAATGAATATCAGTTCCCGCCACAAGCGGCGGGATTCCGGTGACTATTTCGACGATCAAACCATCGATCCTGATCATGAAGAGGAAGCGCTGGCTTATATTCATCCCGTGGCCGCAACGGATAGCATCACGGGTGTCACGATTCGATATGGCTGCCAGCCGGCTATTTTCCGCAAAGCAAACGGCTTCTGGCCCAATGATAATATTCAAAGCAGAAAGACAGTTCTCCTGCCCGTCGACGCGTGCACCGTCAAGGGACGACCAATTCGACCTACTGAGAACGTCGATCTCCTCAGCAATAACGCCGAATATCCATCTGACGACTCGATCGCTCCAACTGCAGTCAACGAGAATCAAGCATCGACAAATGGGGATCCGCCCGATTCTTGCGATGGTGACCGAAATCAGATCTGGAAGCATGAGTCCTGGGTGCAAATAGACGGGTTTCCAGCGCCCATCGAGATTGGGCGCGTTTCTCGAAGATCATTGGGTTTCTTCTCACGTACTCGTCGGAAATCTATCTCATATACCGATTCTGAACCAATTCCGAGTTCTCGAGATTTGACACGAACTCCCTCCCCAGCTGGGTCGCCGCAGCCTGGTCCTTCTTCACAAGGCATGCTGCCTCGAATTCGAACCACCAAAACTCGATCTAAACCCACCGGAGCACATCCAGTTCGGTCACATCGCCGCCAACGCAGCAGCATCCACCTCTCGGAAACAGGGGTCGGATCTCTCGACTGCAGCTCAACCGCCCCCGGACCGGGCATAGACGGACTCAGCAAATTCTTTTCCCATCATATGCCTTACCTCGCACCATCTGCCCCTCCACAAAACCAGCGCAGCGCATCTTTCGGATCCGAATCGACTGTCACATCCAATGCATCTGGTCTCGAAAATCTTGGCGGCGCCCTCGAAGGTTGGGTTCGAAAGGTCGCGGCACGCACCAAGGCTGGCATCAACGACTTACAACAATCCTCTCCAAACCAGCACACGACCGATCGAGGCCGTAGTGGAGGCTTATGGGGCATGGGTGACTTGATCGAAATGGATGATACTTCGGAAGGTCGAAGATCCCCCAGCCTTCTCGGCACACGACGCCCCGACCAAACTACCTCCTCTTCCTCATCGTTTCGTCCAGCCGCCACCTCCACATCCGCGACGAGCAGGTCTCGCGCGACAGGTGCAGGGTCTGGATCCAGCGCGTATGGTGATCGTGTCAAAGACGACTAATGTGTGATGGTGATTGATTGACTCGGAAATCTTTGAAGCGAAGCGTACATAATAGAGCCTTTGGCGATCATCGCGTAAATTCTCCGCGAAGCGAATTTACAAAACCCAGCATTGTCCTGTTTTTTCTTCCCCTTTCCTGCTCTCTGCGCTTCTTCCTTTTTCCTTCTCTCTACTTGTTCAAATCTTTTTCTTTTTCTTCTCTTCTTTCCTATCATGAGCGGCTTGGTGTTTTCTTTTTCTTCTTCATTTTTCATTCCCCATGAATGTTTTCTCCCCCTTTTCTTCTCTCATTCTCTTGCTTGGCCTTAGGGCAAAGTCTTTGAATAATCAGATGTACGGCGTGATGGAAATGAGTCGGACATTTCGCTCATTCGCATTGACCATCTACATTTGAAAGACATTCTAAATAAAATATCAATGAAACTCCATTGATGGTTCAAATCAGCTGTGAACTGGAAGAACTGAAATTTTTGTCTTCGCGTAGGATCTCTTCTTTGGTCGTTTCCTGGAAGGGTCTCCAACTCCATAACCACATAATGTCATGGGCAGTACCAAATACTAACACCTGCCAGGCAGTTGATCATCTCGTACTATGAGCCCGTTTACAATACTTTGCTGTCTTGAACAAAGCAAGACATAATCTCGCAATCACTTATCGAGCCAGTCGTGCTAAAACCGGTGCATCTGCTCGCAAAAAGCCTCGCATGTTAATGAAAAAAAAGCCACGCAAAAGCATTACTCCGGTACAGAACTTAATAGATAGGCGACCAACAGCCACTTTTATCTTTTCACGGGGAATATTGCCCTGAAAAGGATGATTCCCCGCGTTTCAGACTCCCTTTTTGCGATCTTCATTGTAGGATTGGCGTGCAGGGTCCACGCTCATAGGTGGGAAATTAATCATGGGGAAACTCCGGGGTAAACATGGAGCAATATGGGCAACACTTAGTACTCATTACTCAATGATATTAGTTCCAGTGCTTCTTCAAAATAGCTCAGGCCGAAAAGAGGAAATACCGGTGCTAGTGAGTACTATTTAGTAGCTCCAAGTGCTTCCGAGCTCTCTCGTGGATCCAATTCAAGTTCTTCACTAGCACTCCATCCATGACCCCAGAATCTTGAATCAATGCTGAAATCAACATATGGGCTACTCCTAGCTCTGGGATTGCTCTCAAGCACTCTCTCAGCCGCGGAGACAAGAGCCACAACTAAAATACCAACAGCAACACTCTCACCAAAAGCAAACGGCAATCGCAAAACCGTATTCGTTGGACGCACGCTCCCCGAATTCGATCAAGACGTCTTCCTCGGCATCAAGTACGCCGATGAACCAGTCCGTTTCACTCCGTCTGAATTGAAGACTAGCTATGCGTCGAATGACAGTGACTCTGGTGCCTTCAATCTTCCAAAGACTTCCAGCTCAAAGGATACTAATACTTACTACAATGCCACGCAATACGGAAATGATTGCCCAGGCTATGGATCTGATACCACCAATCTAGTCAATATGGGCCCGATCAAATTAAACGAGGATTGTCTGAATCTAAATATTATTCGGCCTAAATTGGATAGTGGCAATACCACCGAGGAACTGTTACCGGTCATGTTGTGGATTTTTGGTGGTGGTTGGCAGCAGGGTGCAACCGCCGATCCTCGGTATGTGAATAATCGGACTCTGACAGATTTGGTGGCACTGATCGAGATTCTTGCTTACTCTTTGATTAATTTGGGTATAGGTATAACATGAGCTACGTTGTTCAACAAGGCGCCTTGCATGGGAATCCGGTTTTGGGCGTCTCTATCAACTACAGATTGGCGGCTTTCGGATTTTTGGATTCTGAAGAAGTGAGGGTATGTTATATCAATTGATTAAAGCCTACTATTTGCTGAGACTATTGGAAATACGAGTACTGAGAACATTATAGGCCGAGGGCAATACGAATCTGGCACTGCGGGATCAAAGAAACGCCATGCGCTGGGTGAAGCAAAACATTCGTGCATTCGGAGGAGACCCCGAGAAAATTACTATTTGGGGAGAGTCTGCGTGAGCTTTAATATCCCGTGTTAAATTTCTCGAGGGAAATGCTAATAATAAAATTCAGGGGCGCTTATAGTGTTGGTGCGCATTTGGTAACAAATGGTGGCGATAATGAGGGTCTTTTTAGAGCCGGTATGACATGAATCTCTAGTGCCATTACCTATGTGACGAAATTGCATATCGCTAACTGTGCAGCAGCAATTATGGAGTCTGGAAATGCAGTTGGGCCGCCTTACAATGGTACTGAGTGGCATCAGCCCATGTACAATCGGATTGTCGATAGAGCTGGGTAAGCACATTCGTTAATCATTCAAGTCGATTGGAGAGAGATAGAGAACAAATGCTAAGATTGAAAATAGATGCACAAATTCATCGAATACACTCCAGTGCCTTCGTGATCTACCATACGACAAAATTTATGGATCTGCTTACGAGGGACTGGAGTGGTTCGCAACACTCGACGGAGACTTCATTTCCGAATATCCTCAACAGAGTTACAAGAAGGATAAAATTGCCAAAGTTCCTATTCTCATTGGGACGAATACAGATGAAGGCACAAGTTTTGGCACTACAGGCGTTGATACCGCCGAGGAATGCATAGAGCAATTGATTTGTTAGTTATTAACTTACTATCATTTGCCTTCTCAGACTTACCACTGGACGAAAAAGATACTAACTAAAATGAATTACAGCCTCTAAACGCTGGGTCCTTACTCGTGCCCAAGCTACCAAAATATTGCCTCATTACCCGAACATCCCAGCGCTGGGCTGCCCGTACGGCTGGGGCAATGTCACTTGGCCGAGTTTAGGTCTACAATACAAGCGCTATGAGTCCATGGCAGGGGATATCTCGATGGTTGCACCACGACGAATGCTGGCACATCTCATGTCCAATTCGGTCGAAAACGTCTACTCCTACCGATGGGACGTCGCGGCACTCAATACAAGCACTACGATTGGAGTGCAGCATTTTGCAGAGGTATTATTCTTTCTAAAAACTTCAATTATTACTAAAGCTGTTGAATGCTAATACCGAATCTCAGATTCCGTTCGTCTTTGCCAATCCGGTACAAACCATCACTCCACTCGGAACGGATCCTTCTCGTCTAGAGCTTGGGCAGATGGCTGCTCGAATGTGGACGTCCTTTGTCACAAATCTGAATCCGAATGAACATGGAGGTACGCTATAAGCATCTGGAATTGGAATGACAAATTATTTCATCTAATCTATGGAGCTAACGGTTGATGACTTTTAATAGTGCAAGATATGCCCCAATGGCCTCGTTATAGTGCCAGAGCAGCAAACTTCGTCTTCCGGCTTCCTCGTGATGAGAGTTATGTTGAGGCTGATTCTTATCGTAAATCTGGAATGGCGGTTATAAACAACATCGTTCGGTAAACTGGAAATTGAAGGTTACTAGTACGATGATTCGGCAACTTCTTGTTGGATTCGCGATCTACATGCCCCTCATAATTGGTACTGACCTAGAAATGAGAAAATTATTTTCTTAGCATTGTTCAAGGAATTGAAAGCAAATTAGTCAGTAATATTAGTGCTAAACTAGTGATTAAAAGTCCAGACGAAGCAGAAGATTCAGTTTATAAACGACTTACGTTTATCGCATTGTGAACAATTGCATCCATCAACAGGCCAGTTAAGCCGTAGCCAAAGACCATCCAAATCACACAAGACACACTCGTGTTTTTCGCCTCGCTCCGTAATACTAGATTTTCGATCAAATCTGATATTCATGGCTTCTTCATCTTTCTGCGCGGCATATTCATCGTGACTACCACCAATACTTAGAGTCAGTCTTCCGATAGTGATTGCATACATGTGGAAAAGTCTCGGTGCAGTCGTCATAATGTCTTCTCCGATCTTAAACATTAAACTCTGCGTCTGCATCTCTGTTAAGAGTCTGTCGCAGCGAATGTCAAAACACCGGGGTCCCTGTCTTCCCGATGCCATGTTTACTAGGCTGATAAGCTCTCTTGAGTGGTCGGCTAAGAATCGAGATACCCATTTGTACTTCACGGGCCTCCTTGCTGTAGCGTCGGATGCGGCTCGGAAGATTTCTGTTAGATTGACTCGGTGGACTTTGAAGCCGGATCCAGATGGGGAAGTCATGATGATTATTTGATGGCGTGGATTGGCGCTAGCCTGAACTGGTTTCTCATATAGGACTGAATGATCGAGGATTAGTATGCTCAGGTGCCAGTGATGATAATCTGAAATATTTTGAAGCTCTTGGAATTTGCCAGGCTTTTATACCTGCCCTCTGAACTTGAAGGCTTTTACACAATTCTTTTGAAGATGTTTCCCAGTAAACCTAGACATTAACAATGCCATTATCAAAGCTCAATCAAACAATAGAACACTAAATGAAGGCCTCATTGTATTGTGTGTCACCAACTTGAACAAAGAGTCATGGATTCAAGGTTTGTGATAGCTCTTTGTTCAAAGAATTTCTTCGGGGCACTAAGATCTGCAAGATAGTGCTCCTGGTACTGCTCGAGATTTAGACGCAGCATAGGATTTCTTCTCTCTCATGTACCGAACTTGCTCCTAAAATATTCAAATTAGGACTTTACTTCTCCTTCATTTTTTTCACTTCCTCCTACGAGGGTGCCTAACGAATGCCAGCTTTAAAAGTACCAACTAATGTGTGATGGGGATGGCTTAGTTCCCTTTGTCAAAACTGATGTGCTGCTACTACTTTACCCACCACCAGCCTCAGATTTACCACTAAACAATGAGGGTATGCTGTATCTGTGGATTCATGACTGCGCACTACATTGATGCAAGATCAGAAGGATTAAGGGAAATGAAATCGACTGGATTTTTGATTTGCGCAGATTAACTTGTCCCTGTGATACGGGATCAAGGCACGCTAATGTACACTCCCCTGGGAAGTTGCACATTAATGTGATCGAGACCGTTTAGCGTGCAGTAGTGCAGCCACTTTGATTTTTCTTGAATTCTTACCGTTTGCCACTCCTGTGGGCGTTTGAAACAACTGCACACCAAGTCTATACGAGATGGCGTTCCTGGATAACTGAAGGCTGATGAGCACTGTCATTTCACAGAATAGCGATCTGAATTCCCATGCTGGTACTAGGAATTTCTGGATATTCTTGCGAAGAAAGCTTCTCCTGCTGTGCTTTCGGCTTCGCCGTCACTTAGCGCCAGCCACCTGGCTCCCTTTCGGCCCCATGTAGGCCCCGTGCATCGAACGCAATGGTTAGCATGCGGGGCTCACTGGAATCACTCAGCCTCATGGGAAAGGAGATTGAAAACCGAAGAATATGCTTAGAAATAAGTTTAATCTGTGTTCCTGGTTCATTCGGATCATATTATCATACGCCTTCCAGTTCGTCAAGTTCTATATTGGGATATTGAATATCACAATGGCCTCGAGGCTGCTGCTCTGCAGTTCCTTCTATCTGATATTTATTGCTTTCTTCTTTCCATTACTTGTTCTCTCGCAGAATGAAAGTACTGCAGCCGATTCTAGTACAAGCGCAGAATCGATACCCACGTTTACCGAGGACGAAAAGTGCTACAGTGTACCGTATGGTATCACTGGATTTGTCTCCCATGTTCTGACCTTCTACCCAGCCTGGATCATATTGATACACCGGAAGCGACCTTTAAAGCCATGGAAAGATATCGAAGGGATCCCTCGGAGTAATAAGCGTATACTCTGGGATCCACTGCCGACTGATGAAGGATACGGCGCATATGAAGGAAGCTAAAGTCCGGGCAAGCGAAAGTGGAATATCGCATTAGCGGTCATCAAAGCACTACTTGCTGCTATACCTACGATTGTGAATATGACACAATGCAGATACGTTTGGTAAGATCGCAAATCTGTCTTCTCTGCCGGATCATATTTCTGATTATCTTGCCCGAACTTAACATAGGCAATTTCGAGCTATCGCTGCGATGAAACTTCTCCTCTCTCTCGCTTCCAGCCTAAATGAGACAATCCCTTCGTCATTCTGGGCCTTCGTTTACCTCCCTGGAGTTGTCGCCGGGCTCATAGGATCCGGAAGTATGGCGAAAGTGCGGTTTGATACGCCGAATTCCGGATCGGATCGAATATCAGATCCTCATGGCGCTGCGGTTGCAGTAACAGTTGTATTCGTTATTTTTGCTGTTATCAGCTTTGGTCTCATGAGTTTCTGTATGGGAAGGAGGGATGCATTTCACATTACCTCTTGTGGATTTACTATTGTGTTGGTTTTCCGGGGCGCTATACAGCGATTGGATCCTAGCGATTGTTGTGCAAAATTTGGCTGGCTATCCGAAAGAAGGCTCAACGTCGGCTCAGACATTATGGGTACTCTATTTTATCGGCAAGAGATTAAATCTGTTGATGCTGTAGGGATAAATTAAATGATTTGAGGCTGTGACTGCTGGTCAATGCCCTTAGACAGCACTACTATCTGAAAGGACATGAAATTTGGTCAGCCTTAGCACACTGGACTTTTCTTACATGGCTCTACATAGTATATGATGAGTAGCTTGATGAACTGATATTGCAACTACGTAGTAGTACTGGTAGTAGTATTAGGATGTGTGCTAATATTGCGTTCCGTGTTATGCTGCCAAGGTTGTTCTATTCTTCCCTAAGTTATTCTCACATGCCCCGTAGTTTTTCTGAGGCCTGCAGCTTTGAGAGAGGGTTTGAAAGGGCCACCCTTAATTATACTACTCCATTGTACTACATACACTGGCAGGAGGAAAATATAGCCAAAGAAATCATTATCTGGACCCGCGTCATTTGAACTTTAAACGCCCATCCAGCAAAAACGCCAAGGATGGCTCGTATTCGGCAGATCTACGAGGATTCCGCATTGGGAAACTCTCGTATCAGGCAATCTGGAGCAGAAAAGGACTCGAATATAAAAGGAACTCGAATTAAGCACTTTTACTAGAAATCACACACCCGTGGTTTAAGTGGTACTATAGTGTTCCTCAGCAACCGTTACCTAGTTCTTTTATTGTTCATGCATATACAAAAAGGTCTCACGGCTTTAGGCCTACTCTCCCCAGCGATGGGTGCAGAGAGCCAGCATCGTCAAAGATGCGCCGCCGGTGATGATTGCTGGCCAAGTGCAGATATCTGGAAACAATTTAACGCGACAGTTGGAGGCAAACTCATTCGCTCCGTTCCGTCTGCTGCCGTGTGTCATGCTGAGAGGTATAACGCTGATCAATGCTCTATTGCGAAAAGTGATTGGCTAGACAGCTTCTGGAAAACCAATCAGACTGGGGCATATGCTGCAACTTTATGGGAACTGGGGGATGGCAAATGCTTTATTGACACTACCATCGATGCGCCCTGCGACCAGGGAATAGGTATGATAGTATCTTGGCGGACGATTTGAAGAGCACCCTTCTCATCTACTGATACTATAGTACCCTATTACTCCGTTCGTGCCGAAAGTGTAGAGAATATTCAGAAGTCGGTCAGGTTCGCCAGCGAGAAGGATCTGTATCTAGTGGTAAAGAATACTGGACATGATCAGTGAGTACTGCTTTATTGGAAAATGCCAGCTTTGTTCTAACCTAAACCCATCATAGCCTTGGTCGATCAAGCGGGAAAGGAGCTTTTTCAATATGGACACACAACATGAAGGGTATAGAATGGCACGACACATTTACTCCTCAAGGAGCACCAAGTGATGTTGGCGGTGTCCCGGCAGCCACACTCCAAGCTGGAGAGCAATGGTTCGGTACGTGATGGGTTTATTTCCCTTTATTTTCTAAAGAGAACTCTCGCTGAAATTCCTGCATTCAGATGTGTATCAGGCAGCCACAAAAAAGGGAGTTTTTATTGTAGGAGGATCAGCACGCACAGTGGGCGCAGCAGGAGGATATGTCCTTGGGGGAGGTCATTCCCCATTTGCACACTATTATGGCCTTGCCGCGGACAGTCAGTTATTCACCCCCGATACAACTGAAGTTGCACTAATCTAACAGCAATAAAGATCTTTTGGAAATGAGTATTGTCTCTGCAGATGGCGAGCATCACGTCATAAATCCCTATTCGGACCCTGAATTCTTTTGGGCCGTGCGTGGAGGTGGTGGAAGTGCCTGGGGGGTAAGCTGAGTGAAACCGAAACGATATATCAGTTTTGAATGAATGCTAACGATTGATAATTTCTAGGTCGTAACATCAGTAACCTACAAAACACACCCTGTTCCAGAGAATCTCATTATGGGCTTCGCACAGCTCAACGCATCGGACAATTCTAGCTTAACAAATCTCCTTTCGGAATCCATCAAGCTTCTCCCTAAAATCACAGATGCTGGGTACACAGGCTATGGTAGCATTGACCAAGGGCTTCAAGCAATCTTCATCAAGCCAAACGATACTGTTGAGAACTTCAATGAAACATTTGCCGGATTCTTCAATTTGACCAAACTTCCCGGGGTAAAGGGCTCAATCGGGGCTGCCCCATCGACATGGAACGTATATTTAAAGAACATCTTCAGTGACCCCAATATTGGTACCAATATCCAGGATACTTCACGGCTTCTGACCGCAGATGTTATCAATCAAAAATCGGAAGACCTAGCACGATTCCTCGTCAAGAACGGCGGAGGCGGCGGGTTTAATTTCAGTAAGTGGCGATTTCAGGATATCTCAATTTCTCGAGTTGGACTGCAGGATGGCAGCTTACTCGAGAACAGTTGGTAAGGTCAATAATGATCAAAGAGACAACACCGCAGTAAACGAAATTTGGAAGCACAGTCACGCGCTACTCAGCGTATCAATCGATTGGGCTGACAACGCAACGGAGGCTGAAAAACATGAAAAACGATTACATGCCGTCTCGATCAGTGAGCAGCTCACGAGCATAGTTGGTTCCGAGGGTGGAACTTACATCAATGAAGCCAATCCGTAAGCATCCACGATGCATAACCTCGTGTCAAAGTTGGAACTTGAATGAAGCTAACCTGATGTTTCTTTTTTTTTTTCAGATATGAGCCTGACTGGGAGAAAGTCTTCTGGGGAGAGAAATACGATAAATTGGTTGGAATCAAGCGACGGGTAGATCCCACGAATCTCTTCATCTGCAATCGATGCGTTGGGGGGACTTTGGTATTGAAGCCGTAGATATTGCCCAGGGATATTCCTTCAGATACTCGTACTGCGTGAAATTATTGAACCTCAAATTCCTTCGATATAGTTATATGATGAGAATTCAGGATTGTGTTATTTATTAAAGCAACTAGTACTCTTATGGGTGGTTCTTCCAGTGCTATATCAAAATTAGGGCTAGAAACCTTATTATTCACAAGCTTCAAGTTAAGATTTGATTACCACAGACATCATACTAGTCCTTATGGACACTTAAATAAGCATTCAACTCAACATCGATCTGTGATCGACTACTAATTGGCTTTTGACCCTTGAAAGATCTTTGAGAGGTCCCCCTCGACCCAATACATCTCAGGCCGCACACCTGCAAGTTTCCAGATCCCGTCTATCTTTTTGTACCAATGCTTCACATTTCCGTGTCCATGGCCCTGGTGAAGAGCAGTAGTTGGATCCGACTCCGAATAACGCTGATGCGCAGCGCGCATTTGGTGGATAGCAGTTATCTCAATATCAGATACCCACTCATAACTGGAAGCACCAACAAGATGTTGGGTGCGTACAAGCGGATCTCCTACGAGATCGGTAGAGCTCATGTTGGATATAAAATCGGCCGCACTCAATTCTGGGAAGCATTGCTGGCCGATAATGCTATAGTCCACCTGGAAACGCAAAACATTAGTTATATTCATCGGGGTTAAATTCATTATAGTAGAGTGCAAAATACCAAGAGAGTCGGGGCGAGAATCTTGTGAAGTCTGTTCCAGTCCTATTATGGATGAGTCTATGAACTGCAGTTATTGTATTCCGATAACTGACCTTTTTGTCTATGCTATCCGCCCATTCAAAAAGGATTTGATTGATAGAGAGATAATCTGATTTCAAACGTTAGTGGCTTTTCTTGGAGAAAGCCTCTTAAGACTCGACTCGCCTTGAAACTGTATGTTTTCCATCTTCTGATATTTGTTTAAAAAAGTAGAAAAACGAGAAAGAAGATTTAGATCTGAGTTTTATAAGGGGAATCTTGAGAATAAGTAACATGAAAAACATTGGGCAACGATGGTACAAATGAAAATGAATTGAAAGTGCCTGGCAGTGTTGTGGGGGGCCTGAACTTAGCCAGATTGCCAGATGGATGGTTTCCCCGGGGCTCAGGGCCAATTATGTGGCTTGATTGGAACAAATCAAAAAGCTTAGTTGCAATACGTGCTGATCGTCGTAACCATAATCACGATGACGCTGATTCTATCAGGAAATGTCATGCGAAGGGATGAGAATACTACTCCGAGTCTCTCCCAAGAACTTGAAAAGCTTGGAGGGCAGCCCCTACTTACCACTCCGGCGGTGATAGTATGCCCAGATCTCTCAAAACAGGTCTAAAATTCTACTACTACATGTACAATAGATACCCATGATGTCCGGTTTAGCAAATTGTTTTATTCTGCCATTAAGTAAATACAATACTGTACTAGTGCTCCAATTAGTTGTTGTTTGAAAAGAAAGCCAAAGCAAAATGATCACACCTAGGTACTACTCAATAGTATGAGTAATTATTGAAGACGTCGTAATCTGAGACACGAGTGACACTCACAGCCGTCTACAGGCCGATGCAGACGAGACCAAACCGCGTTGAGTTCGAGATAGCCATTAGCATCACCACCACTTTCGGCTCTCTTCTGGCACGCCAATTGTATCGAGTCTGCTTTTCGACTCGTCGCCTCTGAAAATGAGCTGAGTTCATCTCGATGAACTTTCAGCATCCCTACCTGCACACTAATCATTTCCGCCACCTCAGTCAGCCGGAAATGTGACCAGGGTCTATTGAGATGACCTTGCGTGGCTTCTGGGTGTCGTGCTTGATGTCGGAGAAGTGTGATCTTGTGTATTTGGAGACTTAGCTCCTCCTTAATGCGCCTGCATTTAGCCTCAAAGCAACCTGCAGTATCTCGGAGGGGCCATTGATCTTGTACTTTTGCCTCCCACTCATTCAGCCTCTCTTCATGTCCTTGTAGCAGGTGCACAAGCTTTTCATCAACATTTAGAGTCTCTGTTATACCAAGCTCCTCGGTCGTATCAAATCTGCGACATCTTTCCAGGATATCCCCGACTAGTTTTCGACGCTCCTCCTCGAACCCACCATTGAAGAAGTTATTCATAATTCTGAAGGTGAGAATCGGAAGTTCTTTCTTGATGTGGAAATAAGTATATGAAGGTTGTTTGGGGGCTGGGACTTCTCATGCAATTGGAAACTCCTCTGGGCAGCGATATTCCGGCGACAAGATACTCCCCTTGCAAGGTCAGAGTTTGAACTCTTATATGCCTTTTAACTCTTTTCTCATGCGGACTCGTTATGATGAAGTATCCGTGTGAGTGATGTCCCGAGTGTGTGAACAAAGAGGATCAGTGATCATAATAATTGCATTGTTTGTTGAATGCTTGAAAGAAAACCTCAAACCACAATGGCTTTCAAACGAGCCTTGTTGGAATAAAAGTACTATCTTTAAGTCTCAAAGAGGGACATCCAATTTTCAACACCTTTTCAAATGTTCTAAGTTTGATTCATTTGCAAAATACTATACCCAAAACTGAAAATACTGGCAAAGGCAATATCAAATTCAGGTGAAACAGTTTGAGGAACTCGGATTAGCTATTTCAAATGGAATACCTAGGTATCATCCAAAATTTAATACGCTTCCCGCTGGCAGTTTTCTACTAGTACTTGGTCAGTTCATACCATCTAGTGACGCAACAAGAGTAATAGTATGGGAAGTGAAAGGATGTTCATAGTATCTTGGTAGTATTGCGTGAGGACCGCGACTGGGAAATGCTAGTATAGGAAAACTGTGCTCGAAGGTGACGCCTGTGCTGGAGAAAATGTCTCGAGTACCTCGGATTAAATCAATTGATTGGGTCTTTCTCATAGTTCTCCAAATATGCATGTGTTGAATAAGCAAGATCCCAAGGTTGCTTTGAGTTGATACTAGTATTAAGGCTTTCTGATAATTGCTCGTATAGGCTGCACTAAACTCTCTGAGGGTCGGTATCCCAAGATTAGAAATAACTCATTTCGAATTGGCCCTTGGGAATTTCAAGTTTCCAGGTACTGTTATTTGACTTAAATTCACATCTGTACGAAGGAAAAGTAGTATTGAAATCTAAGATCTGTCTTGGTCATGCAAGACTCATTCTTCGGCTTGGTCTTCTTCTTCAACGGCTCCATCCTGGTCTGCATAAGTATCATCTTCACTTTCATCTTCATCTTCATCATCATCATCATCATCATTCTTGTGCGAACCCTCCTCTTTTCTCGAGGAATTTCTGGTCTGCCTCGTTTCCCTCTTCTTGTTCGGGGCATTGGTCTGTTTTGCGCCACGCTTCGTTCCAGTTTGCTGGTTTCCTTTCCCTTTTTCTGTACCCTTTTTCCTATTGCCTGTTTCTTTATTCTCATCTTCGTCGCTTTCACTTTCTTCTTCACTCTCATCTCTTTCCTCATCGTCCTCTCCCTCGTCCCCTTTTTCCTGCTCCTCAGACTCAACATTCTTCCTCGCCTTTCTGCCCTCCTCCTTCGCACCCTTCGTATTTCCAACAAATTGCTTCCCCTTCTTCGACTCACTAACCTTCTTCTGATCGGTTTTCTCCTTCTCCTCGTCACTCATTTTCTCCCACGCCTCCTTAGGAAGATACCTCTTTCTAGACCCGTCACTCTTCTTCGCATTCCCACTTCCCTCCTTGGTCTGCCACTCCTCCTTCGTCCAATCATCCAGATGCTTCTGGCTTTCATCTTGTCCTTCTTCTTTGCTTTGGTTGTAGCCCCCGCCACGCTTTTTATATTCCGAAGCCATGAGTTGCGCCTGGTAGTTCAAGATTTAGTTTGCTATCTCACAGCAATTCCATACATCGCAGTCCGATTGAGACGGAGGAACTTGAAGGGGATAAGATCAACATACCTTTCGCGCAGACCATTGCCCAGGCTTTCCCCCTTTGTCGCTCTGGTGGATTTCCTCCTTAACTTCATCGCGGAGCTCGGGATCGGTGTACTTTTCTTTCGGAGGCATCTTGGCGCTTCAATTGAGAATGGACAACAACTTCAAGTTGAACTTGCGTACACCAATTGGGTAGGGTAATCTTCACAGACTTCAAATTAATTAATACACTGTCGAATTGTTGTCTTTCTCAGTCGACTTTATACCGTCGTGGGTTACTACAATAGTATACGATGACATCTCCATTCTGGACAGTGACATCATAGCATTATAATGCTAGATCGCAGCTGAAGTAGTAGCAATCCATCCCATCATGAACGCACCGAAAGAACTTGTTTCAAAATCAATTTGTCTCGCAATCCCTGATTTGCGGAATTTTATGTTAAGGGTTGGATCTATCCCTTGCTGGGCGAATGGGTCTGGATCTGGATTTGGGCCGATCGATCATCGGATCGGGCGATCTATAGGCAATATGGCCAGAATGAACTTGGAGAAATCAAGATTCTGCTGTGTCGTCATCCCACCGTCAATGAGCTTAATATACCTTATTTGATGAAAAAGGAATTTGGGTGATGATCTCCTCCAGGTTTGTGCATGGCTGCGGTCCCTACATTGAGAGTCGCAGTGCAACGGTGGCGGTCTTGTCATTATTGACTACTACTTCTAACACTAGAGGTGCATGAAATGGATGCTCGCCTTGAAAACCAGAATGAAAAGCAGAATATTTACCAGTCATTTCGATTTATGGGACTTCAAATCGTTGCCATATGTTGTTCGTATACGCTCAATGCGTCGGGAGGCATCTCTCCAAACCTAGAATAGCGTCGCTGAGCTAACCGTACATACTTACCCTAGGGTGCTTTAAAGAAAGCAGTATAATCTGGAATCGCGATTAACGCAAAATGAAGCTCTAATAGCTACTAGTCTAATATGATAGAATAAGATTGACTGCTTCAGCTCAGCCGAGGTTATTTCCACAGCCTCCAAACTAGTAGTACAGCTACATCGGAGTTCTCTACGAGTACCAAGTATGTTTATAATGAAGAAAGAGTTACTTCAGCGGATAAAACCGCAATCGGATTTTCAAGAAATAATTCTTCGGTGTTTTCATCGAAAACCCATAGCCCAGAGAGTAGGTAGTCTCATGGACAAAAGAAAAGAAAAAAAAAAACTCAAGAAATAGCTAAATGAAGATCTAGCAATTTAAACAGTCTTGTTGTTGATCTTGAGGAGCTCGACCTCGCTATGGGAGAATTAGAATTAGCTCGCTGCTTTCATCCTAGTCAGAGATAGATGGGGACACTTACAAGACCAGCTGGGAGTTGGGGGGGATCAGGCCGGGGAAGCCGCTAGAAATAGCATGTTAGTTGAAGGTCTTTCTTTGCCTAGTATGTATAGGAGGACGGAAGTGGGGTGTAGAAATGAAGGAGCAGTTCAGCGGGGAAATTGTTGGAGCTTAACGTACTTAGGACCGTAGCCGTAGTCACTAAAGTAAAGAAGAAAGTCAGAAAATGTGAACCGAGCGAGAAAGAGGGCATGTGGACTACTCACGCGCTGATGGTGAGGATGGCCTTCTCGCCGAGGCTCATCTGGGGAACGCCCTGGTCCCAACCTATGCGAGTAATTAGTTAGCAATGCAAAGTTCAAGCTAGGGCATGCGCAAGATTTCGTCCGGGCCAATTCAATTGCGCGTATGTAGCTATCTCCAAATATCCGACATGCGACGTACCGGGGATCAGACGGCCAACACCGATGGGGGTGGCGAGGGGACCACGGCCGGGGTTGTGGGAGCTGTCGAACCTGATTATCGCCGGGTGGTTAGCAAATTTGAAGCTCTAGAAGGGGGTTGCGAGGAGATCGCGAAGGTTGGGAGGGAAAGGGAGCTTACTTGTTGCCCATGAAGTGGCTGTCGGCCTTGGAGGCATCGTACAGGCAGCCGGTGTAGTGAAGAGCGACGTTGTCGCCCTTCTTGGGGAAGTCAACACCGTTACCGGGGACCAGAGTCTTCTTCTCGACGCCCATTTTGAATATGAAGTGTAATAAAGATGTGTTGTTTGGGATGAAATGTTTGGAGTTCGGAGAGAAAAAAAGGTGGAGAAGTCGAAGTTGGAGAGAAAAAACGAGGGGCAGCCGGAGCCCACAATTCCCCGAAGTCACCACTCACACTCACCACTGCCAATCACCACTTCAGTACCTCAGCAACTCAGCACGGAGAGACAAAGTGGGGTCCTCGACGTAATCTACCCTACAATTAGTTACTACTAACACATGGCAGAGGCTTGGGATGGGGCTGAGGCTGGGCTGGCTGAAGCTAATCCCGGTTTATATTCGAGAAGGGATCCATGATTGAGGTCATCGCCGTGGGGTGCCACTGGAAAGGGAATATGATTCCACTGTGGCGTTCTTATACTTCACTTCATTCACCCGCAGCTTCAACTAATGTACACAAATAGCTACAACTAACCTGAACTAGTATAGATGAGACTCTATATCGAAGATGAAACGTCCCAACACCAACCGTGCTCAGACTCGGACCACCTTTGCCAATCAAGAGTGAGAATACAGGGACGATCTCGTCTGCTAATCCAATATAAATATATGGATTGGCTATCCCGGTCCTACCCCGGGCCACCGACTACTACAATTGCAAGGAAGTATGTCTGATCCTGGTGGTGGCTGCTACACACCGAGGTCAGGTACAGATCTATATGGCCTTCAGATGCTACAAGGGTCGCATCAACACAAGACTAACGCTATAGACGTAAAGCTGGCAATACCAGAACTAACGATTAACTGCTTATATACTAGCCATCATAAACGGCAGTTACTATTGTCAGTATTTCGAGACTCAAATCCATCTGAATCCTGCATTACTTAACAGCCATGCATGGCTCTCGACCGAGGCTGTTACAGACAATACTACTTCTCCGGTATTTAAAATATCTACTCTAGAGATAGGAGCAAATGAAAGAATATCTACTACAAGAGCTGTATAGTAGTAAACCAACAGTATGGAGGCTAGTGGCCCATTAGCATTGCTGAGAAACTGAATTTTAGAATCATGTAGCAAAAAACCTCGCCTTCATAACATCTAAGGCCGGCTGGCCCAATGGCAAGGCGCTTGACTACGAATCAAGAGATTGCAGGTTCGACCCCTGCGTCGGTCAATTTTTTAGTTTTTTGGATCTCAAATTGATGTGTGTGTGCGCGCAATGGAGGTTCTTTCTGGAGATGATTGGCTGCAGTGGAGACCTTTTCCAGAGTCTGCTACATCCCCACTTTTTTTCATTTTCGAGCAGCTAGCTATCTCGCTGAATTGATGTAAAGGTTCTCAAGTGTTGTTCTCATTACATTTGATTATGAGGATATGGAAATCCGGGGGCTTCATTCATTCTTTCTCTTCTAGAGGCTATTCGGATTTGACCTTCAACCGAGTACGTAGTAGATTGATGTCACCATCAAGAAAGTCAGATATCAATTGCGTAGATCTAGCGCAAAATAATATAATATGTGTATAAATCAAGAGATCTATATTGAGTTTTGCTCAATCTTGTGCCAGGCCAGTCATCGTCTCTCAGCCGGTGTTGACCTAATGGCGCAAGGCTAGTGCTGATGATGCAAAGGCGGTACTATGTGAGCACAATAACATGGCGAGATAACTTGAACCACTTAAGACTGTATGTGTTCAAATATACCTCTTACTCTATCTTAAAATATCACTTCATATCACCACTATCACCAGTCCAAGTCATCCACAAAATGTCCGCCGGTACTCTATACACCTTCTCCGGCTCCGGAAACAGCTACAAGATCCGCCTGTTAGAGGCGTTTCTTGGAATCGACCTCAAACACGAGGAGCTCGACTTTCTGGTACATAACCCGTCTCCATATTCTGCATCTCAAAGCATATTCATGGACAAAGCTGACGAGTGATGCGTGAACTTTCTCAAGGGCGACCAACAACATTCTCCCGAATTTCTGAAAATCAATCCCCGCGGCGAAGTCCCCACCCTCGTTGACGGCGACAAGACTTTCACAGACTCTAGCTCGATTCTGATTTGGTTAGCGGGTAAGTGGAATGACGAAGGCAAGGAAGCAGGACCATCTTCATACTGGTCTGCGGATCTATACGAGCAAGCGCAGATAGTGAATTGGGTAAGCAATGTAGACAATGATCTCGAGAGTGAAGAACTCAACTCTGACCTATCAATCATAGCTCTCGTTTGCCAACAGCTGGGTTCAATACGGTATGTCCTCATTTACGCCTTGCACTAGATTGTACAAAGCCCACTACGTTCTTCCAGTAACCTAACATCTACCATGTCAGGCGTCTTCGTGAACCGCGCCATCCTATCCTACAACGGTCCATACAACGGTCTAGGCAATAATCAACAATGGCCTCAAGAGAAACTAGACGTTTTCCTCGAAGAGGGTGCAATCCGAGGCAACTATTCACTCAAAGTATTGGATCAGCAACTTCAATCTCGAAACTGGCTGGCTCTAGACCGTCCTACTATCGCCGACTTGAGTGTTTTTGTCTATGTTGCCCTTGCGCCGATGGGTGATATCTCTCTCCAGCCTTATCCTAATGTACTGGCTTGGATTGAGAGAGTGAAGGCTTTGCCTCGGTTCCTTCCTATTGAAGGACTTGATGATCCTTTGGTTCGTCGTCGTTGATGGGATTATCCAGATCGGCTTTCTTTCTAAACTGGGTGTATTTGACCTAGGTAGATACTAAGATAGTCGATTACTCAGTCTGATATTGAGCAAATTGCCCCTCTAGATGCAGTGATAAATGCTCCTACCACTAGTACTCAGTAGTAATAGTAAACTACCACACTCACGCCGCCCAGAACTCCAAGCCCTTCAGCTCCTCCACAGAAATAGAAGCAATCTCCGTACGAGGGAAACGAGGATCAGGGGCAGAAGCCTGTGCCTCGGTCTCAGCCAACCGTAGATAATGCACTGTTGAAATCCCAGTAGTATCGAGGAACTCCAGCACACGACTGAAATTCAGACTGATCTGTTCAACGCCGTGACTATCATCCGATAGACAAAAGCGGCCTCCCCGTGCAATGAATTCCTAAATCACACGTCCAAGTTAGCAACCACTTCGAATCCACAAGACGCCTCTTCCATTCCCCCATAATAAAACAGGGATTAGATGAAAGATGGATATCCCTGGGTCTAAGACTAACCTTGCAAATCTCCGCCTTGGGATAAGGCTCACTCATCCCCTTCCTCAACGCCGCCCCATTAATCTCAAGCATACCCCCATACCCAGCAACAAACTCCAAATTCCTCAAAACCTTCCCCCAAACACCCGGCCAACTCTTAAAGCTGCGCTCAACATCATCGCTCTTCAACCGAATCAAATCAAAATGACCCACAACCAACGGGCGTAGCTTTTGCAACATATCAAGCTGTTCATCGAAGTATGCTTCGAAAAGTAACTCGTCAGTACCGCCGGCACGTTGACGCGCTTCTTCATACATTTCTCTATCGTAGTCAATCGGGATTGTGAGAGTATGATGTAAAGAACCGATAAAGAACTCGAATGGGAATCGGGAGAGACTTTCTTGTATCAGGTCTAGTGATTTGGGTCTGATCCAGTCACATTCGAAACCGATTATTAGGTGGATTTGGGAGGCGTATTTTTGCCGGAGTCGGTTTGCTTCGTGCCAGTATGCTTCTTCGTTTGTGGAGTGCCATTCTTCTGTTTGGCCTGCTTCAACCTGGCATGGGATATAAAGATTTAGTTTTTGATCATAGCTTCTTGGCCTCCTCCTCCTTCTTCTTCTGATCTTGTTTGCTTTTTTCCGGGTGGGACGTACCTCTTCTGGGTAGAAATCCTCTTTGTGGCGGGGCATGTGCTCGGTTAGGCAGAAGACTTTCATTTTTTTGCTGATGGCGGTTTGGATGACTTCTTCTAGAGAGTCTTTTGCGTGGCCTGGACAGAATTGGCCTGAGTGGCTGTGGTGGGAGAAGGGCATCTTGAAGTTGAAGTGCTGTCTTTGTTCCGTTCCTGGTTTGAGTCAGTGAGGTTCAAGTTGTGAGTTAGAGGGGTCTGATGTGACTCGTTCTCTTACTTTCTTTCGGACTGGGGGTTTGTTTCACTGGTAATAGAGCCGAGGGAGGAGCCGGAATAATCCAGCTGACAATTGCAAGAGCTCTTGTGTTGTGAGGAAAAGAATGTAATGTCCTGGGAATATGAGGGGACTCGGGGCGGATGGGATGCGGAGGAAAATGATAGCCCGCGGCGATAAGATAATAAATAGTTCGTCTGATCAACTGGGAATTCAACCTCATCCAATTGGATGGGAAACGTGGGTACAGAAATTATATTTACTGGAGCGCGCTATAAGTCGAGCTCAACATAGCAAATAATCCCCACTGATCTTCAATTAATCTTGAACTTATGTACGGAGTAGCATCCAGTTTAGTTGACGATTGCCCGTGGCTACCCTCTTCATAGTAACGGTATCCCATCCTCGGTCATACATTAAAAGCCGACGGCTGGACTCGGTCCTCATGATCGTGATGCTCCGACTTGACAACTTGAACCAGGTCACAATAATCCCATAGTAACACATCACAATGGCCAGTCGAGATAATCTACAGCTCATGTCTCTTACACCAACCAGAATAAACTCGACCAAACTACAACCCAAACCCAATTGCAACCGGCGCAAATCCAAAATTACTCCTTGGACTTGGACATATCGATCAACGACTCACATGCCACAGAATCCGATCCCAGCACTGGACAAGACAAGTCCAATCCAAGTCAAATATACCCCATAGCCCCAACCAGAGCACAGGAGCAGACCTCGGAAAAGAGGGAAGGGGGAGGGGGAAAGTAACTTTGAAGACGAGATCCCATCGCCTTCTAGTAACTATATCTAATATACATGATAAAGAAAGGTTCATCAAGAACCTCCCATCACCTCAACCATTAATCCTTCACCCCGCAGCAAGAACAGTAGCAACCACATAATCCCCATCATGAGAAATAGACAACCGACCCACCCGCGCCTCCCCGTCTTCCCCAATATACACAATCTCAGGCCGTCGACTCGTACCATCTGCTGCTGTATGTGATTGTGATTCGCCATTCGCAGTTTCACTCGCATTCGCATTGACAGAAACAACAACGTCCTTCCAACCCATCGAAGCCGCACCCGCAGGCGCAGCCTTACGCGCCGCCTCCTTCGCCGCAAAGCGACCAGCAAGCCAGCGCGTCATTTCGGGTGTTACAGACGATATGCGGGCACTTAGCGTTGAAGTTGACGTAGCAGGTATCGTAGAATTAGAAGATGTACTAGGTAGTGTTGTAGCAGATTCGGATTGATATTGATCTTTGAAGCGGCGGTGGAAATCGCGCTGTTCGGATTCGCTGAGGATTCGCGTTATGAAGCGCGTTAGGTAGGTTGGGCGGTGGAGGAGACGGGTTATGCGTGGGAGGTGGACAATGTCGGTGCCGATGTTTAGGGCGTAGGGGAATGGGTGGGGTTTCATTTTGTGAGTGAGGTGTGAGGCAGTGAGGACTTGGAAGAAAGAGGGTTTCCGAAAGGTTTGGGTGGAGGGTGTTGGGTGTTGGGTGCGTTGCTATGGTAAGAGTAAGAGGTAATAGTGGTGGTGGATGTGAAAGTGCCAGTGGTGGCGTGAGTTGGACGGAGAGCGGGACGGCGGAGATTTGGCTATGCTGTAGGGCTACGCCGGTTGCTGATTTGGGGCTTTTTCTGAGTATTCGAGACTCGAATTGAGCTTTTAATGAGAAGGATATTCTACAGTGCTATAAATTGCCCGCTCTCAACTACGAGGTCCAGGTGGGAGAGCTTAATGTTACGCCGCTGCGGTGGTATACCCCAACAATGGCATGTCGGAGCTATAAAGCTCAGCCTTGAGCATCCCCGCAGCTGCTACAACTACAAATACACTAGCAGACAGAGCTTGCGCTATGTAGCTAGATCCAAAGCCAGTTCAGGCCGAGGAAGCAAAAACACGAATGGTAGAAGCAACAATTCTTCTTATGCAACGTACACGCCTCTTATGTACAGATCCAGTAAATCCACCCGCCACGGGATCCGATCTCAGCTAACCCAGTATCACCGGGTCATGGGAGTAGAAATTTGCCTAGCCGAGATGTATCGATTTGCACCGATGCGACAGAAAGCGACAGGCGAACGGGACGAGCTCGAGTGGCGTCACGCTGATTGATGTCCGGTCGAATCCGTCAGAACACTTCGTGTGTGGTTGGCGATTTAGTGCTTCTCGGGCTTCTTGTCGCCGTCAACTTCCTTCAGGAATTGTCTGGGAAATGGTTAGTATTGTGCTGAGTGATTATGGTGATATATTGATGTTTTCTCGAAGCTTGATTCGACATTGCATTCCCGTTACTTTCCCCGGAAAAGGGCGTCCCGGAGTGAAGGGTGCGGCAATGATGAAGCAGAGCATGCAGGAGTATAACGAAAGAGCTGGGTAGGTGAGGTAGGCGAGAAAACGTACTGGATGAAGTCACCCTCTTCCTTGGAGGAGGCGTTGATGGGGGGACCGGCGGCGGTCTTGGGCTTCTCACCACCACCCATAGCAGCCCAGGAACCGGCGAACATGCTGCCGAGAACGGCCATGGAGAGCTAGAGAGTAGGCAAGAACACGAGTTAGCGTTGTTCTTGAGGGTTCTGGCTGGTGGTTGCTTCCACCCGATGCCGGGCCAAAAAGGGATAAGAGGCGCGGCGGGGGAGCGAGTTCCCGAAGGATTGGCGATTTGGGAAACTTACGACGTGAGAGCCGACCTTCTTGCCGGCGATCTGGTAGTAGACAACCATTTTGAGGGAGTGAGGGTGGAGATGAATAGGAAGTCTTGAAGGGCAACGATGTGGAAGCGGAATCCTCAGGCTCGGGCAAGAGACGAAGTCGGATTGGTCCTAATGGGGTTTAGCGTGGATGAACAGTCAGCACAGTCGGAGCAGGTGACTTTATATCACGTGGTCTCATACAATAATGGTCACGTGGTGATGTGCATTCCGGGAAGGCCCGAGTGAGTCAACAACAATTAGCATCATCACTATACCAGGGTAGATATACTGATCAATTACTGATCAATTGATGGAAAGTATAGAGAATATAGAATACTATTATCGTTGAATATATAATAAGAGTACTAATCTATATCCTATATATCAACAGTATAGATCGTATATACCAATAATCTGGAATACTAAAGCAACCTCGGTCATAGCCAGCACCAACCACAGCTTCCCCGGCTATGTCATCCCGGATATGATGCCGTCCTGGTTGCCGGGAGTATGCTGTACCAAGGTAACTCTCATATAAACATAAGCAGGTATACTAGTACATTAATAGCATGTGTACGCTACTTGACAC
Source organism: Penicillium paxilli ATCC 26601 (assembly GCA_000347475.1). NCBI lineage: Eukaryota > Fungi > Ascomycota > Eurotiomycetes > Eurotiales > Aspergillaceae > Penicillium > Penicillium paxilli. The sequence goes on from KB644855.1 coordinate 83,529, forward strand.
TACTTCAAATAGACACTAAATACTACCTGGCTATACTTGCAGTACCCTAACTACCCTAACAGTCTGCCCTGCCTAATCCGGATCTCCCCTTGCTTCTCACCTCGTGCCTGCTCCCCTCTTTCAGACTTTCCCCTCACCTCATCTTCCTCTCTTTTCTACTCTCCAATACTTTGTACTCTCCTTCACTCTCCTTTCCTTTCTTCATTTCGTCATTTTTTAACCCTACAACCTCCTCACAATGGTCTGGGGCCGCCAACAAGACCAGCCTGCACCTCCTGCACCTTCTGCACCCGCAGACTCCGACACTCCAATCCCGCGGCAAACCCTGCCCCCCAAACTGCAACAACTCGTTGACTGCGAAGAACACGATCACTTCTACGATGATCTCTATTCCCCCTAGTACGTCCAATCTCATCACCCTATCCCCGATACTCCCATCCTCTCCCGCATATCTCAATCGCAACCCAAATCATTTTCCTCATCCCAACCCGCATCTTCTCCACAACATCCCCAATGACGTCCTCCCCACACCACTCCCCTTCACCACATTAACAACCACCACCATCACCACAAAAATCATAACCATTGCCATTGCCACAACCCCGAGTATCAAACTAACCACAACCAACCCAAATCCAGCTCCGTCGACTCAACAGACACACCATACCGTTATGCCGCCTACGCAAACCGCATCCGCACAATCCTCCTCTCAGCCCACCGCTACGTAGCCTACACATCCGACATAGGCGAATCCTTCCGACCAATCGCCCACCCTATCCTCGTCCGCTCCGCCTACGCCGTCTCCTGGACCTACCTCCTCGGCGACGTAAGCCACGAAGGCTACAAAGCATACCTGCGCAATCGCCGCGCCCTAGCCGCCCCGGGTGAAGAATACAAAGATGCAGCCCAAGCAACCGTCAGCCAAGAAATCCGCGGTATGGCCACGGGTAACCTGGTAGGACCATTAGATGACTCTGCTTCTGCATCTGCTAGCGGGAAAGAACTCTCGCCTTGGCCTTCAAACACTGTTTCTCTCGCGGAGGATTATAGAATGGTCATGGCCAAGCGCGCTGTGTTTCAAAGTCTGGCTAGTATGGGTCTTCCGGCTTTTACGATCCATTCTGTCGTTAAGTATTCTGGGAAAATGGTGCGCGGTGTTAAAGTTCCGTTTGTGAGAACTTGGGTTCCTATCGGTGTATGTATTCGCATTTCAGCATTTCCTCCATCTTTCTTTCTCTTTCTCGCTTCGCTTCGCTTTTTTGAGGGCCTTTTCACTGACGTTTCTAATAGCTTGGTCTATCGGTCGTTCCATTCCTCCCATACATCTTCGATCACCCCGTCGAGGAAGCAGTGGACTGGGCATTCGGCACCGCGCTACGCGTTTACGGAGGCGAAGACGCTGTTAGACCTTTACCCGCGCATGCACTCGTTTCTCGCGAGACCGAAAGCGAGGGCGTTACCGCTGCAGCGCAACAACTTTCTTGGGAGGAGTATAAGGGACAGAGACAGGCGGCTAGGGAGGAACGGAAGGAGGGTGGATTAGGATTGAGCTCGAGCCTGGGATCTTGGTTTGGGAAGGAGAAGAAGGATTAATCCATAAGGATCAAGGATCAACGCGTGTGAGACGATTTCAAGCTCAGATGATGTGAGATGGAATGGGATGGGATGGGATGTGTGGTTTTTGTGAAGATAGTATTTCTCTTCTCTTTTGTATATATGGCTAGTGCATAGCTGGATTCTCTACTGCATGATATCCCTTTTCGTGGTACTTTGTGATGCACTCGTATGGGTATTGTTTATCTTGATTCATTGTGTTAGGACTGTACCTATGATGGAAAGATACTGCAGGTTAGTACTACTAGTATAGAGCAGTGTAGTATCTAATATCGTATACTGATTAGTACTAGTACTAGTACATCATCATCTCCTGTGACAGTGATGTTTTGTAGTAGTACCCTAGGGGTCTAGGTAGACCACATGTTAACCTTCATACAGCGACCTGAAGCATTACTGCAGACATCATTGGAAATCCTATCCCTACTATCCCTACGAGAGCATCGTACAAGAGAAGTAATAAATAAAAACACAATTCTTCTCGATCTACTCCCACCACATCTGTACAAAAACAAATAAAAAAAGAATCACAAAATACAATAAGAGAGGGGGGGGGATTGGGGATTGGTAGTGGGGGGAGAAGGGAAGGGAGGGGGAGGTTAAACTAGCGTCTGCTCATGAGGGAGGGGATCCTAACCACCCAAACCATTAGATGTGCATACATAAGAGTGTTTGCGAATTGCAAGTTGGCAATTGCAAACCAAAAATAAAGGAACAAGTGTAAAAAAAAATAGAGGAAGAGGAAGACATATGACCAGTTAAAAAGTAATATTTCCAAGTGGCACAGATTTGAAGCAGGAATCAACGGGTTTTTTCGTTCTCATTCAGTTGTCACAGTAGTGGGGGCCGCCATTGGAAAATAAGTTGAAGAAGGTAGAGAGTAGAGGGGTTTACCTCAGGGGAGTGTTGAGAGGATTTGTTAAACACAAGGGGGAATATTCCAAAAAAGAAAAAGATAAAGTTCAAAAAAGGGACACACGCAGCAGCCGGGAATGGTGGTTGCTCGGAGTATCATGAAGAAGTTGAATGAAGTCGAGAGAGTAAGAAAGTAAAAAAAAGAGGAAGAGAAACAAATAATAATGGCCGGTCAAAGATTTCACACGAAAAAGAAGATACGTGATATATGACATATATCCTTGGTTGGGATGATGGGATGGACAATGAAATGAAGTTTTGTGCAGTCTCGCTTCTGCTGTGGCCTGCCAGCCAGGAGCTGGAATACCAGCGAAAAGCTGGAGTGGCTCACCGGTATAAGGAAACAACTGGGTGTCTCCTTGTCGAGGCATTGGAAGTGGAAGTGAGATAAGGCTGGTCAGCCAATTTATCCGTCGAATTGTCTTAGATCAATCGTTTAGTTCCAGCCCAGGGAGTTCTCGGCCATAACAGGGGCACTGATCATCTGGGAACGACCGGTGCGCTGGCTGCCAGACATGCGGCCACCAGCAGCGAACAGAGAACCAGCAGCACCGGAGCCCTGGCTCATCTGCTCGGCAGTAGAGCTGGAGCGCTGGTGGAGCTGCTTTCTCTTGCGGTAACGGCGAGCGACCCAGAACATACCGGCACCGTAAGCGGCAGCACCGGCGCAAACACCGACACCAATGCCAACGGAGCTAGCCTTGGCCTTGGAGCTGCTGGAGGAACCAGCATCACCGTTGTTGTCACCGTCGTTGTTGTTGCTACCGCCGTTGTTGTTACCGTTGAAGGTCGAGGATGAGTCTTCATCTCCAGTGGGGAAGTTGCCGTTGAACTCAATGGGAATGGAGGGGTCGATCATTCCCATGATGGTCTTGACAGCCTCGTTCTGCTGCTCGTAGAGAGCAGAGTTGGGGTTCAGCTTGAGGCTCTTGAGAGTATCAACCTTGTCACGAGGGAAGTAGAAGATGGCGAGGGTGGCGTTGTATCCAGTGCTCTTCCAGGAGTAGTAAGGCTCCAGGGCGAACATGGACATATCGCTGGCGCTGGGAACAGCGTTCTTCACAGCCTCGGGGATGAACTGGAAGATCTGAGAAGAAGACAGAGGAGTGGTGGCAACGAAAGACCAGGGCAGGTGGCTGTCGAATCCGAGCTGGAGCAGAATGCTGTCGGCAGGAGGCTCGGAGTTGCTGTTGGATGGAGTAATGGATCCAGGGAGCGAAGTCGGGCCGCTGCTCTGTTGAGTGTTGGTTCCAGTGTGGGTGCTGACCTCGGTAGGAGTGACAGTAGGGACAACAAGAACAGTAGATGGCATCCAGTCGGCAGTGTTGGAAGAGGGCTCAGTCGGGGTCTCAGTAGGCTGGGGAACGGGCACAACAGTCTCGGAGGGAGTAGTCTCCACGGGCTTAGGAGTGGGGGCAGAGGTTGCGACTACAGAAGTAGGGACAGCAGTGGTCTCGTGGGAACCGCCAGTAGGAGTAGGAACGCCCGAAACGCCACCAGTAGGCTTGCCGGAGCCAGACTCAGAGCCGGAGCCAGAGCCAGAGCCGGAAGAGCCAGGTTGGTGAGGAGTAGGGACAGGGCCCATAGAGGTGGGCACGCTACCGGTACCGCCAGGGATAAGGCTGCCAGAACCACCGCTAGCAGTGGGAATAACACTACCACTGGGTCCAAGAGAAGGAGGGTGAGGGATCAGGTTGCCAGTCGGGGTCGGCACGCTCAGAAGGCCAGTACCAGTGGACTGGTCAGTGGTTCCATTGCCGCCGCCATTGAGAATGCTAGAAAGACCAGATCCGATGGGGCTCAAGATGGAGTCAAGACCATTGCTAGAGCCAGAGCTAGAGCTAGTCGGGGAGGCAGTAGCAGCGGGAGAAGTAACCGAGGCAGGAACACTGACGGGGACTGTGCTGGCGCTAGTGGCGGTAGTAGAAGAGCTGCCACCGATGCCGTCAAACCAGGTCTGGAACCAGTTCTCAGAGCCAGAAGTGGTAGTAGCGGAATCAGTGCTCTTAGCTCCGCTCGACTTGGCGTCGGCACTCTTGATGGCCGACGAAGTGCCATTGGTAGCAGCACCAGTGCCAGCAGCCGCGGAAGAAGAGGTCTTGGAACCGGTAAGTCCATCAACAGCGGAGTCAACACCGCTCACAAGAGAGTTCACGGCGCTGGAAGCTCCACCCACGACGTTGCCAATGAGGTTGCCAGAGCTGGAGGTGGTCTCAGTGGCAGCAGCCGACTTGCTAGAAGTGGCAGAGTCACTCTTGGAGTTGGCGGCCGCAGTGGTTGAATCCGCGCTGGAGCTGGTGTCTGCGTTCTTCGAGCTGCTGGTCGAGTCGCTGGAAGTATCGGAGGCCTTCTTGCTGGTGCTGGCGTCCGCAACAGGGGTCTCACTCTTGGTGGTCACAGTAGACGCGGTGGTGGTTGTCGGGGCGGCCACCTCACGCGTGATGGTGCTAGAAACACGGGATCCATCTGGGTTCTCAGTAATCACGACGACGATTTCCTGGCCAGACTGGGTAGACTGGGTGGGAGTCGCACTCTGGGAAGTGCTGGTGTCGGAATCAGTAGCACCAACGGCCTTGGAAAGAATGGAGTTGACATTGTCGAGAATTCCTCCGTTGGTAGTCGAATCCTCCTCGGGGGCCTTGTGGGTACCGTTCTTGATGTGACGCTTCACCTCGCGGGGGAAATAGAAGCGTGGGCGTTCCACGTTGGGGGCGTCGGCATCTGTTTGTTCCACGGTCGTGGTGTCGGCATTTTGAGCGGCGACCAGCTCAAGGCCGCCCAGGGCGCAGGCGGCGAGAAGGGAGAGAGTTCCAGTGCGCATCTTGTTTCGTGCTGACGGGTTCGATAAGAGGAGAGAGTGTACAGAACGAGCAAGTGATCTCGTCTGTCAACACCTCAAGCGCGTAAAGTAAAAAAATTCAGTTGTCCAAATGGTTCGAGTAAGTTCACGATGGTCGAGCAAATCGATTTGATAGACGGTTTAAGCCACGGTTGAGGATGCTGAGGATGCAGTCTTCGTTACACCTTTCCAACAGGTCCTTTTTCCTTGGTTCCTAGTACGACTGGACGTTTCGAGGGCAACCGAATGCGAGTGAAACACGATTCAATGGCGAAGATCTAGACGGAGGGATAAAACGAATGGAAGGGGGATCGAAGTGAGACGACCTGGAGTAAAAACGCAGCAGAGAAGCGAATGTGGGCTCGAAAGCTGTAAGGAGCGAGTGAACGGCCTAATGAGGCGGATAAGATCGATGAAAGAAATCGGGAGTGAAGCGAAGAGCGCGACCGTGGGAGAAGGCAAGGGGATAGCTAGATTGGCAAAGGATCCCAGGTCAAAAAGCGCCAAAGTCGACGACGACGAAGTTGCCAAACAAAAAACGAGTGAAAGGAATGAATTAAGGTGAATGAGAGGAACTGGAAGCAGCCTCGTTAGGGGGCGAAGGGGAAAATGGGGGGAGATGTGAGTGGGACTGGCCATACACACCTGGGCAGTACAGTGCAGTACACAATATTACACAATACATGGTAATTTACAGTAAATTATGGCGGGTCAGGGGTATCCGTACAGCCACGCACGTGTATACTAGTGAAGTATACAGAGTACGGAGTATGTACTCTGTACTCTTTACATATACTATCACTCTTGAAGAATTGTAGAATATTATATAGAGCTATATTCTAACAAATATTATATTCTATATCATATACATATAGTATTGAGTACAGTATATACCTGTATATCATATTATATACAGTACAGCTACGCTGTACTGTATGTTCACGCTAAGCTGACTCGGACAATAATTCCACGCCGTTGGGACTGCCACCTTCTGTACAACATCGGCACGCTGTAGGTACCGCTCACATGTACTTCCACTCTGCATCATGCCGCTGCAAGATATCCCTCAGGGGAATTCTCAAGATCGACACCACGAGCACCAGCACCAGCACTATACGGTCGGAGTATGTATGAAGAAAAAGAAAGCACAGTCTACAGCAAACTAACCAGATAGCCTGCAATAAACTGGATCCTTCTAGTCCCAAATTTCAGCACACAGCATTGGGCACAATCAAGATATGATCGAGACCCAGCCCTAACAAAGTAACTGACTGTGCTCATCGCAATCAGCCAAGTCCTGGTGCCACAGACGCCTCCCGGGACCAGCAAACGCAAAATAATCGGCAGTGGCATTAGCGTGGCAGTAATCTCCACCTCGCACCGAGATTACACTCTATACTCCGTATTACACTGAGGTACCACTCTGTACTCTGTACACACGGGGATTTCGACAGAGTCCACTTGCCCCGTTGCGGCGTGGCGTGGTTTTAGTCGCGCTCGCCTGGCCTTTTTTGGTATGCGATCAACAAAGAGGTCGAATCAGCGTGGCGCGGCCGATGGTAGACTTTTGGTCCAACGCCAACAACTCGGGGGGCCGCCCCTATACAGCATGGGTGCGGGAGTGGGAGGGAAGTGGGTGTGGCACTGCGCCATTCTAGTACATGTTCACTCATCACTGTGCTAACCTGTGCTAACTCGTGTCTATTGCAAATAGTCAGTTGGTTCTGACTGTACGTCATGGATTCGATTCCGTTCTTGTCGATTGGTCCGCGACGCCCTTTCAATAGTCAGTGTACGGTGTACACATACGTCTACTGCCATGGTTAGCATTGCCGAACGGCGGATCGTTCGTGGCTTATTATTGATCCTGGACTGCTATAGTCTCTGTTTTTCCTTCACGCTATCTCGTGGAAATCAAATTGGAGCATGGCATTGACAATCTTAGTACTTTGTAGGATCGGCGCAAATTGACGGAAATGAATCACACCATGGGACACTCCACGTGCTTTGACAGGTCGGAATGAAGGGGTTGCCTTTGACTTCCCCCTCATCTCATCGACATCGACATCATACATTCATGCATCATGTGGAATTCTTGACATTCTTGACGTGTTTCGGAGTGTTGTGGAGAGTCACCAGCCTCGTGAGGGGTGGAATGCTCGCTTCTCTGGGCTGTTTCAGACTGCCACGCTCCCCCACTGGGCGGTGGCTCGGGCATGTCTTGGGTTATTTCTGATGCCGGTAGTATGTACTAGTGTTGCGGGGATCAACAAAGCCGAGCAGGGGAGGTGCTCACTTGAAAGACCAAGTGCCGCGGATATGAGATCCACGGGTAAGGATGGTTCAAGTTCTATTCTGGAAAGCACATGGATGAAGTGAACTTGAACAAAGAGGGCGTTTTGTCTTGGTGTTAATTATAGTAACGCTAGTATAGTAGACCCGGTGGTAACTACAGTATTGGAAGTATTTCCAGTTCTATTCTAGTAGTGTCTTTGTGATATTTTATTCTCAAAGGATAGAAGTAATCAGAATAAGAGTATATGCTAGTGCACTCTGTATATCTACTCTTAATCTCGTATATCTATATTGCACTTCGTATACTCCGTACCTGGTAATCTACTGTACCAAACACACTTTGCTGTAAATAAGATCATCATCTGTACCAAGGGCCGCGCCCACGCTAGGCCTGTTCCTGGACAACCTGGAGACTCCACCCGCGCGGCCCATGCGTGGCTTACTTAATCCCTGTGACACGTAAGGGTCACGTGTTGTGGGCCGAAGACCTCAGTCTGGACTTGGAATATTGGAGACTTGCGCAGGTGGCATCGCATTGTCCATGCCCAAAGGTGGGGGTTCAACTTGCCACTGCCCAGCAGTCACGGTGCTTTCGCAATGGTCTCCACGGTAAATTCTGGCCGTTGTACGACCGTTGGGCTGAGACGTCATCTTTAATAGACTGTTAGTGTCGGTGTAGCGTACTACTACTACTACTACTAAGATTAAGTTGTTTGAAGGAGTCCGCCGCCGCGCTGCAGTGTATACTAGTGATATATAATATGGTGGTATATCATACTGTGCAACAAGTGCGCCTCCGTGCCTTAATTAAATATTGTATGGGCCGACACCTGGGCACTCACTGTGCTTCAGATCACCACACCTTCAAGCTCTAAAGTCAATTCGAGCTTCAAGTTTTCACCATGAACTGCTAGAAAGTGTTCCCCACGATACAATGTACCATGGTTGTCAATAAGCTCGTGGTTGAACCGTTCCCTTAAAGGTCATGTGACGAGGGCTAGACCGAACAATTGACAGTTTCAAATTCCACTCAGACGCGAGTTCACGAATCGTCATGGTCTAGATCGTGGATCATATGCAGATATGTTCGATGGATCATGGATGCGAAGAATCTAGCCCACAACTTGATCCTGATGAGAGCAGGCTTGTTACCTAGCAGATCTAACATTTGAGCTTGCGACGCGAAACAGAAAGATCACGTGGCTTGGTCTGTTCATACAGGTCATGGATCGGGGGACTCTAGTGGTACTATGAAGGACAACAGTGTACTACAGGATGAAACAACACATAGATCTGCATGATGATAGATATGAGAATTACACATGCAAAAGAGGTATCAGATTCAGCGTTGGGATCATATTGTACAGAGTAGTAGTAGTGATACTGGAATATGCGCAGCGAAGTGGTGCCTCAGGCCACAAATAGTCATCCACTACGGGAGCCCTACTTACCAGTCACACTACATGATTTCATATATACACCCCAACCCTCCTATACTATACCCTATCCGGTGGGAGGTCGCCGCTAATGCGATTTAAGATATACATTCCATCCTCATAATCTTTGTTGAGCTAGGTACAGTCTGCCAGGAAGTCAACGAAAGAACTTGAAGTATGTTAAGACTCAAAGTAGGATTTTCCCAATTATCGAAAGGTCAACTCCGTGAGCAAGCATGACGGCTCTACTGAACATGTATCAGGCTATAGTTAATACCACTGGCAGGCACACAAAATTTGGAATAGTGCAAGGTAGTACTAGAATGTACTTGATAAGAAGTTTTCTTTCTCTTAAACTCTTTCTTATTGTACCTACTAGTAGTATGCGACTGAGAGAGTGTATATTTTTTCAGATTTCTCCCTTTTGTTACAAAAATGAAGACAGAACTACTACTGTGACTGATACACACTGGCAGGTGTCCATTTTGCACAGAATTCATGTACCCTCAGGCAAGCTAGATACCCTTTGTTATGCAGAGACAAAGAGGAGAAGCTGGATGTATCAAAACCACTGGCAGATGCAGCAAGTCAATTGAATTAAAAGATGCTACAAACAGATATTACTTTCCGATTCGGAAAGATATTCGAGCAATCCTCTACTGGTATTCACTTTCTATTCAACGCTTGAAAGAGTTGCCCAATGCATGACGCATATTAAGGCCATACTACTGGTCCTATAGTACCAGGCCGGCCTGGTAGGCAAGACTAGCACCATAACGAACAAAAGATAAAATGGAAATACACAACCTTAAAGCTATTTCTTTACCATCACGGAATCAATGCCATTCCTCTATTGAACTTCCTCTCATAGAGTATGGAACTGGCTCAATCAGGATGAGCCCTGGGTCACTCAGTCACCGTCTGCCAGTGTTCCTGCGGCGAGTATGACTACTTTCCCTCCCTCCTTCCCATCCCTCACTGGCGTTCAAGTTAGACCATTCACCGATCCAGCACCTTCACGTCGTCTCTCACATCCTCACTTCTTCATTCTTATCCAACCCATATTTACTTTCTGCAATTCTGATCTTATCTCGTCTACCACGGCTTTGTAACCATGGCGAGCAGTGGGGAGTCTTCCACCTGGAGTCATGCCCAAACGGCACCACTCGCTCCAGAAAAGGACCACTGCGCAGACGATAGAAGCTCAGACGAGACACTCGCGGAGTCGCATCCCCCTCTGCTGGTCATCACCGGTCATGTCCATGGACTCACGGCCAACTTCCTCCTGAATCGGCCAGCCCACAATTTGATCCCGATTAAGTATCTCGACATGGCGGCATTCTCCCGTAAGTGATGAGCTGAGCTCCCTTTACCACAATCTGCCTCACTCAAGTCTCACCCAATCATTATCCCATCTCTCATGACAAGAGTCGAGGAAACGAGAAGCGGAAAGTGCTGACCACATTCTAGCTCTCGTCGGTCTTGAGCCATGGGCCTTCGGAATCAGCAACAACGCCCGTGTAGCAGGTCTCGATGACTGGCCCGAATCAGACGTTCTTTTCAGATCCCTCTTCAAAACTCTAGGCCAATGTCCAGAATTTGAAAGGGGCCTTTGGGAGGGCGGAAGCGACTGCCATGCTGATTTGTTTGGCCCTCAGTCACTTTATGCCCAGGGACACGCCGTCCACATACTCCTCAAGGACATTCTTCTCAGACTGAATCTCAACAGAAAGATTCCAAACAGCCCTCATTTTTTTCACCTGACGTAAGTAGTATAGTATCCTGTTCTGGATGTTCTGGATTGAAGAGATGATGAGACCGAGGCGGTGCAAATCGTTTTGAAAATGCTCATCTTGAAAGTTCATCCTGAAAGTTCATGACTTGGCTAACAAAAGCAAATTTCGACTAGATCTCGACACGTGCCAACAATCCAGGGCTACTGCACTGGATTCCGCCAGCGCTTTAGGGATGCAGGTCCGACCAGTGGCAGCATCTGTCTCGAGTGGGATCCAGCTACTCACAGCTCTGACTCAGTGCTGAACATTTCACCGGTACGTTCGCGCATTTTCCGAAATGACACAGAAGAACCTTAGTCCTTCAAAGCATCCAAGCCAGAAGAGCTAACCGATCACGATACACCAGACCCTCCAGAAAGCACCTCTCAAAGCGACGCTAGAGGAAAAGTTCAAGCAAATGATTGCCCAACTGGTTCTCCACCTGCGACCACTCGACACATACGCAGACAAACAACCAGACCAAGAGGTCTTTCAGATCGGCATCCACGGCACAAAGCTGCACCTCCTCCGCGCCTTTTTCCCAGGTCACAAAGTCTCCAGCCTCTGGTGCCAAAGAGAATGCGAGCCCGCATTCCCATTCCCAGTAACCCCATGCCCATCTCCAGCCAGCGACAGTGACGAAGAAAATAACAACAGCAAGAAGCCGCGAACGGTCATAATACCGCGACGAGCAAGGATTATGGACAAAACTTACTGGAATAGATGGATGAGGCTCACGCTATATCATACCAATATCTGTGCCCTCCCTTCTCCCTTCGATCGCTGGGACATTGATGATGATATGTCTAAATTCCGGGTCCTGGGCACTCGTGAATATGATTTGACGATTCGGAAGGATTTTCAAGAGGCGATGACTGTGCTTGTTGCTCTTAACTATTATCTTCTCTCGGGTAAAGCGATGTGCGGGATTATTCAGGAGACGTTTAGACGGCATCCCTATAGCCAGTTTGAAATGTTCCCGAATCAGCGAGGTTCCGGCTTGTCGAGATCTGATGGATCTGTGGACTATTCAGCTATGCAGGACTACCCGTCGGATCCAGCTAGGGAAACACATGGGTCAACACAGAAGACGGGTGCAGATCCAGAAACAGGTGAGATTATTGACTGGGAGAGCGATGCTGGGGACTGTGGCGGATCGCCAGAAGCGGATCGATATGCGGATGAGTCCGAGGAAGACATGGAAGAGATCGATTGGTCTGGTTGGCACATGAGCTCTGGATGTACCTCCGAGCATTGGGAGCAGGGGAATGAGGCTGAAATGGATAGGGAACCGGCCATGGAGAGGAACGTCGAAGGTGATTATGATTATGATGGAGAAAAATCACTGTTCGATTGGTCTGATAGTCCTGTCGTTGACTGGGAAAATTTCATGTTTCAGAGTTGGAAGGAGAGTGAGGAGCGGGATATTGTTGAGAAGTGCTATGATGCGGATGATGAGTCTGGGGATGGTGGTGTGCCCCGTGGTGGTGTGAGTGTTCAGGGATATCTTGATGATACTATGGCCTTGCATGCTAGTGGGATGGGGAGCTTCCATGGATATGATGATTCAGATGCGGGCTGCTTTCAAGAGAGTTTGCAGGGATATCTCGGTCATGATATGGTCTGGGGTGGGGTTAATAAGACGGGCTAGCCTGATTTCCAGGAAATGTTTAGGGGTAGACTGGTTGATGATCTCCACTCTTTCTTAGATGTGAGCGTGATCTGGCGGTACTCATTTGATTGATGCTATCTATCAAGGCCATGAAAGATGTGATTACAAAAGAATCTGAGGATAGATGTGTGATTTGTTATTTAAGAGATAACGAAAATGCAAACATTCGCACTGCATCAATGGATCCTTCACTTGATAGTAGTGCTAGCGCCTAGCGAAGGGACAAAAGGAGAGATGATGATGATGTATGAAGGTGACTACCTAATGTGGTGTGGCACGGGATGACTCAGCCGCGGGATGCCTGAGCACCAGGGCATCAAGCAAGTAGCATCTCTGTCCAGTTTGGTTTGTGCGCATTCATTGTTTGATGAAGTGTCTCATATCGAAGGTTTGGGCTTGTAACGGGGGGCATTGGAGGCATTGACCAATAGTTGTCTTCTCTCGAGGTCCTCTGCGTTTTGGTCTCGCTTCCACGCTACATTACTACGTCTGCAGGAGATGTGCGACTTCCAGGCTTCCCCGAGCCCCCCGCAAGGCTAGTAGAACTAGTGTTGCTAGGAGCATAGGAAATTGAGGAGTCAAAACTAGGTTTAAGGGTCTTCAGCATGTCATTGTCGGCGCCAGGAGATCCTTGAGGCAAATGAAAGGTCAGTATGTTTCACGTTTTCTGCGTCGTCATTAGGGTGAGTAGTATGGAGCTTACTTGGCGTGAGCGAATTCATCTCTCTCGTCAAAGTAGAACCATTCAAGACTTCCTCCTGCAGCGTTGGAGAGAAAATACTAGTAGAGTCACCCGAGTTGTGAAGAGGATGACGCATTCAAGCTGGAAATGGACTGAATCCTTGAGATGATACTAAGACGGGCTAGCTTAATCTGTAGGTTATGTCTATGGTCGAGTTGGTTGATGATCTCCACTTTTTCTTAGATGTGAGGATGATCTTACTGGCAGTCAATTGATTGATGCTATCTATCAAGCCCATGAATGATGTGAATACCGAATGAATCCTAGGCCGGGATAGATATGTGATGTGCAATAGCTCTATTACTTATTTTTAGTACTACTAGGGGTATCGACTCGGAGTTGAATGAAAAAAATACTATAGTAGTAGTGCTGGTGCATTCAAATGTTTCACCTGGGCAAACTTGAACTTGAAATTCCACGCTCAAGGGTGCACTGATGTCCTGATTTGTGGGCGCCTGTGTCGTACTAGTACTAGCATTATAATGGAATCCCTCCCGTTGCTTCAAGTCGATATTCTTGAAATTTTTACACTACTAGTATAGACTAGTAGTATCTTCCCAGTACTCATTTTTCGAAAAACCTACTCAGGTCCTCGGACCATCCCGAGCTTGAATTGAAATCCCTTTGGCTGGGAGGTTGTTGCCACGAATTCGAATCGAAAGCTTCGATCCCAGGTGCGGGCCCATTGCCCATCTTGGGGAGGATGGCTTTCTCAGAGGGAAACATAGTATCGTCGAAGGCTCGGAGACGGTCTGCAATGGGCTCCAACTCCAGTCCAGCCTCACGTCCGGGGACCCTCGAATTTGAATTCCACTCAACCAACCCATCACCGAGAGACCGCGGGGCAAATTTAGGAAGTGTCCCTCCGAGAAGACCTGAAGATCAGCCAAAGATTAGTGCTGTATTTCAGGTTTTTTGCGTCGGATAGTATCTGGTAGCTATCGAATGAAACTCACTTGGCAGGCCCGAATCCATATCTCTTGTAGAAGTAGGAGCGTTAGACTCCTGCTGCCTCACTGGAGTCAATCGATGGCCTGACTGGTCATGTAGGCTTGCTGAGGTCCTATTTTCTCCTGGACTCTGAGCCGTCCCGGTTGATAATCGTCCATCATGATAGCTATGACCTGGAAGCTCATCAAGAAAAACCCTTGATTTCATCCTAGAAAGCAGGCCCTCCAAAGGTCCCAGATTGTCGCTCGAGATATTTACAGCTTCGTTATTATCAGCGGGCGGGAAAATTTGAAAGTCTGAATGTTCTCCGGTATGTGGTTGCTTAGGGACGTCGCTCATGCTCGTCGATAATTGTCCATAGGCATGATTTGGAGAGTCACCAAATAAAACTCCTGATTCTGACTGAGGAGGCACACTGTCAAAAGGTTCCGATGTGTGATTTGGGATACTTCCAGCTTCATGATCATGAGAGCCTTGGAAAATTTGGAAGTCTGGATATTCCGCATTTGGACCTTGCTCGGGAAAGAAAGCGCGCTCCCTCATCACCATTGCATCCCGGGCCATCCACGCTGTCCGAGGGAAAAGCTCGTCCACCTCTGGCTGTGATAATGCAGGTGTATACTCAGAATGAGCCACTTGGTTCCAAGAGATGTTTAGTCCCGGAAATCTGCGAGCAAAAGAATTGTCTCGACTTCTTGTTCCATGGCTGGTAGTCATAATATGATCTGCAAGGCTCGTAGTAGAGGGAATGTTAGAGTTTGATTTTGGAAGTCGGGTCGATGGGGGATGTGCGGATGAAGCGTGCATATCATAGTAGTCTGAGGCCATTAATTCAATTGGGGATTTGGGCACTTTGTAGAATTGCCCCAATGACTCTGTCGACAGACTTTGAGATTTCTCTGACCCTGGCAAAGTGTATGGTACAGGTGAACTCGGAGGCGTGGCCCTTTCAGAAGCATTGGTTGCTTGATCAGAGGGATAATCTTCGGCAAAAGGTGAATCTATGTCTTGGTATTGCAAATGCGCTGCCACATTAGTAGTAGAAGAGATGGAATCTGGATGCGACTTTGAAGGAACCGGCCTTCGTTCCTTGCTATACAAGCTATGCTTTTGAGAGGCCTTGCCTTTGCATGCATGATTCGAGAATTTATCCGGCTCGAAGAAATTTTGTTTGCAGCTCCTGCATTTGAAGGAGTGTCTCTTTCGTTTTGAAGGATACATGTGATCCCGTTGATCGGTGGATTTGTGAGCATGAAGAGTGTGCCTCTCAAGCTCTTTCTGTGAGGAGAAAGCAAGCGTCGATCTTAAACACCCTGCGTATGGGCATGAAAAAGGACGGTCATGTTTCTTTATATGATGCTCTTTTTCTTTGAAAGTAGAAAATCCAACATAAAAGAAGTCGCAGCTCATCCGAGGACATTTGTATAAGTCATCTCCGTAGAATACGCTGATGCTTTCCATCAAAATATCATTGTCGTCAGATCTGGTTTCTTCAATGAGTTTTCGAATGCGTGCAATGACTTCGGGTATATCAAGCACATCGTTGAAAGTTGCAGATTCTCCAAAAGTTTGGATCTGATTTTCAGTTGCTTGATATGCAGCAAGGATATCTTCAAAGCCGCACAATGGGCTCTGGAGCTGAAGACAGTTGAAAAGTTGACGGACGTCATTGCGAATCTCTCTTTTCCTCGAGGGGGCTTGATAGTGTGCATTCAGAAACTTTTGCAAATGATGGATTAATGATCTTGCACTTTCTTCATTTACACCTGACTGAAGTGCATCCTTGAGATGTGATACCCAGTGACATGCTGAATATTCAAGGAAAGCATAGTAGCCGTTGTAAATAAGCTCCTTGATGCAGTCTTCCTCAAGCAGACCATCAAACCCCGGGAGTGACAAATAGCCCAAACAGAGAGATGCCATTCCAAGTTCTTCTTGTTGCAGGTTTATGGTACCGGAAGAGATGAGATAGCTTCAAACGTGCCGCTTGCTGTCAGAATTCAAAGCACAATATTGGAATCAAATCAAAGATGAACTTACGACTTTGCAGTTGAGTGAACTAGCTCCAGTGAACCATCGGATCTCAGCTGTACAAGAGACCCACACAGATCTTTCGAGTCAAGGACCCACTGACGGCTTTCAAATTCAACCGAGAAGCCTTCAAGGTCAATGGAGACTGCTCCTTGGACCTCGCGCCATTTCAATTGACGTTTGGCGCAAACTAGCCACCCGAGGAGCTGGAGAGCTTCAGTTCGCGAATGCTGGTCAAGAGCCACAGCTAAAACGCGCGAATATCTGTCGATGGCTGGTTAGATAAAAAGCTTAAATCAAATTTCCAGGCTGCTGAATCCATGGACTTTTAGGCACTTACGCTTCTGCTAGCCCATCTGGTATTCCCTTATTATGAAGCTCCTCTAGCAACCTATGTTGGGAAACCTGACAGAATAAGCTCGACATGACAAGTTTCGCGTATAGAAACATTCCTGGTTCATGATTTACGAGCAATCAGTTTGGTGTGCTCATAATAGTATTATACTTAGATTCTCGCTCACCTCCAGCTCGTTCAACAACTTGATCGATCATCTTCTGAATAGTCGCATCCGGTACCCAAAACTTGTTCTGTATGTCCTCGGCCCGAGATTTGACAAAGGCAACGATATCTTCGCGATTGTGGGATGGCTTCATATCAATCTTCGGGACATTTTGGAGAAACTTGACCGCAACTGCATCGGACTGTGAGATGAGTAGACATTGCAGTGGCTCTTGACACTCTCGCTGTGAAGATTTGATTATCGAACACATGAACTCAATGATCTGCTTTTCTTCAAACTGGTCACATTCATCAAGCCCATCAATGATGACGTAGAGACCATCAGAACTTTTCAGGAAGGTCTCTAGCAGCTCCTTGGCCAATTTCTCTGATGAAAGAATTGACTCGCCTCTGCAGCACATTTTCGAATGTATGTACGGTAAGAGATCCCTGTCTTTATCAAGAAGTTGAGAAATCAAACCGCTGGCCAGTGTTGTGAACGTGCTTCGTTGTCTATCACCATGTTTGCAATAGAACCAAATTGTTCTTTGCAACGATCTCGCGCATTCTTCAACCACCAATGATGCCAGAACAGTCTTTCCTATCATTCATACAAGAAGAAGTTAGTAGCTGTCAATATAGAAGAATTGAACATCCGTTATAAGAAAAACGAGGTTTTTACCGGCCCCTGGGATACCACATAGCCAAAGCAGATTATTGTTGTTGTCTTTTGACTGCCATGTCTGGAATTGATGATTCTTGAGAAGCCATTGCCCTGCCTTTCGATTCGAAGATCGGACCGCAGACACATTATCTTGATCAACATGTATATCGGCGCTATTCAACCAACACTTTACATTTCGAAGCTGTATACTTTCGTTGTGTCCTCGTTGCCTCTTCAACTCCTCGAGCGCTTTCGTACTATTGGCGATGGCAAGCTCAAGCTGCGTGAATGTAATTCTCCCTTCCACAAGATCCTTGTGACGCTTGAGACTTTCAATTATGGGATCAAGCTTCGTTTTGTACCTTGGCCAGGTCTCTTGGAATATTTGCATGAGTACTAAGGAGAAGTTAGATGGTTCAATATGCTAGGATAGAAATGATTCAATCTCACGTGGCCTTTTGAAATACTTGATGGATTCATAGTGAAAATCGAGAATGTCGCAGTAAATTGATTCCAAAGGCCGGCGGACCAATGGCTTATTCTCCAGAAATCCCTGGCACTTTTCCAGCAACGGTAGGCTTTCTCCAATAAGCTGGTACGTGTCTAACAGCCCGTTGAAGGCCTCAGAGAAAGAGCCGACGGTCTAAGATAAGTTTAGCTATATATGAGAATAGAAGAGAGATAGGATTAAAGTTTTGACAAATCGAACTAACCTGGAGGAGATATTTAATGGGTCCCTACTAAAATCTTTAGCATCTGGCGTTGGATATCATCAAAAAGGGACTACTAGTATGGATCTGTTCTCACCCAGACGAACGCCAGAATATCACTTGCATTGAGAAACACCTCAATGACCTTTCCGTATTGCTCCATGGCTAAAATGAAGCCACGTAGCCGATTCATGTTTTTGAGTCGCCTTGCAGATATCTGCCTTTCTTGGATACTTAAAATATCATCCTTCAGGTCTTGGAACTTTGTCCCCGCGAACTTCGCCGAGATTTCAGGCCCAAGTCTGTTCTTAAAAGAAGCCAGCGCCTGTTGGAAAGGAGAGGAATCTTGGTCCGCCATCGCAGAATGATTGTGTTCCGAAGCAGTCTCTCTTCATCTCATTTGAGAACCGTAGGAGATTTCCTCTACATAAGCGTACGTAGATGATATCATGGAGCCAGGAGACTGAAGAGAAACAGGCTCCCAGTCTTCACTGTGGCTGTGAACATTTGTCGCCGATACACGTGTTGGGCTGGATTGAAGTGGCGGTTGGATGATGCCCTGCAGTCGATGATTGGATGTCGTGACTAGAGCTGCGCCCCGGCCATCGGCCGCATACGGAGGCGGAGTTGGATTCGATTTCGTATTCTCGAATTGCGCATTTCAGAAGATAAAGTGGAAGCCAGGACAAATTTCAAAAGTCAAAGCTGTGCGATAATGACTTGATCAAGCTACGACCAGAGCGTGGTTGGCTATCTCCTGCCCAGGTGAGCCTATAGCTTTGGCCATGGCTGGCCACCGGATTGAGGGGTACTGCCGGGCAAGGTTTAGCCTGGGTAAGAGAAAAAGGGTCTCTCATCTTGAAGATGAGCCAGAACAACCCTTGGAAGATCCCCAGAGCCTTCAAGCTCCTATGTACTATGGCGAAACATCAAGTTTCGGAGAAGACTACCATCTTAATTACTCCGAATTTCAAGGATATTGTAAGTGCTTCAAATATCCCGCCTCGAAAATGATAAATACATAGGTACTCACACAAAAGAAGTAGCTTCTGCATCTAGATGGCCTCCTCAGTCTGGGGTCTACAATTCTTCAATGCATAGCTCATACTATACGGATCAGAGCACCTTAACAACTGAAGAACCCACGACTCAGAAAGCAACTTCAACGCCCTCAACAGACATTTCCTCTATTCTCGCTATTTCTAACATTCTCAACGAAGACCATGATTCTCAAAAGCATGAGAAAAAAAATCAAGTCTGCTATGGCGCAGTAAGCAATTATTTTCCTGAATTGAACAACTTTGAAAGACACATCCGCTGAATAGAACTTGAAAGTACTAGATATGCGATGTAAATGTCGAGCTTCAAGTCGGTCCTCCGATCGAGCTTTTGGATAAAAATAGTCTTCACTTTTTCGAGCTTCTACCTGGATCAGAAAATCTTGCAATCTGCTCCTTTTCAACGAACGAAATAATAGGCTTTGTCAACATGAAAACTTCACTCGCTCTCGAGAATCTAATAGATGAACTGCAGATACAGCTGAAAACATCGCTTACAGTCTCAGAATGGAGACAAATGACCATGCCAAAATCTAACTCATCAGAAAGCATTCTGGAGATCTCCGTCATTGGATATGAGGACCAGTCAACTATAGCGGGCGACAGGCTCTCTCGTGCTGGACTTTTCCTTCAAGCCCCGAGATTTGGCTCGGACATCCCGTACAAAAATCCACACCTGATCTCCTTCGCAGACATCTCGGATCAAGATTCAAATAGCGGCGAAGCAGAGCCTGACAGCAGTATCGGTGATTCCTATCCGATGTCCACTACCCAGGTCCTATCGAGTGTGTTGGATAATCTAGAGCCGCACAAATATCTGCATCCAGTTGAACCAAGTGAATACCTTACAGTCAACCTGCTCTCGTAAGTACTAGTGGCTTCCAACGTTGCCATTTTATTATGGAGGTTGATTAATCATGTAATATCAGGCATCAAAAAGAAGGCGTGGACTTTATGACTCGTCGGGAAAATGGCGAATCGACGTCTTCGGTGTCTTTATGGGATGTTGAAGAAAGGATCGGTAACGCCAAGATGTATGCGCTGCCATGTGTCTGAGAAGGATGCGGTTTGAAGCTGATTCATTTCTCACGTACCAGATATCGACATTCTATTACAGGATTGAGAACCAGTAATCCTCTACCTGGCCCATTCGGTGGTATCCTCGCGGATGAGATGGGTCTTGGTAAAACATTGACAACCATTGCGATGATTTTGAGCACCCTCAAGCTTGCTGAAGCCACGATCTCCAGTGAATCGTCGGCTGCATCCAGTGCGTCTAACAAAAGACCGTCTAAAGCAACACTGATAATACTCTCTTCACAAAGTAAGTAAATCCCCCAATTTCTATCTTTGATGTTTCTAATTGAAAAAGCGCTTATGGACCAATGGTTGGAGGAACTAAAAAAGTAAGTACTATTGACCTGCCTTCAACATACGAAAGCTTTTCCTGCTGACACGAATTTTGATAAAGGAGAGTCCAGCCAGGTATCCTTGAGACCTACAGGTATCACGGAAAATCTCGCAGATATCGCCAGGATTTCGACAACATCGATGTTGTACTGACAACCTATGGTACCGTCCGCGCGGAATTTGATCAAGGTGGACTCTTGCACAACACTGAATTCTTTCGAATTGTTCTTGATGAAGGTATGGAGGTGCCCCAAAAATGAATGATATGAACATTGAGTGACAATTCAAACTTAGCACATTATATCAGAACCAGATCGACCAAGAGCTTTGCTGCTGTGAACGCCATATCGGCCAATAGACGTTGGTGCATTACCGGCACTCCGATTCAAAATGAGCTAGCTGATCTAGGCACTCTGGTCGCATTTCTTCGAGTTCCGTACCTAAGCGACGCTGAATCGTTCCGGAATTTCATAACTGAACCAAGGGGCTGTGATGATTCCGCACGATATGGTAATCTCAGATTGCTTCTCGGATGCATTTGTCTCCGCAGGACAAAGGACTCGGGACATCTTGCCGATCCAACAATTGAGATACTGCGTTTGGACTTGTCACCTTCCGAAACATCGGCTTATAACTCAATTGTTGAATCCCACAGAAAGGAAATCGATAGGTCCGTGAGTACAAGCAGCTCCGCATCTTCCCGGGGTCACATCTTTCAAGCTCTTCTGCAACTGAGAATTATGTGCAATCATGGCACATACAAAGTTCCGTGGTCGACAAACTCTCGACTAGATGCAGATGAATCCTTTTCATCTCTTCAACAGCGGAATGAAGCTCGATGCTTTCTCTGTGGTAGAGACATCTGGTTTTTGGCCGAAAGTCTCCTACCTGAAGCTGGTGTCTTCGCAAAATGCAAACATCTAATATGTGGCGCCTGTGTTGGTTTGTCTAATAGACAATATTCCTTGCAGCCCTCAGGTTCTCAAGTATGCTCTAGATGCACATCTTGTCTCGAAGTCAAATTGCACCCACGGGCAATCAGCAACAGTCACGAAGGTGCATTGACACCAAATACTAATTTTTCGGATGGGCCCTCGAGTCCCATGCCTGATTTCGAGTATCCTACCAAAATTGAAGCTCTTCTGCAGAATATAAAAGCACATTGCGGAGAGAAATGGTGAGATACACGAACAACTCAACATTTGCTGATTCATGCTAAGTTGAATTTAAGCATTGTATTTTCCGAATGGAAGAAAAGCTTGGACATAACCGCCACAGTCATGGACCGGGAGGAGATCCGCTATACGAGAATTGATGGATCCGTTTCAAATTCCGATCGACTTCTCGCACTAGAAAATTTCAAGGTTGATCCTGAACTGAATGTATTGCTCATGACTATTGGCACGGGAGGTGTTGGGTGAGTCTTTTGTTACAAAAAGTTTTGATCATACAGATTCTCCCAAGAAAAGAACATGAAGCTGACTCCCCGACTTCCTCTGTCAACCATTTCCAGATTCAATCTCACAAGCGCATCACGAGTGCATATGCTCGAGCCGCAGTGGAATCCCATGACAGAACTACAAGCAATTGGACGAGTTGTTCGCCTCGGACAGACGAAGGATGTTGTCATTACCCGCTATATTATGAGAGAGACAGTCGAGGAGGTAATACTACTACTATTGAACCCCAATCTCAAAAATATGAATTACTACGAAGTATGACAATGCTAACAATCAGATAGAGTGTGCTGTCTAGTCAAGACAACAAGGTTAAAGTCGCAATGAAGGGCTTCGATGGTCGAACACATTGCGCATCTGATCGCATTGAGATATTGAAAGTAAGTAAACGTCTAGTTTCTTCTTGAAATATAATTGTTACTGGATTCTGACCTGCACAGGATAAAATAAAGCCAATTTGAAGACACCCGTGGACGGCGCTCTCACATGGGCTCAATGAGCCGCACGTTAAATTTGCATGCTTCTTATAAACGGTGGAACAACTTGAAAGGAGCATATGATACCCCATGTTCCAACAAACTTGAGAATTCCCAAGGTCTGAAGAAATGTATAAGGCATTCTAAGGTTTATCTCGGCAAATTCAAACAATTCATTCTGTCATTTTGATGACTTTTAAACATAAATCCCTACTACAATACATCACCACCTGGGCATTTCCCATTTCCCAATTCTTCAAGTTCTAGTTCATATCGACAACACAACGAATACAGCCACCCTCCTTCATAAGTGCAAACGATTCATTAAGACGGTCGATAGGCAGACGGTGAGTGATGAACTCATCTACCTTTAGTTCTCCATTGAGATAGTCATCAACCAGGCCCGGTAGTTGCGTGCGACCCTTCACGCCGCCAAAAGCACATCCTCGCCAGGTTCGACCAGTAACGAGTTGGAATGCTGTATTTGAATCAGTATGAAGCGAATAATAGAAGCGAATGCAACAAAAACTTACGTCGTGTCTTGATCTCTTGACCCGCAGCCGCAACGCCAATGACAATGCTCTCACCCCATCCCTTGTGGCAAGCCTCAAGTGCAGTGCGCATCACAGTGACATTACCGGTACAATCGAAAGTATAATCACATCCTCCATCCGTGATCTCCACCAAGTGTTCTTGCAAAAGCTTGTTGCGAGGAATTTTAGTCGGGTTAATGAACTCCGTAGCGCCGAATTTCCGCGCCCAGAACTCCTTCGAGTCGTTCAAATCTATCGCGATAATTCTGCCGGCCTTTTGCTTCACAGCTCCTTGAATAATGGACAATCCGACGCACCCTGTGCCGAATACAGCGATGGTCGAGCCTTCTTCCACCTTAGCTGTCACAACGGCCGCACCGTATCCAGTTGTAATTCCGCAGCCGAGCAGGCAAGATCTGTCGGTGCCGATGCGCGGCGTAACGGCGACGACGGAGATATCTGCAAGAACGGTGTATTGAGAGAAAGTCGAGCAGCCCATGAAATGCAGGATATCCTTGCCACGAGCTCGGAAACGAGAAGTTCCGTCGGGCATCACGCCTTTTCCTTGGGTATCACGAATCTTGCCGCAGAGGTTTGTTTTGCCTGACCGGCAAAACTTACACTCGCCACATTCGGGGGTGCTGTGTTCATTAGTCTATGCGACAGCTTCCAAGTAGGTTGCCATAATGACCCACTATAGTGCAATAACATAATCGCCGACCTTGACGTTTGTCACTCCCTCACCAATGGATTCCACGATGCCAGCTCCTTCGTGGCCGAGAATGGAAGGGAATGCACCCTCCGGGTCTGCTCCGGAGAGGGTATACTGGTCTGATTACTTTCAGTGAGTCGACTCTTTGTGTCTTAAATTAGCTGCGTAGCGTACCTGTGTGGCAAACACCAGTGTGAAGAACCTTCATACGCACTTCGTGTGCCTTTGGTGGTGCTACTTCGACCTCTTCAAGAGATAGAGGCTCCATTGCATTCCACGCAATTGCGGCCTAAGTTCATCGGGATGAGTATACACTGACATTGCCTTCCTGGATAGAAGTGATCAGTTTCCCGAGCAAATTTCGTACCTTGCATTTAATTGTCTAGATATTTCAAGTTAGCTATCTAGTATCAATGCAATCAAACATCAGCAATGGCGGACGATAGTATCATACCTTTCCAACTGTGCTCGCCATCTCGAATATTTCACGCTGAATGGAGTCGCAAAGCTTCAACTTTCCGGAGGATATGCAAAGATGAAAATTCCATTGTGCAATTTTTCCTTGTCCGAGATTTGATGACAGCAGCTAGTAAGCGGGGAGCCCTGGAATGTCCCCGCATATGAGGGGAGATTTCGAGGCTTTGATGCGGGGAGTGAGGAGTATCATCTTGTATCACGGAAGCTCCCCCGTGCCCGCCCGTTATCAAACTATTTTTGGCCCACAAATACCTTATTGAGGCCGCATTTCATCCAATCACGGGTGACCGGGTGCTTTGCCGTCTTCGTGATAGGAAAGCTTTCCCGATTGCAGGTTAGTCACTTTTCTCGCATCATCAACACAGTTTCGTCGAAAACAAGAAGGCCTACACCGCAATTCTTTTGGAGTTTAGAATTTTTGAAATTGAAATGGGAGAGAAATGTGAGAATTAATATGGTTCTTATATTCATATCCAAATTCTTGTAGATCTGGAGTTCATCTTGATTGCTCCTCTTCATCGTTATTGGCCGTTCACGGCCCCCGGGTATAAGTTTCTAAAAACCACAAAACTCCAACCTCTTCTCGAAAATTCTATTTACACAACAATTTGGAATATCCCTGATTTCATCAACCTTGAAGCTCGGAAGCAGATTCCTGTTTTACCACCTTCACCTTCACATCAAGAGGGCCATCGCCAGTGAGCTCTTGGCGCAATCGAGCATCAGCCGGCAGTTCGTTTCGTAATGGCGAAGGGTCATATAATTCTCCCCGCATCTCATTATTCCCTTCCAATTCATTCCTTTCATGTCTCGAGTGATTGTTCGCAGAATGAGAACCAGCACGCACATCAGAATCCATCGAAACCTCATCTTGTTTGGCATACGTCCTTGATCGCCGACGTCGAAGGAAAAACCATATCAATCCGATAATTATAAGCAGAGCGCAAACACCACCAACAGCACCACCAGCAATGGCCCCTTTATTAGGACCAGACGATTCGGGCGCTATTCAACACATACATGAGTCAGAAACCTTGAACAACTTAAATGCGGACCGTGACAGGGCCCCCAAAAGCTCGAGCTTAAATTTGAACTTACTCGACGAACTCTGCAGACTTGCCATAGTCAAACTGCTATTCTGCCTCACAAGGCTATCCTTCTCACACCCATAAGAGGTATACGCCCAATTACTCTTATCACTAACCCAAAACCCCGCCTGATCCTCCTCACAGCAAAAATATCCCGAATGCGACCATAGACTCCATGTCGAGTTGGCGCAGTCATATGGGACGGGCCCGGTATCCGTGATATGGGCATTGCATTGCTCATTGTCTCCGTAATTCACTGGCGATGTCGTATTCGGACAACAGACTACCCACGGATGCCAAGTTGTATTTGTTGTCTCCTGACTCAGACACTCGCCGATACGTCGGATTGCGTATCCGGCTTGGATTTCCCCGATCATCGCGTCAGACATGGCGGAGCCTTTTGGAATCGGGCCCCCAAGAAAATGCCAATAAAAGCCAAATCCTGAGAAATAACGGAGGACAACAAACAAAGAAAATTCGCTGCAAGGAAGTTCGTAAACAAGTGTTATGTTCCTGGAGGAATCGGGATTCAGCTTGACGAGGCTGGAGCGGATTATCACCGCGAGCCTTGTCAAAGTGCCCCCCCC
>AOTG01000394.1:0-26663 GCA_000347475.1 Penicillium paxilli ATCC 26601
CGCGGCCGAGTCCGGGTCAAACAACGAGCTCATGGTCTCCCACAGGGATCGGGTCAGCGGGCCCGACAGTCGCTTAATGCAGTGCACGCAGCTCTCCAGGTATTTGAAATCCTCAAAAAACGTGTACAAGGACGGAATCAACCCGTCCACATGATTTATCCGGGCACAAATGGCTTGTCGCTCGTCATCGCTGAATTCGGCAAAGGCATGGCCGCTCAGGATCAGCCCGCGAGCAACCTGTGCATCAGTCCGTGATTTTCCTGGTGCCAACAATTGTAGGGCTTCGACGGTATCCGCATCGATCCGCGTTGTCGAACGCCGATCTGATCCAACCAAAGAAGACCACACGTGCAGAATGTGGTCGAAATAGCTTGATATCTCCTGAAAGGTGTTTTGAGTTAGCCAGCCCATTCAGCGCTACCAAAATTCGGAACTTACCTCAACGCAGCCCGAGGCTATCAGTCGATGAAGTATGCTGATTCTCATTCCTCCCGGCCAGAGACCAGGAACTGTCAGCAATCGGTCAAGCGCATGTCGAAGACGGCGATTCTTCTTGTTATCCAGTTGGTCTAAGCGCACTTGATTGCTGGGCGATAGTCTCACGAACCATCGCTCCCGAAAAGCTTCATTTTCTTCGCTCTCGTATTGTCTAATCTTGCGGTAGATCTCTCCATCAGTCGGCTTCTTTTCATTGGCATACTCTTCCACCAAGGCGAGTTGTAACTCTTCGCCGATATCTATGTGAACGGTTAGTGTTGTTCCGGCGGAATGATTGGATATAGTACAGACCGTCTGCATAGAGATCAACCGTCCACCAGCGATCCGCTGGAGGGAGTACCTCGAGACCTGCTTGGACCCGATGGCGGCCATGGAGTCCGCGAAGCTGCCCTGCTCGAAAATCTAACCAAGGAAGGTGGCGATTATCAATGGCCAGCAGGGACTCTTGCGAAAGATTCGCCTTCTGTAATGCTTCGGTCAGGTGCTGTCGGGATACGGTTGCGGGAACATGATTCTGGACATCCAAGCGGCGACAGCGGTTTTTACGAAAGACGCCCCGGAGTCGGTCCACGTTTTTCAAGTCAAGGCCGCGCGGGAGTGGAGGCTCAAATTGGATCTGACAGATGCTGATTTTGGCTGTCCCGAAGTAGGTCAGACGACGCTCTGTGGCGAGTCGCACCTCTTGCTCAGTAAAGACGTGTCGAGTCATTGGAGGGCGAGTGAAGGTGCAGTCTGATGTGTAGCATTGGGATTCATGGACTGGGATCGCCTACATATACTCTGCATTTTCTGAGTACTTTTTTGTGTTGATCAACGTTGCCCACAGTAGTATCACCGTGGTGTTACGGGGGACCTGCTTTGTTCCATTGATTTAGAAATGCTCATTTAAGTCGGAATCTTATCGCACCGTGCCCTGCCTTACGTCCCTCGGTCCCTCGGTTTGCTTTTCGCTGTGTGGATTCGCATCCCGCTCTCATCATGTCAAACCTCGATGACAAAAGAGTGACAAGAATCCAAGCTGCCCAAATTGCGTTGCTGCATCAATCGCAAGCCGGAGGATCAACAGCATCTGGTTTCGAGTCTAGCCCGTCACAGCATCCTCTCGCAAAGCCCGCGTCAGCCAAGTGGCATGCACCGTTCCCACCCTCTGACCGCACCAGAAAGGCCTTCTGGCCGACATCTCCAAAGCCGCCTCGTCAGTACACTACACCATGGGAAGGGAACATTGAACCAAGCTTGCTCATTCATGATGGATCTCCGTGGGAAGCATTCAGAAAATACTATGAATGCGACCTAGCTGGCCCCGTTTCAGTGTGCGTCCGACTCTCTGGCGACCGTACTGTTCAGGCCATACGGCACTATCCAATTGAAGACAGCGACAGGGTTCTGCAGAGATCCCGCTCCCTGCGCCATAAAAACATGGTCTCTATTCTGGAGGTTTTTCACTCTTCGGGCAGCATCTATACACTGAGCGACTTTGATCCTCTTGTTCTGGATCACATCGTCGCTTGCAAAGCTTTTCCAGACGAGCATCAACTCGCGGCCATCATGTCGCAGGTATATTTCTGCTTTCTCTTCTTCCTGGTCAGCACGATAGACCTGTGGCTAACTGTGTGTAGCTCATTGCCGGGTTGTCGTATCTTGTGGCTCGGAGCTTTCACCATCCATCCCTGAGCTGTTCGAATGTGCTGATGAACCTCAAAGGAGAGATCAAAATCGGTGCGGTCAATCCATCCATTGCTTGACTCAATATCACTAATGCAGATAAGCAGGATGCGTTGACGCCTGTCTGGCTCGAGCTTCCAATGTATCTGCCCCTGCTGACCTGGCACCAGTCTCGCGGATCATGATGGAATTGATGCAGAAATACGCCAAGGATGACGGAGCCGTGGGAATTGACAATCTTGACCGCTGGAGAGGTTCCCCAGCAGCAATTGAGTTTCTTTGTGCAACTACCTCGGTCGGCTCTTTTGAGGAACTGAAAGAGGTATGTCTTTCCGTCAAGACTTTGATGAGATGCTAATCGGTATCTAGCAACGCCTGTTGACAGAAATTCCGAGTTGCCCGGGGGATCTCATCGGCCTTGCATGGTTCGCGCTGATATCTGCCCGTACATTCTATTCGTACACGCCCCAACCTGTTGCAGCCGACTAGCAGAAAATACTGTCGAAGCGCATATCACCAGTGCTTTTCGGTACAGTATCGCCATACTTGACGAGCAATCCTTCTAGTACCGGTCGCGTGTGATAGGGGTTTTGCATTCCAATCGGAGCAAAAATTTACAGAAATTGGTGTGCTTGATGATTCTATATTAGAAATTCCAATTTGACCTCAATTGCTCTTGTCTGGCTGGGAGGGCTTCTTGACTCTCAATCTATATCTGACTTAAATATTGTCAGCCCGACAGATTGTAAATCTTGGCGCATGAACACGGGCTCACGAATTTTAATTGCTTTCTAAAAATACTTGCTCCCCTTTCCGCAGCTCGATGCAGTCTAGGTGGGTTGGTATTCCAATTCAACCAGCTCCACCCCATGGTGCAAAAATTCTCTCACATTCTCTCGGATGCGGTCTCTCATACTTTCCGCTGCTGACACTAAAGAGCTTCAGCATGGGTGAAATAGAGAGGTCAATTATATCTCACTTACCCATCACTAAGGTCCGTCCTGGTTCGTCTTGAATTCCTGGCAGTCTCTCGATCCGATCTCCCATGGCCTCGGCGGCGATTATGCTTTCCAGGTCGGGTGTTCCCTGGTAATAACATGCCCTTCGACGTCTTCCTATAGGTGTCTTGTCCCATTTAAGGCCGGTTGCAACATATATTGAGATATGGAGGATCTGCGCAATCATTCTCGTCAGCATCGATTTTCCTTCTACTGGGGATTTGGTTCACACACATAGCCTTTCACCAGGATGTCGTCTTGAAGAAGGGGATCGAGCAGGCTCTCAGCAGCTTGGACCATATCTAACTCATCAGCCGGCATTTTGAGAGACCAGGAAATCCCAAAGGTCACACATACCTAATGCTTCTACCTGCCACACGAAGTGTAGTCGGCGGACTTGAAGCGTGCAGGTCTTATAGCCATGTATCAGCTTCTTGAGGTATGGGGCCGTTGCGGCGATCCCAAAACCAGTTGCGATCAACAGGACAGTCTCATAACAATTGACAGGCTCACTTATTCCGTGGGGGCCAGTGAACATGGCCAGCAAGGACAAATGATGGGTTTTCGCGCTGCTAGCAAGATGGATCAGGTCAGCCGTCATACCATCGCGTGGTTGGACGAGCAATTCAATGGTGTCAAGTTTGCCCCGCATCCAGGATGTGACGATGAAAGGGTGCGTCTGTAGGCACGACCACAGCCCGACTGATGGCATCCAGAGGTTGACAAATTGGCCTGCCTCAATCTTGATGGGCCTAGGCAAAATTATTCGGATCAGGATGGCTGCTTTCGACTCCGACTCAGAGTGTGAAAAGGCTTCTGGAGAAAGAGAAACAAGAGCCCGCGGCGCACCGTGGCCGCTGAAAAGTCCATTCCGGTAGAGAAAGCTGGCTACTTCGAGAGCCGTATTGAGAGCTAGGGTCGCCAAGCCGATGTAAAGATATATTCTCGGTAGTATGCCTGTGGTATAAAGATGTCGCCAGATCCCGTAGACGAAGACCCCTGCCAATAATTGATGGCCACGAAGAAAGACTTCGTACGACCATCGACGGACGCGGCTGAGAGAAAGCAGTACAAGAATTCCGAGTGATGCGGTGCCCTATTGACGTTAGCTTTGTACTCACATCGACCGGGGCAAGACACACAATAAGGGTGAATAAGTTGCGCTTGTGCGATACAGGGAAGATAAAGTGTTCGTGCGGAACTTCGACAATGATGTGGAATGATAGTAGAGCGATGGACATCCACCCGGTTGTTCGATGGATTTGACAGCAGGTCTGCCAGGACACACCAAGATGATCAGCAAGACAAGCCAGGTGAGTGGCCGCGAGGGGGTAGATCAGGTTGACCAGAGCGAGTTCTCCTGCCCGGCGGCTGGCTTCAGTCAGGGAATGTGGTCGGAAGAATACAACAGTACTGTTGACTGCAATGTAAGCCACATGGACGAGAAAACTCAGACGAGACCAAGGGCCTAAAATTTGATATCGGTAGAGAATCAATGAAAGTGCCAGATGTTTCGAAAAGAGACCGCGCACAGGCTTGGCCCACTTTCTCAGTATCGCCCGGGCCTGCACCGCGAAGCCAACCAAAAAAATACCACCAGCTACGATCGCGTAAAGCGAGGAGCCGTGCATATTTCATCTGAAGCTTCTGAGAATTTGGGTCTACAGAATTATCGAATGCTCAGCAAGTCTATTTGAGAGAAAACTTTGGATTTTGCCTACTAAATATTATTCTGGTACATAATACCCTTCTGGACAGCCTCATTTTGGTAGACATGCGATATTCGGAGTCTAAGTTGACAGGTATCAAAGCAACAAATTCACTTTAGTTTCAAATGTCTTTGTGAAATAAAAAAAAATGAATTCGCTAAACGACTCAAGTTGAATCCCTCGCACCTGAGCAGCAGATAATGCATGTTCGTAGCTCGCCGCATCCAGCTGATGCCACTCTAGACCAGCCGCAGCAAAGTGAACTTTTGCATCACCAACCATGATGACTGGTGAAGTATTCCCGGGACTAAATAGAGGGTTTTCGGCTTCGGAGCCCTTCGCTCCTAGACTTTATGGAATTCTAGGCTACAATCGACGAATGGAGATACATCTGAAAATGGGTGAAAATGTAGAATTATGAAGCGCGTTGAAACATCAAAGCATGCTCAAGGCTCATACTCAGGGCAGATACTAGTCTATTCGTGATCTGAGTACGATGAGTATCACCATATAATTTGGTTTGTGGCTATCGACTTGCCTCAAGTTTAGAATCATAAGCCGAGAAATTGTCTTCAGACCCCCCTCACGAGTTGTAGATACTGTTTGACCTTGAAATCAATCGCTCTTCCTTCAAAAGTATTCTATGTGTATGTGATTGATAGGTGAGGGTGGAGCTAAAAGACAAGTGGCGACATTATAATGTGGTGTGGTATGCCGAGACCTAAGCAGCAGGCTTCTAGAAGGCATGAAATTACTCCTGGGAACCACATATAGGCTATGCCAAATACGAATTCAGGTAAATGTTAATGCAGAAATTTATAAATGGAGCCGAGTCCAAACAAAAACTGAGCAGGCCTTAGTGTTACCGTATCGTGAACCAAGCTATGGCTTCCTATCCGAACAGAATATCATCCACTATGCCTGTCTCTGGTCATTACTCTTGTTGCCACCGTGAGTTTGATTGATATGAGCACTTTCTTGAGCCAACTGACGAATATATATAGCTTCGTCTCAATATGCAGGAGGACAGCGAGAAGAACGGTGTTTCTACCGACTGTTGTCTCTAGTTCAGGAGCAGGTATCCTTGCTCGATTCTGAACGAGATTCTCTCGCGTGCGAGCTTGAAAGATTGCGAGGTTATTCCTGGTCCTTGTATCATGAGTATATCAAAGGCATGGATAAGCTTGATGAAGCGAGGAAGGTGCTGTGACCAGGCCGTGGGGAGATACAGGATATCGTGTGATGCAACAGCGCTTTTAGTTTGAATTAAATACAAAAGTCAATTACCAGGCGGAAATCAACGTCCATGCCGGAAATACAAAGTTGAAAGCCCGAGGTTGATTGAAGGTACGAAGTGTTACCACAGATTTCTCAAACCAAATCTCGATTATAAATAAATCAAGCACCCTTCACACCAAGAGCCGCAACAGCCCGCTCCCAGTATTCTCTCCGCTCGTCAGTAACAGTAGCCTCAACGCAATCATTGATGTACTTCTTCCACCCAGTCTCAGAACCATCCTGTAGCACAGAGCGCACATCTTTCGAGCATTGGGTTGCCAAGAACCAAGCGCCAGAGCCAAAATCATAAGTGTCATTCTCACGCAACAAATTAAGTAGATCGGCTGGACTGCTCTTAAGGGATGAAACTTTACTTTTGAGCTCCGCAATACTCTCCGCATATTTCTTGTTGAAAGCGGGAGATTGCATATTGCGCGCTGTTATCATTTCCAAGGTTACCATATGATCTTATATGGCCGGTATGAGTACAGTGGGTTTCGGGTTGACTTACTGCCTTGTCCCGGGGTACCGGGAAAATGATTCTTGTTATACTTGAAATCGTCGCTTTCAAAAGCCATCAGACTGAGGATAGCAGCTTGCTCGGCTTTATTGATGACCTTGTATGTATTGAAGGATTGGTAGATGGAGTCAGCGGCTATCTTTGCCGTAGCACATTCCCCCTTTTCTCGGGCATGGTGGCAGGGTTTTGATTGCGGAGCAATTTGAATCAGTTGGGATTCTAGTAGGGAAATCTCTCTCATGGTGGACGAGCAAGATATTAGCGCCGCCGTGGATAAGAGGGCAAGTGATAGTACGAGCGAAGTGGTAAGGATTGAACGCATGGTGTCCAGTTGGGCCTGGACATGAGCATGAATTAATCCTGTACGAGAGTCTGCCTATATGTAA
Source organism: Penicillium paxilli ATCC 26601 (assembly GCA_000347475.1). Taxonomy (NCBI): domain Eukaryota; kingdom Fungi; phylum Ascomycota; class Eurotiomycetes; order Eurotiales; family Aspergillaceae; genus Penicillium; species Penicillium paxilli. Next base: position 7,055 of record AOTG01000394.1, read on the forward strand.
AGAAAGCGCCAAATTATACAGCAACATATTGACCCGGACTCATATTCTTGCGGTAGTGATAGCTGAAGATGGTAAATTTCCTGTTGAAAGAAGGGAATGGGGCATCATGAGGGAAGACTAAACTTGCTCTGATTCAGCCAAAGGAATTGGAGGGTCTTGGGGGATGCGAAAATGTAGTCTAAATGCAAATGTCAGCCACTGCCCTGCAAATACAGTACCGTTTGACGATTCTATCAGAATATACTTGCTTCTAATTCTCCTCTTGCCACCCGACAAATACCGGAGCATGCTTCGACTACCCTCAGATCATTTCCCGAGATCCTCTGTGATTACATTTGCGAGACACCCCCAGATAATTCATTTGGAGTATCATTCGCAAGACCAATCCCAGCAAAGATCTCAGCAAATCTTCCGGATAGAATGCTGCATTTAAACAAAACGACTAGTACTGCCACTGCTTGTCTTGAAAAGGCCAGAAATCATAGCCAAATGTGGCACGATCACAACAACTTTGTAGTCTACGAGGCAGCCATGCCGAGAGCAAATATGCCATCTTGCATTGAAAGCTTCACCAGCAAGATAGACAAAAATCGCATTCGAGAGCTTTTCTCTCCTTGCTCTGGGCCTGACGAAGCATCGAATCTTTTCTTCAGATATCTTAGGCATACGGAAGAAACCGGGCCCGGATTTAATTTGGCAGATGAGCAATTGAGAAAAAGAAAGAATTTGTTAGAACAGTGGTCGATGTTGCTTCCAGCATACCGAGAATTATGATATCCTTTATGCATCATAAAAACACAAAGAAAGTGTGGAACGTGATCTTGCACTGCTTGGTCTTTAAAATGGCCACAGGCTTCGGGTCTTGGGGGATGATTATGGTATTTTTCTGCAGTCTCATGGAATAGGAAGCTGCACTGGGAGGTTATATGCAAAATTCGTCGGCCGCGGTCAAAATATCTTTCTATGGCTGCTGGAAACCGTCTTCTCTCGCAACTCGGTCACTCTTATTCTTGCTGCAACCACAAGGCTAAGGAGACAAGCCGCATTCATCTTCCTACAAGCACTCGACCGAACACAGACCACTGCAAGCTATAAAAGAACAGTTTTCTCGCTGGACACACATGCTGCTTTTCGGGTTTTAATTTTAATCAAGCCGAACCAGAATAGGCCAAACTTTCGAAATAATGGCCAATTGTTGCGACTGTATTTATGGCTTCATCTTTCTGTCGTAGAAATTGGTTTAATTATAATCTGAGAGAAAGTCTATTCATCCTAGTATGGGTCTCGCCATCACCTCGTCCGTGGACGCGAAGGTGATTGTTACTCGAAAAAGAATGCTAAGCCAATCAGGGCGACAGAAATTCAGCAAAATGATTGGTCAGTAATTGATTATAGCTCCCAGGACCCTGTGGGTCGCCAGATTCGATGCAATCATTGGATGCTATCGATCACATGATGGTGGCGGAGGCTTAATGAGCCAATGGGTACTAGGAATGATCACCATCGGCTATACAGCCTCAATGGAAATGATTGGCCCAAGCTTGGCTGCAGGCTCCCAGAAGTTTGGTTCAGTCTCATACCTACCATGAATGAATGACCTCTTTAGCCAAATTTCCATTAAAATCTCAGGAACGAAGTGGATACGCGGCATCGGGCCCCGCTGCAAAGCGCTGTAAGCCAATTAGACCTATAGATTCCCACCAACTCACAACCGTGGAATTATGGTCAATATCCCACCATGGCTCTCGGGAGCTTGTGATCATGATATTCATGCTAAACTTGATTGCCTTGAATTCTGATGATGTATGCCAAGAAAATATGAGTAACGCTGTGCTGTGGATGACTCGCATAAACAAACGCCTTCGGTCTGCTACATGGAGAACTGCCTTGATGAGCGATTTGACTTTATAGAACAGATTATGAGCCAGGTCCGAGCTGTGCTAGCTTTCCTATAATGCGAGCTTGGTAGGTTCAAGATAGTTTCAATTTCCATTGCATAAATTGAACCATTGAGCCGCTTCTTCCGGCTCTGGAGAGACCATTGAAAGACACTTGAATTCCAGGCTTCGTATGGTTCCCTGCAGGGGATGAGAAACAGTTTCCTGACTCAAGCCCCCGGTTTTCTCACGCTACCATTCAGAAAAAGCTGTGCATAATCAACATTGATGAGCCTTGGTTGAGTTGGACGATGTGAAAATTTGCATAACTAATGCACCAATACATTTTGGGTGGAGAGAAAAGAGCGTGCTGGCTCAATATCTGACTAGCATAGCCGGGCGAAGTAGATATCTTTGTCAGATCGAGGGATCACTCTGCATGCTGACATACAAGAGAGACTGTGGATCGAGGCAGGATTTTTTTGGAGTTGCCGCACATGACATCTACACCGATATCACTGCTCCCTCTCACAACTGCTTACCGAGAGCCAGTTTGTTGCCTCTGTAGCTAGCTCGTCATCTTTCCAGTAGCCAAGCTTCGAATTTTTCCCGCCTACCTTCCGTCTATTCATAAATGCCACTTCAATACAGACAAATTGTTACCTGGCCAAGGGAGCGCGGACGGACGCTATCTGACGCTTCTGGTCCAAGACCACAGCGACAGGTGACCAATTGCAGCCAAGCCATACTTTTTCACCTCCATCTTGAGTGCTTGGGGTCACCAATAAAAATAATTTATCTACGTACACCTACCCAAGCTTCTCTACACGGACTGAACCAATTCAGCATACATTCAAAACACAAAGAAACGAATATTCCTGCCTAACCAGTCGTTTGCTAGTGGTATTTTAGCACAACATACGGTAAGCTTGAGATTCAGCGAGATTTACATAGTTACTGCAGGATTGATGTATCGCTGGACCAAATTGTTCATATCTACTCATACGTGGAACCTTCCAGGAGTAAACATGAGCGTGAAAAGTCGCCAAAATTCAATCCATTTGTTGGTCATAAGAGCTCCATGAACGGTTGGAAAATTTCTAGAATATAATAAGTTTGTAAAGGACGAAGCAGATAGATCAAGCAGCATAACTAGCTATGTAGCCAAGATCTTATACCCCGTTTTCTGGTATTTCCTGCGAGATTCCAAGTTCTGAAACCCGAGACATCAAAGCAAATAGAGGAAGGGTGTGATAAAAAATACACAAGCTGTATTATCTGAGCCATCAGATGCGAGGTTTCTCAGAGTGCCCTGGGGCTCCATATGTGTGAGCCTTAGAATGCTCGCTCTTCTGGGGTTTGTACGACGCATACTTGATGGTAAAATCTTTGCTAAGACCGGAGGTACACTCAGTGCCGTCAGGCATCGGCTGTTTCGGTGTCCAGATGCCACTAGCACAGCGCTGCCAAGAAGTGCCTCCTATGCAGTTCCAGGTTCCTTCTTCAGAACATAGTCCGACGAGGGCCCTGAAGTTGGATCTTGAGACAGAAGTAGAGCAATCGGGATCGTGGACCGTAGGAATGCCCATCGACACAGCTGAGGTGAGGGTGATCAGGGCGGTTTTGGTAGAGTTGGCACATTCAGTGGTGTATTTTGCCACATTCGAGGTGAGCGGCTCATTTGAAATGGACTCTGCAGTACCAACTTCTGTAGTATAGGGCTTGAATTGTGTATCTGTGTTGGAAGACTTGGCAGAACTGGAAGGTTTTGCTGAAGGAAGAGAGCCCCCGGTACTACTAAAACCTCCCTTTCCCCAGGTAGCGGAACCGCTGAGACAAACATCATCATCACGTCCAATCAAATTTTCGTCGCGTCCAAGATAGTCGACTGTATTGCCGGGATTGGGAAAACGGATAGCATAAGACTCCTTGGTCAGACAGCCGTTAATGTTGGCGATGAATAGAGGAGGGAAGGTCTCCGGGGGCCGCTTTTCAATTCCAGCAGATCTTGACCTCTTTGAAGAAGAGACGCTGTCGGTAATAGTGATAGGGGCGCAGTTCATGTACATTTCGCGGTTACCGAGACGGTTGAACCAGGTCCAGGCAATTGTGTACTCGCCGGCTTGGAAGCTGTCAGGGATGGTGAAGTTGGGCGAGAAAGGAGTGACCAGAATTGAACTTTTCCCCATGTTGACGCCACTCTCGGTCTCATCCATACATCCACCTTCAATTGACTTAATTACGCTCCATGTGGTGTCTTTGCTGGGTGCACGGTCTGAAGTAATACTGATTTGACAAGAGCCGCCGCCATGGGTCGTACCCCCATGGAATATCATGGATTGGCTCTCACCCTTGGCCATATAATTCTCCTTGACAACGGAATAATCGCCCGTGATCTTACACGGGAAGTTGCTTCCAGATGCATCGAGAGGAGAGTTATTTGACGGGTCTGAGTTGTAGGGGACTGGCTTGACCATGACCAAGTGAGCTTTGACAAGGGAAACTTTCAGCAATACAGCTACCACAATAGCCAATTTGAAGAACATGGTTCAAGCGGCACTAAAATTTGCTGAAATTATTTCTCAAAACAACTTGAGTCTTTTCATCTCGGAGGAATGAAAATTAATATAAATAGTTTGAAAATCAAAAATCAAAAGAATTTCTAGGAGGAATAGCAGGGTACGTTAGAAGTACAAATTCATAACAAGAAATGTATGACGTGTCAAAGTTTCGAAATCCCGGTCTCGAGGCCTCAAAAAGCGCTGGGGGAAGAAACAAATTGGCTAACAAGATATCGTTCTTTTTGAGGTGGAGATTGAGTAAAGAGGAAACGTTTGTTTGTGTCACAAAAAAGTCTTGAGGCACCTGAAAAGGACAGATGAGGGTTTTTGTAGTACTGACAGGAATCTTGGTGTAGTCTCAGAGAAAAAACAACAAAAATTTGAAAAGTGAATGCGAAGGGCGTAAAAAAACAGCAACTAGCCTGTAACTTAGTGCCTGCGAGGGATACCATAAATGAGGGGACCAAAAGGGTGCTTAAATTTGGAAGATTAATAATCGGCAACGCGATCACGTTACTCCCCAGCTGGCATCACCTAGTCTATCCGAAGCCGGCTACGTTTCTTGGCTCATGGACCCACTACCTTCCCCTCGACAAATACAAATGAGGTATAGTTCCCCCGGAGCCTCGCATTTTCAGTTCTCTAATAAATCCTCCTTCTCTTGCTTCCTGAAAATTTCACTTACATGTTCTTCGCTGAGTAGTGAGGGTCTGATTACCAAATGAGTCCACTCGGCTGCCCCTTTTAAAGCTCGGAAACGGCTTATTTGCTTGATCTTTTCTTCGGTAATTGAAGACTTCCGCTATGACCCGAAGAAGCAGTCGAAAGGGGACGGGACTTGGGATTCACCCCGAGCGGACCAGAGGACCTACGGGCGATGAAAATGGTAATTTTGTATCTTTTGGAGGCTGAAAATAAGACCTTAATATCGAACTAGGACTTCCAGCTGACCCAAGAGATGAGTCAGATATCCAAGAACAATCCTATGGTAATGCTTACAACTTGGCCCAAAGGCCAACGCGTTGTTCAAGTGATAGCAAAGACCTGCTTCTCAATAGGAGTAGAAGAAAATCGGGAATTATTAAGCTCGCGATACCTTCACTTAAGTCTCAGTCAAAGATGCCTTCGAGCAATACACCCGATGCTAGCATACAATCGTCGAGGGTTCGTATTAGGTCAACGAAACAATTCTTATCTCAAGGCACCTTTGATGGGCAGCTACCTAAGCGAAATAGCATGGCCGCAGAGACTCACCGGATCACCCGGCAAACAGTACGAAAGATTACAGAGGCTTCAAACACAACTGAAGTCTTAGCTAAACCACACAAACGGAGCTTCCACGGTTCTCAGCGACCGCAAATTGAAACCATTTCTTATTCAATGAATGCCGGCGCATCAAACGATCCGTCAAAGAAATGCCAGACTGGTAATGCGATGGAGGACAGTAACTCTTGTGCAGGGAATACGGGAAAAGATCAGAGAGACAAGCTTAAAGGAGAATTGCGGCCTGCAACTTATTTTGCTCGCTCTCCATCGGGGTACAAGCTGACCGAAGCAAATTTTAAAATCTGGAAATCCGAGTCCTCGCCTCTGAGAAAACTGGCTTTGGAAAACCGGCATCGAGAAAACAATTCTCACCTCATCGGTGCCAGTTGCTTGTCTAGCTTTGATGATGGTGGTGAGAAAGACGTTCCCCTCGCAGTCAGGTCCGCCCCAGCGGGTTCCTCAGCTATGGATTTAGCGATTACCACATATGAGAATCCAGGATCAGACAACTTCGGTCTTGAGCCCAGGAAAATTCATGATCAAAAAGGAGGCTGTTACGGAGGCGTTGATCAGAATTTCGATCGAATTACCACATATACAATGCCGCTCAATGGTAAACTGCAGCAGGACTCCTACACGCGTGGTCGCGAATTCCAAACCTGGGCAAACTTTGTCAAAAAAGTCAAGCTTAGCAATAGCCCCAGTGATTAACTTCAATTCACTGAATCAAAGGGAGAGAGAACAATTTGTTTGTTCTGCATCCTATAGAAAGTTGCCCTGCTTCATAAAAAGAAGAAACCACGCACGTCAATATTGCGCAAACTTGCATATATTGATTAACGTAACTCATCGGCGGCCTGCCACTCTAACACCATCGTGTAGCCTTGGACCAGGATATCTCAACTATTTCCTTTAACCATTTGATAAATGTCGATTTTGCATGAATTGACCCGCCGCCCAATCTGCCTGCATCAAATACACTTTAGCGGAAAGCTACTCATCAGCGAAACTTGCTGAATGGGCATACCGCCTTGCGCATGAAAAGAGCCAGCTCGTGGTCGATGGAATACTTGGCGGGGAAAGGTAGCTGATTTCAAGGGTTTTCTGAGAAGATGGGGTAGGCAGAATATGTGGAAAGAGGCGAGCATGTTAGAAAACACTTCGCTCCAGGATATGGAGTCGACTAACGATATTCGCCGACACAATAAGGCTTTGCGGTTTCCAAAGCAGCTGGACTAGTGATGCATTCAATTGGAGGGTCGTACGTGTGCTTGTAAACGAGCTGTAGATTTTCGAATACCGGACGAAAGGAGAGGTTTCGGTAGAGCTTCAGTTGCATCTCGTCAAGGTGGAGATCTGGGTCATCTGGGCTCGTGAAAATCCAACAAGGATTCCCAACAAAGTCAAGACCTCTTTGGCGACTCCATTCTGGCCTGGGCTTCCAGTTGGGATAAAAGATCTTCTTGTCAAGAGCGGACTGAGGCGTGCACAACGGTACGTGGTTGAGTTCAAACTTTTTGGTGCGGGGCTTTCGGCGAAATCTTGTAAAGATGTTCAAAACTCTTCCCATTATATCGGTCTGTTAATTGGAAGAAAGCTCTCACAAAATCAAGAAAAGTTTGTCTGCAAAATCACAGTGAGGTGAAACGAAGGAATTGCCCTTTTAAAGACGAAAGTAGAACCTTGCGTAACCTATTTGAAACTTGGATCTGGACTAGAAAAGCAAGTGCCCTATCAAGTTGCAGTTGGATTCTGCTTCAATGTATTGCGTACTCAAGGAACGCGAGGCAGCATACTTATAACTATCCTCCTTTTTTGAGGTCAGTGTAGATAAGAAAAAGGCAAGGATGAAATTGAGAATCCATGTACGAAAACTGAAACAGTCTGCTCACTTTGCGAGCATACTCAGTTTCGCAAAATTTTACAATTCATACCGCATTTTTGTAGGATTCTCGAGAATTCATCAAGGCTAAAGGGAGTTCATGGCACCGATTGGCTTATACCCCTTTGCAACGGTACCCTAATTGACATACCCACTTAGCTCACCGGAATCCGATGTGGATCTTGCTGACAGACTATGCAATGATGGTGGGTGTGAGGGTATGTGAGGGTATCACGTATCTCTTGATGGGGAGCGAAAGATATAGTCGAATCTAGATACAAGACGTAACGCGAGGAAGCAAAAGCAAGTTAGCTTCCTCGCGTTCAGGGGAATCCAGATGCGCCATGTGGGTCCACGTTCTAGGCTTAGCATGTATGCCTCATCTATATCCTTGACAAATACGCCGCTTGCTCCTGGAACCAACCTCTTCCGAGGAGCTCAGAAGTCCATAGTAGTATGCAATAAACTCTAAGTACAGCTGGAAATTCAAGTAACCCAACTATGGAAGCTCGTGCATACAAATATCTGAAAGCAGATCTAATATTTTAGAGATCAATGCTGCATGCAACAAATTCTCGCTATAAATACTACCCTCTATGTCTTTGTGCCAAATCAATCATCGCAAAATACAGTACCTCCAGTCCTGACAGCCCTCGAACATCAACAACACGAGATTTTCAAGATTCTTCTGAAAAACCCGCGACTCAATATCAACTTTCGAGAGAATCGAGGATACACCGCACTTCATCTGGCTGTGATATATGAAGACCCCGCTGCAATATAAATCCTCTTGAATCACAAACGCATTGACGTCAACCATCTCGATTTCGCGGGGAATAGCACACTTATTCTATCTAGCATGGCATACGGCGACCAGAACCCCCAGAGAGACGAGATAATAGATCTTTTACTTTCAAGTTGGAAGGCTCCAGTATAGACCAGAGAGGCCGCTCGGTACTGCGGCATGCGGCAAATACTGGCAACAAAAGACTGATCCTTCAACTGGCGCAGCTAACCGGATCTAGAGCCCGTGAATCCAGACAATGATGGTGTGTCTCCCTCGGACCAAACTTAGAAAAGGGGGAGCATCGAGGTAGTTGCGCTTTTGCAGAACCTTGCTGCACATGTTGGCTTTCAGAGGATGCCGAAGCATGATATAGAATAGTCTGGCAATTGCAACTTCAACTGACATGATACAAGAAAGAGCCGTTGAAGTCGGTATCGAAATATTGTGGTGATTTTGGAAGTTTCGCATAGTAGTATGAGCCAATGCAAGAAGTTAGCTGAACTATTAAACAAGACGTTGGGAATCTTCGCGAAAACGGCTGCTCATCGTCACTGCCATGGCATTTCGTTACAGGCATCGGCGCATTGAGAGCCAAAGGCTGTTTAGCGGTAGTTCGCGAAACGTTATGCGCCAAATCGCGAAGATAAGTCCTTTTCTGGGTACCAGGAATCTGAAATCGTCCCAAAAAGATACGGTCCCCATTCTCGAGGCCCATGCGTTTCATGAAGTATGTAAAGGCAAAGCAGAGTAGTCATTAAAATCGTGTTACTGAATTAACCAAGCACCAGAACTGGGTTTCGTTGCATTGAAATTGTCCGTTTCGAGGCAGCGCACACGATAATGACACTTCCGTGATCACTGATGAGCTCGCAGTTATGCTGACTTTAGATTTCGATGGTAATTGTGTGGGTCTCAGGCTCGGCCTATTGTGGTCTGATAATACGGTCCACCAATGATATTGTTCTGCTCGCCATGGCATCAGCTTCTAGCTTGATTATTACCTTGAGGGCTAGTCTTGTGCGACTCACTCTCCGAGAGGTAATGCTGTTGACATTTGTTCATTATCGCCATCGCTATGATTGAGGCCTACAAAGGTCGTGTATTTCTACCACATTGTGCGGGAACGCACTATACTTTAACTATACGGCGACAAGAATCTGCGGCAACAAAGTCCGCAACGATAGGTTATTCAACTTCTGAGTTTATTTAGCCATTCTGGATCGGGTCTCTTTAAGAACTCAAAAACCTGATAGGCTCAGAAAGGCAAAAAAGTGAAGGTGGATCCCAAAAACCAAGTCCTGAAAGCTATAAATATTGATCTGTCATTCTTCGATCCCAGCTTGGGTGCTGCCTGGAATTTCGTTATTCTAGTTCCCTATAAACAATTAACTCGGAATGGCTTCGGGCACTACCATGGACCTCATTGGTCAAGAATTCGCGCGCCTAAAGGAGATCAATGAGAACAAATCAAACAATGAAGTCATGAGCTACCTGGACGAAACACACAACGAGATCCGATTAAGGGGTATATGTAACCCCAGAGGCCCGTACAAAAAGTCGCTCATTCATTTCGCAGCGATGGGAGATTGCATCGTGCTTCTTCAAAATCTGCTGGACACCGGTGCTCCTGTTGGCGATCGTGATGAGAATAGACGCACGCCCCTCTCTTGGGCCGCAGAGTATTGTTCCCTCCGCGCCGTCAAAATCCTCCTGGAGAATGGAGCCAGAGTCAATTCCCGGGATAGTGTGTATGCGTCGCCTCTGTACTGGCTGGAAGAAGTTGGTGATATTGAAAACAAGAACTACGATGCTACAATATCGTACCTCAAAAAGAATGGAGCAACTACGAAAGCCTCAAAAAGAGCATGGATCCTAAAAAAACTACGATTCCTCTGAGGAGGAAAAAAAAGCTACCAAGGTAGACTTTTCGGAATAAGGCTAATTTTGTCTGGATTGAAGTTCCAGCCGACCTGATCAGCCTCAAGGTTCCATATTTGCAAATATATAACCCGCAGAAGTCTTCCGGAATTTAAGGCTGTCTGATCTCGTGGTCGGAACAAAGCCTCTAACAGTATGATTTTGGAGGAAGTTTTCACATGATAGAATGTGCGGATTTATGTTGCCAGTGCTTTATAGCGGTCCAAGAGTATGCTATTATTGAATAATCAGAGTTTCTTCACCATCAGCGTCCAGACCGCTTCTACTTTTGAACCTGATTTGGCTCTTAAGTACCTTTTTAATACTCATGATATAAGTCCCATGAATAAAAGCGCAGGCCTTCGAGCTCACAGATGAGATTTTGCCGATCATGTCCAAGCAACGATACTTTCTCCTGAATTTGACAGAATGACTGGTAGAAACGTGTTGCTTTCTGAGACAAAAGTCAAGCTGATCGGTATTGATAGAGACATATAAGTAGATGATGCGAAGTAGTTCCAATATGGAAATCAGAGGCGAGGGCCATGGATGGCACGTATCTGTTGGGGGTCATTTTGTAGGCTTCCTTTGCAGGTGTACGACAGTCGAGAGTCATGCAGCACATGTTCAAATGTCAACATGGCCAGTGAAATGCATAAAATACGAGTATGAAGCAAGGGGTATGGATTCCACCACTCAACGCGCACGTTCAAGAATGCCAAGCCGATCCCCAGTCTCCTCTTGAGCACACAATGCGGACTCTCTTCGAACGTCCGTTGAACTTACTGCACTCAACCTTTCAATTTACCGCTCTATTCAGGCTGCTTGCTACATATAGGTTTATCATTGCTTCCGTGCAGCACCTTCGGTGCTAGCTAGGAATGGAACTGTCCTTATAGGAGATAAATTGCGCAGATAAATTGCGCGCTCAGAATCAATCTCTTCCCAGTACACTCTGTTGTGATATGAGGCTGGTACAGATCAGGAACCAAGTCGAACCATCGGAATTAATCCCGAGATGTCTATAGGAAGTGCCGAGTTGTTTGGAAATCAACTTGCTCTTCTCATTGTATATATAGCCTCATGTTTCCCTTTGAACAATAACACTTCATACCTCTGAGCTACAACAGGATGGTACTCTCCGCCTGTCTCCGTTGGCTATCCTGTGTGTTATCAAGTCTCTCTTGGTGATAGCGAACCGTAGTCAGGGCCCTTAATACTACCATATTTTACACCTGTTCATCAGAAAATAGCTTCTCGTGTTGAAGACTCGAAGCTCAAGTATCTTCGACACCCCTGATGATGCGGAGAAGAACTACTTTTTGGTTCCAATAATCTATCGGAAGATTGGCTTTATTTTGAACCCACCAAGCTCATAAGACGGGAAATTTGGCGCAGCTGGGTTTCGGCTTTAAATGCGTTTGTTCTATTCAGGCAAACCGCTTATCAAGGGCAGGTGCTTGCATTCAATTCATTCACGGCACTGGTTCGCCTATTTCTTGGTAAATAGTATAAGCATTCAGGTTAATCAAGAATAGCATGACTATCACGATCGCCGGCTGCAGAGAGCCATCATTTCAACCGGGGCGCGTGTGTTTGTGGGAGTACATGGCTTTGATTGGCTTATTTATCTTCGCAGCGGGGACCGACACCGCATATCCACTTATTCCTGGGATTTCAATGGGGGTCTTGCTGACAGGCTATCCAATTATGGTAGTTACAATGGTAGATCAAGATTCTAGGAGCTCCTAGCCAAATTTCGGCCTGTCATTGGCTCATTATTCCGCTATAACCATCATATGATCAATGTCATCCAATGGTTGCACTGATGCTGACGACCCATAGGCTCCTGGGAGCCCTGGTCAATTACCAGCCAACTATTTTACTGAAGTTTGGTGACCCTAGTTGGCTGGTGTTTTTTTTTAAATAATCGCCTTTGATTCCCGTGTTACCAATGGCATTAGTTACATGAAGTACACAACACGGATGAAGAAATGATGTGCGGGACCAGATGATGATTATGGGGCCCCAAGGGCGTGAGGAAGACCATCACTCTTTTTGTCTCCCTGCGCTACGTCTTGTATCTAAAGTCAACTATAGCTTTTTACAATTTTGATTAATCGTCAGGAAGACATACTACTCGTCAAGAAATACGCGAGACCCTCACCGGCTCGAAATATCGGCCAGTATTATATGAGCATTATTACTAATTGTCAGGATAAGGAATTGATGTACTGGCTAGTACTGAACATGTCCAATAGAATCCGATGATTGATTGATCCAATATCAGAGTAGTTGAACACTCGTGAGTGTCTGTATCATCTAGTTTCGGTGTGTTACGACACCATACTCCGAGCCTACACCGAATACCACACGAATACGTGGGGAATTGGGCGGACGATAAACATCCCACCCAAAAGCGTCTTAGTGGTATTTGACCACTCTTTCCGCTCGACACTAATATTGATCATGCGGTTCTTTTTACTACAAGGGTACCTGGTTCAATTGCTACTCATGCCTGCGCTTTTGGCAGTTAAAAGTCATCAAGAATGTTTGCGAACACAGGAGTCTGGAAATATTCTGGCATTCTTTTGAGATTATAGTAACGATCCACCAAAGCATGCCCTGTAGGATGGTAGCTCCAGCCATGAGCTCTACCACTCAGAAATCCCGATTCTGGCCAAAGATGGTTACCACCCTGCAATTCACCAAGCGTGAGTGATTTTCATCAGGCGCAACTCAAGTCCTGCTGTCATTTCGTCGTCATGTTTTCGTAGTTATTGAATAGGCTGTCGGTGTGATTGGGCAGACTCATCTTGAGATAATAAGAGCGATAGAGCTATCTGGTCCTCCGAGAGGGTCTTATGGTTTCCAGGATTGGAACAGATTGCTCCTGGGACCTGGGATTCTTGAGCCTTCAACTTATTATTGGTGCTGAAACGCAAGCGGCAGCCCGTTGAGGGTGTGGAAACTGAGAACGTCACTCGACGATACTATAAAATTTGTATGATTAGTCCATGCTCACGGGATGTGGTATAAATATAGCTTCAGCCTGCGCCTTTATCACTGTTTGCCTTCAACTGCTCCTTTGAATCTGATTAAGCCCTCATTTTGAATAGCATAGCCACACCAAATCTCACGATGGTAAGTTACGTCACATAGAATAGGGATCGAATGATTACAGCGCTAAATTTTCACACAGTCTAGCATCAAAGAATTACGCACTCGCTTTTCGGAATCCCTCGCTCAAGAGAATGTCCTCGGCTTTTTGGATGTTTTGAAAGAAATGGGTGTACAGGTCGATAAGTCAGACCGTCGGGGTCGAACAATGCTTTGGTACTATGTAAAGACGCGTGACTATAAGAAAGTCGAATTCCTTCTTAAGTGTGGTGCAGACCCTACTAAGGCAGACTATCAAGGTATCACGCCCTTTCATGTTGCCCTAAGGCAGGGATATCTCATCGACGAGATCATAGCACGGACGTTACTGCACTCCCGACCGGCTGTGCCTGTGAGCCAGATGCTCAAGGGCGGCCCGAGTCTTGATGACATTTTTTCAGTCCACGCCAATGCTCCTGGCAGCGCCGATGCCATGAAGTTCCTTCTGGAGCTGGGTGCAGATGTCAATCTCATTCTTAAGTTGGATCAAGAAACACCGTTGATACGGGCAGTGCGCAGCGGAGACCTCGAGGTCATCAAAGTATTGCTAGAGCAGAGGAACATCAATCTTTACGCGCAAAATCGGTATGGGCACACGGCATTGCATGTTGCTACTTGTCACCGTCAGCTAGGCGCAGTCAATTTGCTCCTATCTAGTGAACGTCTTGACGTGAATTGCAGGGACCGCGCAGGGAACTCTGCCTTCTGGCTGTCAGTGTACCTCAGGCGTGACGATATCAGCGAGCGGTTTCTCAATGACAGCAGGGTGGATGTCAATTTCAAGGGTGGCATCTCTCTGCGATGGCGATCCACCGCTCTCTATCTCGCCTGTTTTCACAGGAATGCTCGGATGGTCTCCTGTATTCTTTCATCGACACATTTACACAGAGTGAATCCAAACATCCAAGGAGAAAACAGAAAAAGTCCTCTTGGAATTGCTGCGTATCAAGGTGCCTATGAGGTAGTAGAGATGCTGCTCAAGGCAAACGGTATTCGGATTAACGCAAACGACGAAGGAGAAGACGATCCTCTGTGGCTGGCAATCCAAACGCGTTCAATGTCGGTTGTTCGGCTTTTCTTGAACGACAGACGACTTGATATTAATTGCCAGAACAACCAAAAGGGAGACACGTATCTCATTGCTGCAGTTCGTGATGGTAACCTTCCCCTCGTGACCATGCTCCTTGAATTCAAGGGCATTGAGCCTATGAGGAGGAACAAGAAAGCTCAATCTGCGGTAGAGATTGCTCATCAAAACCATCCCCACATCGTTCGAATGATGGCTGTCAGAGGAATCGAGGACTTATAGATCTCTCAATGAATATAACTTGGGCAAATTTAGAACTGCGTTGATAGTCAAAGTCAGTACTGTAGTAATCATCAATGGCGAAGAACCCTTCAAACAACGTATGAAGCCATTTAACCAATATCGACCTGTCTTTCACCCCATCGATCTAGCCCTTTCCCCTCGACAAGAAAGCAATAGTGGTTGACACTGTTAATAATTTTCAATCTGCGCAGTTTTCAGTGACTATGATAATAGCCCGTATCCACCGGTCTCTCGAACCCTACTCTGGTGTCCCGTGGCCTGATGAAACTACAAATCCGCTGCACAATAGCTATGTCCGTGCATAAAGAAAAACATCCAACTATTCATTGGAAAAACGCGCCTGCACCCACATCCACTATCTCTCGTGGGAGCCGCTCCTGTTTCTCGCGCATGTAAGAGCCAAGGAAAGAGGAGTATGTCTCGAGCAAGAGTTTGATTAATCCAATGATATGCTCTAGATTGAAATTTCCAGCAGCAAGAAAACAGGAGAACTCGAAAGCACGAATGAGTGTTTGCAAATTAATGAATTACAAAAATCTTATTCGAATATAAACTTTTTTTTCTGCAGTCACGAAAAGATTTCATAGACCAATACTGGAATTGCTAGAGTGGATTAACATCACAAGAGCACTCACAAATCTGCAAGACCCAAATTTTGCGTCTGACTTGAAAGTAAGGAAAGCAAATAAAGCGATAGATGAACATCACTCAAGGTTTGACCAATAATTTTATTGAGCTTTATTGTATCAACTGTAGCAATGCCGATTAAAATTGAGATCTTTGGTTGTTGAAGCGACTCAACACTTGTAGGTAGTATCATTGTGGCTGTTGAAACGTTGTCAACGGTGATCAACTTTTCAATATGCTCAATATCAGAAAAAACCCCTGATACATATCTCTAGATATTGCCAGACGTGAGCAAAAGTTGAACCAACTGTGAGGGGAGATCCATTTTTATCGATGCCCTCATAATTTGTGAGGTTGATTGAATCGACACGATAATAGGGTTCGAAGCTATAAATACATGGGCTTGCGCCAGTAGAATTGTCTTTCGCAATCATCCTTGAGACCTCTGTGAGCAAGCATTATCAAACACTGCTAGTTCTACAAATACTTTCCGGTATGAGTTAACCCTGGTTGGCCATGCACGTACGACCGAGCTGATTCACTAATTATCTCCTCTCTAGTCTGTTTCACTCGAGACTGGCTTTCTTAAATGAAAGGTATGTGGTATTCCCATTTATTGAAGCTGTGCTGAAACCAAAATGGACTATCCAGTTCTCTCGCGACTACACCTAGCAGACACGCCTGATGGACCTCGAAGATTTCCAAATAATCCGGCTGCGAAGAAGTAAGTCATCCAGGCTTTCCCCAGGCCATCGACTAATGCTTTGAAATAGATCCATACCGCCTACAAGCAGGAATCCTGACAAGGCATGTCCAACTATCGTCCAAACGTCAAGTGTAATCCCAATACTGATGATTCTCGAGGATCCCAACCCTTTACATCTCGTACCTGGTAAGTTCACCCATACTTTCCCAGTGTGCTGTCACGTCTTATCCCACTGCTGCACGTTGAATGGAAATGCAAAGTTTGCCCGGATGTCTATCTGTGTCTCAGATGCTAACGTCCCGGTATTCCATAGAGCGAATATCGATATAATGATACGTACTCGACATGGCAGAGCCAAAATCTCGTCGTCTTTCAAAACAAAACCCGACGCCCAATTGATCGATTTTCAAGGTCCGAGATGTCTTCGCCTTCACCTAAACTTTCGCATAGCCACTTTTCAAGCAGCTCTTGCTCGACGCGCTAGGCAGCAAAAGAAGGCTTTTTACCCTCAGACGGCCATGCGGTAGCAATTCAAATCCTTCCATCTATCCCCGGCTTGTTCAGCCTAGCTAAACTGGTGCTTCATTAGAGAATGAGCGAAATCCGATACCCATGAGCCTCCGACCCCACGTCCGACAGACTTCAGCCCACATGATGTGGCCCTTTATCCAAGCGAGCCATCCCAACATTCGATGAGAGCAAAGGCAAACCATATACAAAGGACATCGGGGAGGAGACGAGTGCTTCCGAAGTACGTTCGACCGGGAAAACTTTCACCACCACGGAACAGTCGCTATCAGTGTGCTGTACGTTGAAATATCGCCCTCCAACATTGGTCAGATACAAAGCGCAACTGAATCCTAGCTCGGTATTGGCTAATCGCTGTATGCAGCCAAGCACACGTCTATGCGTATAAGCATGACGCCGCCCCTGACATGAATCTCTGGTATGTCCCCCTATTTCTCGCGTACGACTGAGCTAATGCTTGCCTTGTCTTAGGTCGAGCCCTACATAGTCCTCTATCGCCATGTCACAGAGAATCATGGGGTCCTCCTACGGTGTAGAGGTAATGCGTGGTAATCCTGGGCCGGCCGTGCTCGAGCCTGGTCAATAAATAGCATGAAGGCTGATGTGAGTAATAGCAGCAGGCTAAAGCGCCATGACTTCGCGACTTCACCTCTGTCATTGCTTATTGAATGAGTTGCCAAGTACGCATACCCTACTTCAACATCTTGTACACCAGCTAATCGGTTTATTATATCACTTCCATCAAGTTGGCCGCCTTCGGGATACTCTGTTATGCACGATGCAGTCGTGAATAACGCCTGCAACCAAACAACGGAAACCCCAGAGCATAGCTACCGAGAACATTCTACTATCAACTGGTGCGGAGCGACTGAGCAACAAGGACCGCTTAATATTGCATCAATGGAATTCATCTGTGCCCCAGGCTGTCCGCTGTCCTCCAGATGATCTACGAGCGTAGCCTGCTCCAGCCAGAGCGAGATGGATCGTCCCTTGGTGTCCTGCACCGCGTCACCATCGCGGGGTAGCAGCTCCGTCAGGCTCTTTGCTAACCAGCTACTGCGCCATGTGTACCCATCGCTAATTACCCAAGCGCAAAGCTGGATTGCGGTCGAAGAACGGCTTGTTCCATTGCTCTTTCTTTGACGAAGACATGTCCCACCAGCCCGCTCAGCAAAAGACGCGCTTGGACGCGCCACCCGAGGAGCCGCCCCGTGGGATCTGCGGTCTGCCGGCGTTGTCCATGGAGCCCGGACCCCATCCGAGGGCTAGGCCGCAGCCAGCCCTCGCTCACCCGGGCGACCCTTAGTGGAGGCTTGCATCCAATATCCCCGAAATATTTGCTGATCAGTCAACCACAAATAAATAGCGCTGTTCCAAGAGCAGTATGGACGTACTAGTCTCCATCTGGATGATCAAATTGCGGGAGACACGTAGCGTAAATGGCACAATGTCCAAGAATGACTCTAGCTTTGTCATTCTGCCAAATGTACCGACAAAAAAGATAGTGAGGATACTGATGGCCGTCGCTGGGTTCGAAGCCTTACGTTGCCTACATAGGGCAACTTCCACTAGGCCATCAAGAATTTCCCGGCGCGGCATCGAATTCTGGCTGTATATGATCCCAAACTCCTAGTTCAATCGTAGGTTTACTCAAATCAGCAATTTCACTTCCAGCCGCCCTCATTCGACCAAGGAAATGATGAAAATACTCGGAGAAGTATGGTGCTCTCAGTCTCTCATAATATATCACAATATATATGGTTTTGTACCAATTGTAGAGTGCTTTCCATGATCATACGTAATTTTCCGAGCGCGATATATTTCTCGCACCCGCAGACCATAGTATTGCCAGGAATCCGGGACAAGCACAGTACAATTCAAATCAGAAGCCTGCAACGATGCTGGGCTTGAGGATATCATATAATATAGCTTCATTATAGACAGGCGAATATAAGACCACTTTCTGCATCTGAAATAATCCTTGCCTCCATTTATGTTTGCTAATTTCATGCGACTTGACTTGGCTGACTACAGTGCTATGCGATGTCGAGATCAATCTCACCCTGAGGAATCCATTGAATGTCCATCTGATACGGTCAAATCTGGTCGAGATCTCAAAATTTTTGCTCGCTGCCTCTTGGTCTTCGGGTTGACCTGGAGTGGCTTTGCTGAGGCTGTGGGCGAGGCGCACTGCGGGTGTTTATCACCGGTGATCTCTTCACCGCTCTGACGGCGCGTCGACCAGCATCAACGGTCAACCCCACTTTCACCTTCTCAGACCATCACCGTGAGCCAGGCATCCTCACCATTAGCCACCACTGGTTCTCACCACATCGCATGCATTCAACACCAGTCTAACAAGCAAGCGGAGGACTCACACCAATGCTGATCAGCTTGAGTGACAGCTGCGCCTATCGATGATGACCTCGCCAGCAAGGACCGCGTCAGCCGGCTGAATGATATTCTGTGCTACACTATGTTGTATTCAGTGTGCGCCGGGTGTACGATCAAAGCCCCGAAAATGAAGGACGCCTACGAATGCTTTGCACGAACGGGCTTACAAGTGTCTACGAAGGAGAGGAAGTCATGACCCGGGCCGCTTTGAAGATTCTGAATTTCGATGGATGATCTAAAGCAGGTCTTAGCTTCTTCGATTCCCTGAAGGACTCGAATACTAGTCTCTGACACCACGAAGAGGTGCCTGCTTGTCGTCGGAGGAACAGGACGAGGACCGCGGCGCCACGGGCCTCGCCTGACGAGCACAAATTTGATAACGCAGGGCTCAAGGCTGCGAGGGAGCACACGCTTACAAGGACAGGGCTCATGGTCTGTGAGGGAGAGTTTGTTGACGCAGCCCTCCACTGCGAAGAACTCTTGGTATCGCAGATGTCCCTGCGGAGACTCTTGGTAACGCAGATGTCCCTGCGGAGACTCTTGGTATCGCAGATGTCCCTGCGGAGACTCTTGGT
>KB644856.1:382-87261 GCA_000347475.1 Penicillium paxilli ATCC 26601
GGGGGGGGGGGGGGGTCGGTATTACCTTTTCCCTTTTCCATCGTTCTCGCTGAGCCTCCGTAAGGGGCTTCTTCTTTTCTTCTGCTCCTTTTCTGCCTCGGCCTTATTTGCTTCTTCTTCTACTCCATCTTGCCTTTTTTCCGACCACGACCAGACTGAAGCCTCCTCTTTTGCATGTACAAAGCAATTCCAGCACCACCATGGATGGCTCGGTATTAAGATCGAGCATATGGATTGCTATTCGAGTGTATTGGACAATACTTTGAAAATCAGTATACAATAAGACTATTCAGTACTATTGATCTGAACTCACCAACGGACCGTCCTTCGATTTGGCCTTTGACTGCCATTTTGGCTTCTTATGCGAGAGGAGTGGGGAGTGAAGGGGGAAAAGAGAACTCCAAGTTACAAAAAGTGGGAAATGCTACTATAACAATAATGCTATACTATTTGATATAAGCAGGAATGTCGTGTTGGGAAGGTTCTTGGGACCCCGGGCCTAGTGATGATGCCATACTTAGGAAGGAATTAGTGCTCTCTTCCAGGCACAGTACAGGGGCACTCACTGGATCAAATCAAGTCTCTCATGTTCCACCTGCAACCCTTGTGTTCATATTTGTGTGCATTTTTGAATCAAGAAATCAAGTTTGATTACTTTCAAGTTCACCTTCGCAGGGCTCAGCTGCAATCTGCTGCTTCAACTCGCTGTCCTTATTCGCCCTCCACACCCAGTTTTGGCCCGTTTCTGCTCTCTCAGTACCTCTACTACCTAGCTATGAAAGGTATTTCTAGGTCTCTTTTTTCTACTCCCTCCAGTGCTTCTTCTCCTGCAGCCTGCCCCCAAACTTTTCCTTTAGAAGCTTAACCTCACCCTTTAATTTGACCGCTAGGATCATCAACTTGAACCTGATCCCTGTGATTCTTCCCAATAAAACTCGGCGCGACGGCGTTTTAAACTAGTGAAGGTCATTTCGTACGTCCTGACGACGCATGCGGAACCGAATAGGTGGCGAACATATGGCGGCAGCCGAGAGCCCACCCAGGGCTAGCGCGGAGGTTGATGCGAAGAATTTTCTCATCGAAAGTTATCTGGATGACCTTGGCCCCAATGCCGCAGCTCTGGATCGCTCTACCCTTGCGAGTGCATGCTGGTGTGCCCTCGATGGCCGCCGGCCCCCTGAAAAGCAGGACCATATAATCGCAAGAATCTCGTGGCAAGCAGTCCAAATGGGCCGAGCTAGCCAATTGCTGGATCAAGTGGCGAAAAGAGGCCTTATTCAGGACATTGTTAGTGTTGAAACCGCTACAAAATCTGCAGCTGAGCACTGGGAGGACGTTCTTGTGCCGCTTGGGGAAGAGCTCAAAGAGTACCTGATGTGTTTGCATTCTCCCCCGAAAGAGGGACATATAAGCATCTCGTTTAATGATGCGGAGCTTTTAATCCTTCAATGTTTTAGCTTATAATTGTCTCGAATATCCGGACAGTTTTGATATCAAGCAGGTGAAGAGTGAGGTAGCTGCTTTTTTCGCTCCAACTTGAAGTCGGTCTACTATGATCACTATCCTTTCTGTCACGAGCACCTGAAAGTTGAATGTCTATTTAGTGATGATTCTCTGAAAAGTGGCCAATCAATAACGTTTAACATTGCTGGAACTGCCGTTTCAATTCCTACTACTATCGAGTAGCTACCCTGGAACCTTTCTATGACTCGTGGTAAGTAGATTCTATCTAAATAGTAAGAATCCTGGTTGAAGTCATCATTCGGACATTAAAGCCATCCGGTGAACCACCGCGACAGTGCTTCTAGTACATAGACAACATATCTTTGACAGAACTTGATTATATTCAAAAGATTGAGAGGCCGTAAGAAAAAGGAAATGGTAATACAGGAGAGCTCTGGTATCACTGTCGCACGGTATGTCGGCTCAAAGTGCTATAATAAGTCGAGTTGTTAGATAGGGTCGTAGCTGATGAACTCTAGCCGGAGGGGAAGGCTATGATAGTAACATTCATTTCATGTGCACTATGTCACAGGTAGAATTGGAAAGCTCAAAAAGGACCTAGAAATGGTTGGTACGTGCGAGAAGCATGAATACTGTCCCCAGGTCAAGGATACATTAACGAGCACTGCTTCATCGGCTGGCGAGTCGCGGAAACAACTTCATCGCATTCCCATAGTTGATCATATTCCTCAACTCAGGATCCATGTCATAATTCTCAAGCTCCTCCAAGAAAGCCGGGTACGCAGTAATCGGTGCATACGGGAAGTCACTCCCATACAAGATATGATCATGCGGAACCAGCTTCAAGAGCATATCAAGAACCTGCGGTGACGAGCTCAACGCTAAATCAAAGTGGAAACTGTGGAATGCATCCATTGCCTTGTCATGGGTCGTGCCAATGCGATGCGAGACAGCGAAATCAGGAGCTTTCTTCATGGGCGTGGTTACTCGAGATATGATGTACGGTAAGGTGCCACCTGCGTGAGAAAGTATGACCTTGCAATCTGGATACTTAGATCTCGTACCGTTGGTTATCATGTCCATTGCCGTGCGAGTGGTTTCGTGGGGATAGTCAATGGATGGCTGCGGAAGCTTCGGGTTCACGGGATTGGTATCGACAGGGTGCGTCGGGTGGATGAAGACAACACATCCTCGTCTGTTAAGTTCCGCCCAGATTGGCTCAACGTCTGGGTGGCCCAGATATGTGTTGGAAGAACCGTAGCGAGTGAAAAGAGTGACACCATCAGCTTTCAGGGTATCCAGTCCATAAGCAATCTCGGCAAGGGCATCCTCGGTGTCGAGAATGTTGGGCAAAGATAGAAAGAAGGTGAAGCGATCGGGTTCTTTGTTTCTCAGATCTGCAGCATATTCATTCAGTTTTCGTGCAAGTTGAGCTCGTGCTTGACGATCGGGAAGAATGCATGCCCCGGGAGCGGTCACTGAAAGCACAGCAGTCTGTACTCCAACCCGTTTCATCAGCAGCTTCGAAGCGAGAGGACTCCAGTTGGGAGTTGACCAGCCGCTGGGATCGCCCCCTTGGTCTTCGACCGCTGCTGGCGAGTTAGCTGGGGGTCGAAAGTTTCAATTCCAAACGCTGCACTTACCCTTGGCATAGAACGATGGGACAAGATGGTGATGAGTATCGATTTTGTTCACTGGCGGCGTGTGGCTCCATCCGATAGCCTTGTCTGAAAGCCATGCCTGAGCGTGATCACTCATTGTTCTGAAGAAACTGCAGTTGCGGAAATAAATCACTAGGAAAAATGTAACTGTTGCCAAAAGTAGAGAAAACATGATGACAGTCGTAATCGGCAACCACTGGGTCTCCACCGCTCTTCATAATCATGGATATGATGGGCCGGGATCGTTCCGATGTACAATAGTGTTCGATCCCGGAAGTGCACCATTGCCGTCATATCCGGAGGCAGCGCTTACCATAGCTCCCCATAATAGCTCCTCACCATACATAATGGGGTCGAGACGGGGAATATTCGCCTTCCGAGAGCCCATCTTGTTTGTACAGAAACGTCCAGCGTACGTTTAGAAATCATGAGCAGCGCGATCCGTGCCCATATCGTCGCGACTGGCAAAGAATATCCAAAAGCCGCGACTATCGCGACCATAATTACATTTTTGGTGTCCATATTCCTCGCTATTCTAAAAATATTCACTCCAGTTGGCAAACGAACACCACCCCCTGGGAAAAGATGGAAACTCCCTCCTGGCCCTCCAGGCATCCCGATACTTGGCAGTCTACTAGACCTCCGCAAGTCTCGAGATGACCAGGATTTCAAACTAGTGCGTGAGCATCAAACCCCCTGATAGCCAAAAGAAAAAGTGACTGACCCCGTATAGCACAACGATCTCGCAAAATACGGCGAGATGACTACCGTCCACCTCGGATCCAAGACCTGGATTTTGCTCAATAGCAAACGTGTGGTCGCTGAAATTATTGCCAAACGTGGCACCCTCACAAATGGGAGAAGCCCCATGCCTATTTCTAGTGGGATCGTCAGTCGCAACTCACGCTCCCTTCTGCTTCCCCCCTCTTCCTGGACTGAAAAGCGACGAATTATGCATTCGCTTCTTAGCGGGACTGCGTTAAAGCAGTATGGACCGTGGCAGGAACTTGAAAGCACACAGATGCTTGCTGAGTACCTGTTCCAGCCGGAGAGGTGGTACCGCCATCATTATCGATACGCCAATTCCGTTGTGCATCGAATCGCCCTCGGGGAACGACTGACCAAGACTGGCAAAGAGCTCGCTGATCTACAAGACGTCGTCACGTTTTTTGTTGGAAGCATCGGCTCCAGCTTGATTGACTGGTTTCCTGAACTTGATAAGCTCCCACGTTTCTTGCAGCCATGGCGGAAGCACTGGGAGAAGCTTGGTGACTGGAACGAGGAGGTCTACAAAGCGTGGTGGATTCCGATTAGAGAAAAGATAGAGCAAGGAACAGCGCCTCCATCTTGGGTTCGTGATGTTCTTTTGCATCCAGACACCAAATTTACCGGTGACGACCGGGAGGCGATGTACGTTGCTCTGCAGCTTCTCGAGGCGGGCTCTGATACAACAAGGGAAGCACTGAACATTTTCGCAATGGCAGCACTATGTCATCCCGAAAAGTTCCAGAGAGCTAGAGAAGAGGTCGATAGTATATGTGATATAGACGAAAATTTCCGTCTGCCTGGGATCGATGACCTCGAGAAAATGCCCTACATATGTGCAATGATCAAAGAGCTCTTGCGATGGAGACCCATTTTCCCTTTTACCCCTGACCATGTTCTTACATCCGATATGGAGTTTGAAGGTTACCATTTCCCGGAGGGCGTTGGGTTTGTGATCAATGAGATCCCAGTGTGCAACGAGTGCGAGGATCCAGATGACTTCAAACCTGAAAGGTGGCTAGATGGACACGAGACTGACGCAGCACATGGACTTTGGCAGTTTGGCGGAGGTCGTCGTATCTGCGTTGGGTATAGACTGGCATTCAGGGGATTGTTCATCAATGTCGCACGTTTGGTATTTTGCTACGACTATGCAGCGGTAAGTCGGCGAGCAGGATAGTAGCCCGAGAAACACAGCTAACATTGAACAGACTGGTCCATTCAACCCAAACCGCTTGAATCACCACAGAACCGACGAACCTTTCCCGGTCAAGGTAACTCCCAGGAGTGAGCGACACGTCCAGTTGATCTTGGATGAAGGAGCTTCGTTACAGGTGTTGGAAGACGCAAAGCGCCGTATGTAGAAATTGAAGGTGACCGGAATAGTTTCAAATTTCATTAAATCCGTCAGAATTTATTCAGAATTTTCGAAGCAAGCTATGATAAAGCTTGTAATTGCCCTGGTTGTTTCACTTGCAGGTCTTCCTGCTGAGAAATCCATCAACGGCCCATCGTGGGCTTCGTTCGCCATGTAAAGGGCCACGTCGCCCTTACTCCTTCTCTTCAGCATTTTACCAAGCTGCTGGATATGGTCGCTGAAGACCTCTTCGTAGCCTCCAGTAACGATGATACGATCCACAGCCTCAAGATTGTTCCACCAAGCTTCCGAGACATCTAGAGCCATTCCCCAGCCATTCCCGGCAGATATCTCGTCGTGCCATGGAGAGTTATCGATAAGATAGTGACCCCATTTTTCTACAACCTTCTGGCTCAGAACGTCCGTACTCAGCCACCTCTTATAAGATGGTGTGTTGAAGTTGAATGATGATAGTGGCGACACAAGGAAACACCCTTTCACTGGCCCGCGCAGGTCAAAGGCATATTCCATGGTCTCCTTGAATGGACGGGTATTATGAAGATGAGCCATTAGGCTAAGTGATAAGTGGCCTCCTGCAGAGTCACCACCGAAAACAATCTGTATAAGTCCTAGAAGTTAGCTCAGGTTTGGAATAGAAGGAGCTTGAGTTGTCATCCACATACATCAGATGAGTTATATCCGCAACCTAATATATGCTTGAGTGCTAAAATACCCTGCATCATTTGTCTTGGATATTGATGGGCCGGAATAAGTTCTGAAAAGTAAGTATACGCTAAGTTATTTTTCATATTACGGGCACTGACCATATTCAAGAATGCATATGCTCAGCTGAACTCCGGCATTGGCCGCCTCAGTCTTAATATACGCCATCCAGTCCATATGGCCTTTCGAAAGTGGCATCACATATCCACCACCTTTCCGAGTGTTAGCTAATTTTGCACACTGGAACTAAGCAGAGGGGATATCGCACCGTGAAAGAAAAGAACCACTTTCTTTGACTTTCTGGGTCCTATCCAGAGCAGGCGAGTGGACTTATCAGCCAGTACATCCACTGCGCGGCCAACTCCATGAGATGCGACCCATGTATCGTATACGTCGATAGTGGATGGCAGGACTGCCTGGAGCTGATCAGGGGGCGTGTTGGCCATCAGTGCACCTGCAAATGCATTCCAGATTGCTGGCCCCAAAGGCAAACCTTTTAACCGAGCACGAAGAATAGCCCCTGGGGTCCTGAATGATGCCGACGGAAGGACATAGAAGGCCAGGGTAAAGAGAAGCCGCCATTTCGGGAACGATAATGTTTTGGTTGCCATTTGCTCTGAATTTGCTCTACTGCTGACTTCCTGAGTCGAATCCAGTCACTGCTAACAGAAACAGTCACATTTACTTCGAAGGTATTTGCTGGCCATGATTTATTGCCGCTACAATCCTCAAGCAAAGCATAGGATGGACCCGAGAGCGACCGGGACGGTTCCGTTGACTCCACTTAATTGTATCCAATGGCATTACTCTGCCGGCAAGGACATTATGGCTTCCCTGCCTCTTATTGGATTTCGCAACCCAAGATTTGCGGGAGACATTAGAGGAATGCAGAGTCGGAACAGTCCCGGTTATACGCAACATGTTGCTGATCCATTGCGCCTCCAGCAATGAAGATGTTCCGCCTGGAGACTCGCGTGCAGAACCCGAGCGTGAAGAAGTCCCTTTCCATGGAGTATTGACCAGTTCAATCTTTCCTTTGGGTTGGGGTTGTAAATTGCGAATATTGTCACAAAAGAAACGCAAATCATTACGAAGATTTCCCCTCGTCTACTGAAGCGGATGATTTGACTTCATGTACTTAAAGTTGGCACCCATACTCTATTCCCGAGTAGACTCTTTCTCGCGTCCATAGAGATGTCCTACCAAACAGTTTCATGCTCTAATTTCAAGCAACGTGGACACGTAAGGGGATTCACACTCGATGCTGGAAGGCCGCTCTTATTCTGTAGACTAGAGAGTGTTCCAGGAAGCTCTCAATTTATTGTTTCCTCAAAAGTTTCGCTAATCCTCGCGCTGAGCTAGATCTAGTAGTATACACTTCTGTCACTTTTATCCATGGACTTTACTGCGTCCTGCAACTTCCATTCTCACTCCCGAGGTCCGCTTGATTATTCACCCTTAGTCGCCTTTTTCGCCTTGGGTCGATCCCAACCCACAACATCTGTTCCATGAATCCAATCCATAAGCCCGATAGTCCCATAATTGACGCGGAATTTCTCATGGTGCAAGTCGTGCAGTTCGGCCGGCGGCAATTTCAAAAAATCGTACCCACTATGGTCCGCAGCAGCCTCCCAGAGCTCAAAGGTAACAAATACCAAAATCGACAAGAAGTGCGCGCCTTTGAGATATAAAGGTAGCGCAATTGGCATAACGTTTGCAAGGATATGCTCCACTGGATGAGCATATTCTGCCGCGAATGAAATCGGGGTGATATTCTTGTGGTGCATTTTATGGATATAGGCATAAATGCTCGGATGATGCAAAACGCGATGGATGTAGTAAAATAATATTTCTCGAGCCAGGAGACCAAAAGCAAAATCAATCATGAAATCTCTCCAAGGTGGAACCACCGGGTCCATATTGAGGGTAGCATGTTCCAGGCCAGTGAACCAGACAAGTGCTCCGTGAAATGCCAGTAACAGAAGATGGTTTAGCAGTGAAACTTTGACACAGTGTAGAATCTGCTGGGAAGTTGGCTGTCGACGGGCTGCTTGAATTTTGTGCTGGTGGGAAAAAGTTGGCAACAGAGTATCGATCAGCATGTAAAGTGTTGCTGGCACAATGAAGCCGATGATCTGGGTAATGAATACCCCCGTCAGTTCAATTGAACCTTGTTTGTATGATTTCAGGATATAGTCCCAAGTAGCTTGCAGGTTGTGGTGGAGATCCATCATGATTGCCTGTTTGATGGAATATGTATGTAAGATTTCTGAGTGACTCTGTCGCAGCACTTCGTGAGATTATATCTAAGTTGACGGAACGGAGCTCTCCGAGATGTTTGAAGTAGGTCAATTCAATACGGACAGATGCTGAAAGCGATCTCCAATATTGACTTGCCATAGTAATGGGGCCCATGGAAATGAGGCCGAGGAAGCCGGAGCTGATCCGGAAATTTCGAACTCGTGAAGACCGCTGGCATACAAGCCCCTTCTCAAACTCTTATCGGAGGGAAAACTCTCAAAATTCTAGTTTGAACATGGTATTCCTCCATTCGGATTTGGCCAGTAGTTCGGGACTGTTCCGATACCCAGGATGGTCTTACTTAAGCCTATGTGAACCCCAGAAAGGAATGCCCTGGTACGATCTACTCACTTTAGTCATGGCATCAAAATCCATCGATCCTCCGTCATACAGCCAGATAGCCTGTGTGGGTGCCGGGCTATCAGCCGTCGCTCTAGGAGCAACTTTGAAGAGATGGTACGACCTTGAAGATATCCGTTTCTTCGAGCGGCATCCCACGAGTGGTGGAACATGGTACATCAGCAAATATCCTGGTCCGAGCAGTCCCCTTTCCCTCTTCCACTTCTGCGACTGACAGCATATAGGATGTGCTTGCGATGTCCCAAGCGCCCTTTATAGCTATTCATTCGCGCAGAATCCCAATTGGACGAAACTTATGCCTTCAAACACGGAGATCAAAGATTATGTCGACAGCGTAGTTGATGACTACAATCTCCGTGATAAGATGACATTTGGAACAGAGGTAGTCCGCAGTGTCTGGCGGTCCGATGCAAATCGCTGGCTTCTCCATCTACGCGATCTGAGCACTGGGCGTGAATACACCCACGAGTGCCAGATCCTATTCGCAGCAACAGGACAGCTTGTCGAACCGCGGCCATGTGAGATTCCGGGTGCTGCAGATTTCAATGGGGAAATCTTCCATTCAGCGCGATGGGATTCCAGTGTGGATCTCGAGGGAAAGAACGTTGTTGTTATTGGGAACGGATGTATGTTCCATTTCTTTTTCAAATCTTGAAAGCATATCTGATTTTTTATAGGCACTGCTGCGCAGATTGTTCCGGCTTTAGTGAAGGATGCAAAGATCAACTCCCTGACGCAAATCATTCGATCAAAGCACTGGATATTTCCTGCCCCAAACTTCACCTACCCACGCGTGCTGCAATGGATTTTCCGATATGTTCCACTTGCTATGAGAATGCACCGCCTTCACATATTCTTGATAGCTGAGAATGACTTCCGTCTATTTCCAATGACAAATGCTGCAGCAAGACTGCGAGAGAAACGGCGAAAGCGTGTTGAAAAGTATATGCGCGAGGCGGGCCCAGAGAAATACCACGATCTCCTGATTCCAGACTTTGATGTAGGATGCAAGGTATGCCATCCAACTTTTGTAACCCTTACCAACTTTACATCGAGGGGGGCGATGCTAATATTTTTAACCTTCAGAGACGCATATTCGATATTGGCTATCTGGAATCCTTGCACAACGAAAGGGTTCTTCTAACTAACGTAAAGACCGAGAAGATTACAGCAGACGGCATCCAGACAGACGGAGGGTTCATTCCAGCGGACGTGATCATTCTCGCGACAGGCTTCCAGACTAACAAGTTCCTGCCCTACATGGATGTAGTCGGGTGCAGCGGTGAGAACGTATCGGAACACTGGAAAAAGTATGGCGGGCCAAGTGCGTATAATTGCTCTGCCCTTAGTGGCTTTCCGAACTTTTTCATGCTTCTTGGACCCAATGCTGCTACCGGACATACATCGGCCATGATGGCTGCTGAGAAGTAAGCCGAGGCCCTCCATTATTCCCACTCAAGCGCAGTAAATATTCTTACCCGTCACAACTAGCTCCATCAACTACGCTCTCCGCATTCTGAAGCCTGTTCTGGATGGTGACGCTGTATCGGTTGATCTGAAACCCAAAGCCGAGCACGACTACGTTTACTGGATGCAGGACGCATTGAGCAAGCGTGTTTGGAATGCAGGTTGTGTATCGGTAGGTTTTCTCAATATTCCGATTTCCTGAACACATCTCTGATGGAAGGCAAAACAGTGGTACCTGAATACTAAGAAATGGAACTCTATGTCCTATCCCTGGACACAAGGCCACTATTGGTGGAGGAGTCTGTTTCCTACATGGTCCGATTGGAACATCAAAGTAAGTACATCTCCATCTATCCAGAAAAAAACCATATTAACCGTGAATAGAAAGCCCCGAAGGCATCATCACGCCAATCGTGGAGAATCTTGGTAGTTGCTCTTCTGTGTATTGGTGTTTTTGGGCTCACGCAGTCCAGCCGCGGTTCACACGTGGCAGCAATTCTAGACCTCATTAAAGGTCAGTTGGCCAGAGTGCAATCCTTTGTCTTGAGAAGATAGTCGGGAAGAGCCATGTTATATTGTCCCACTCCGCATACTTCTCTTGTACATATTCGTGTATATTATACGCCAGGTGCTGTTTCCAGTCGTCCGAGTCTTTAGCAAATTGAATTTTTCTTTCCAATTACGATCAATGCACAATCATCAGCCACATAACTCATAAAGGTTTGCGTAGTAAATTATGATTTAGTTCATGGCTACAAACCACAGCACCTTTGAGGTCGTCGCCCAGATGCGAGTGTACAATTTAAGAACATGATGTCAGACAATACAACAACCAATATGATTGAGACCTGGCAGTTCCCCAGCCCCGAATTCTGTTTCTCATAGGAGGCCTCTTGACGAATTTGTCTCAAATTTCATAGAAAAGTTTGCTTTGGCTTACAATTACAGAGGTCGCTAAGCAATCCATTGATGCTTTGCCCACTGCAGGTTGTTGCATGATATGTGATCCACGTATTCTATTGCAGCAGCAAAACAACTTGAACATATTATCAATTGTTGTGCATAATATATACAGATATTTAATTAGGGTTATCGCGCGTATTGAACTTCAGTCCGGTATGTCTGAAGTTATTAGGGCTCCGAAACCCATACATGTAACTTGTAAGCACCATTCCAATCATGCAGGTCTATAAAAGGCATGAGCGATCTCAGTAGAGGAGCCTTTTTGAACGACGACCCTACGAGTCAGAAACAGTTCATCGCCTTTGATCTCCATTGCCCAGACCTATCATATTAATGAGCAAGTTTTTCATCACGCGGAATTATTTATTCTTAGGTTTACAAGTACATACCTGCTCCGCAGTCCACCCATAGGACTTGCTGGAAATCAAATCGTGAATGAAAGCTTCCTCCATCTTGTCTAAACCGGCGATTGCAGGTGGCAGTACGACAGCCTCCGTCAATATGGACTTAGAGTCGCCGTCCAACCCGGTAATAACCTTCCTGAAAGGTTCTATGAGAGGTCTTATTCGGCCATCTGCAATTTTTTGACCCGGGACATAGTGACTACGAATGATGACACGGCCAAAAAGGGTGTCGTTGTGTTCAAACTCAGTCCAGTTCAGCTGGCGTTTCTCCGGCGTGCCTTCGAGCCTTCCAGCTAGTGCCGGTTCCAGTACCATCCACCCAGTCGGTTCCGAGTCTGTGTCATCCTGAACTTGATCCGATCCCTGCTTAATCTTCAAGGTTGCAGTCGATGCGGATATTGCTTTTCTTTTGATCCAGCTTATTCCTTGCTGAGCTTCTTTAGCCGATGTGAACTAAATTTTATGAATGTCAAGATAGTATGGATAAAGTCATTTACCAATTTTAAAACTGCGTCGAGATTCGTTGATAGGTTGTTGTCCTGTTCAATAATTGAGGTCAATATGGGGTCGTTTTCATCAGATATCCATGGATGCTGTATAATATTCACCATTACCCAGGTGCCGGTTAGATTTGTTATTTTTGCGCCATTAGATGCAGCCATTTTCTTACTTTCCTTTTTCACAATTCGCCGTTCAGATATGTTCGAGAAAGAAAGTTAACGAGAATGTAGTGAATGACTGATCCAAAGGGGTTTGGCAAATGTAAATACAGCAAGGAAAATCAGCATCCAAACCACTTGCAGATCCGACAAGTGTCATACTACTACTAGTACCGTATGACTATTGACAGATGTCGGGGAGTGTTTCTTCATTATTCGGACTGTTCCGACTACCGGGGTGAATGAGTTACTTGTCAGCTACGAGTGAACCGCCAGCCGGATCGTTTCCGGGCTCGCCCCCCAACAACCACGACCTTGGAACACACCCGACGTCGGGAAAGACAAAACACTTTCCCCGATAGATATTGGCATTTTCTCGTGTCAATATGCTCTATATTTGCATATATTACATAGAGATTTATTCTTCAGTAGCTATCTCTGGCTCTTCCGTCCCCTACGATTGCAACCTGAACCTCATGACCATGACAGACAAGCCAGGCTTCCTCCCCCGAGAGGGGCTTTACATAGACCCCATAGTAACGTGTCTACGGAGTTCGATTTTTCATCCACTATTCACGTTGTCATGTCTATACCTTGTGGGGAGATTCAGCTCTCTTGCGTCTTGGGAGAATCCACTTCAAATCACTTCTGCAGCCAGTGTCATCCTATGGCTCAACGATTGGCTAAGCAGAAATAGCCGAAACAATTGGGTTACAGATGATACGTGGGATTGGAAAAATGAGCTGGTAGTAGTGACTGGAGGAAGCGGTGGTATTGGGGCAGGAGTTTCCCAGCGTCTGGCTGCCCTAGGCTCTCGCGTTGTCGTGTTGGATATCATTCCTTTGACATTTAAGCCCGGTAATATATTAAATTTCAACCTTTCATATAGAGACTTTTGTTGATTGGGCTTTGCTGATGCTGGTATATACAGAGAATAACCGAATACTGTATCACAAATGCGACCTAAGTGATGAAAAAGAGATCAGAGCCATCTGCGCAAAGATCAGAGCGGAAATGGGTGATCCAACTGTTTTAGGTCAGTGCAATGAACAGATATAGGAACTTCAACAATCCCTGCTAACAATATCAGTCAACAATGCTGGTCTATCGCGTGGACGCACGGTGGTTGAGGGCAGCTATAGCGATAACATCATCACACTAAAAACGAATTTACTGGCACCATTCTTGTTATCTAAAGAATTCCTTCCGGCTATGATAGTGCGAAATCATGGCCATATCTTCAATGTGGCCTCAATGAGTGCCTATATACCACCACCGGGGCTGGCTGATTATGCGGCATCAAAGGCTGGATTGATTGCATTTCATGAGGTATGACTCTAGTTTCACACTGTACCTGAAAAAGCGAACTGAAGATAAACTGTCTATCAATTAGTGTCTCATGCAAGAGCTCCGAGCGCAGAATGCTCCAAAGGTTCGAGCGTCTATGGCCGTGTTGAGCTTCACAAAGACTCCGTTGTTTAAGGGCGAGACAAACCAGTCCTCGTTCCTGATGCCTCTTTTACATGTCGACACTGTTGTGGATGCTATTGTGCATATACTCGACAGTGGGCTCAGCCAAACAATATTTCTCCCACGGATCTTTGGTTTCTTTGCTGGTTTAGTAAGTCACTTTACACTAACTAGGTAAATACAGGACTTTTGCTGACATCTTCAATAGCGGGGAGGGCCGGATTGGTTTCAAAATCTAATTCGCGGCAGTACCAAATCTCTGAAAGTAGATTTCAAAGGGCGACAGGTAATTGATCCTAAGACTGGAAAGCTTGCTTAATGAGCTGGAATGTAGTATCAAGCTTGCGCTGGGCTGGCACTGCCTCAGGCCGTCAGGCGCGTTGCACTGGTTCAAATCCTTGAAACCTTGCCAGCTGCTGTTTGTCAGGGCGTGTATCCATATAAATCACAATCAAGTCATCCTACCATCATATAATTTTTTCTGCCGCTGACCTCGAAATAAAATCGAAGAGTTTAGAAGATGGCACGGTCACTTGGCACAACAGGGGCTGCAAGTACTATGATCAATAGCAGGAATAAGAAAAATGACACTAGCAGTGACAATTGAATTCAGGGTCTACTCCTCAGATACAGCCACTGGGCGAATACCAGGGCAGTGACATCCGACGTGGTAATTGGATGGAGTGGGCACACCTCGGAATGAACCCGTGTACATTTGATAAAGCTGGTGCTTTGATCTTCATTCCCAGGATACTATCTCAATTGAAGGAGAACTTTTGGGAGGGATTGAGATGTCCCAAGCGTCCTATGATTTGCAGCATTATGTTCATCTGAGCCCTAGGCTTTTTTCGACCTGTTTCAATATTTCCTTCCTTTTCTTTTCGGTGTCAAGTCTCCCTGTCATCTGAAGTGGGTCGACCCGGTGTTCCATAAATTCGGATAAGTGCCGGGGGTTGATGGGATTCTGGGAATAGAGCCCTCTGGTCGGAATAAACTTGGTTTCAAGATAAACTCAAGTGTATCCCGGCAGTTCAAACTCCCAGGGGATCTTATTATGAGCTGGGCTACTTTCTTTTGAACCGTCGACTTAGTGACCTCGAGCTTGAATGCAAATTAGCACTTTGTCTTCGTGATTAGGAATGCGATTTTTCAAATGATCTGGACAGAATTATGAAATTGATTTCATTCCATTGCTGTCCAGGCGTGTGTCGTCCTTGTTTCATTTCAACTTTCTAAGTATTTACGCAATCAACTACAAATTTGATGGCTTCCAAAATTTGACTCATTGGCCTTTCCATACAATACGGTTGATTGCCCCCAGAAGAATTTTTTGAGCTCTTTCAAATCTTTCGAACTGAAAGTTACTGAGAACTAATATTCAAGCTTGTTGAAACCAATTTTGCATCTCGCTTATATCAAATGGCCCGAGAAACCCCAGTTCATTGGTGGGTAGACCTTCATCCCAGCTCAACGGCTGCCATGTATCAACATCCGGCTGTGACAAATCAGCATGAACCTGCTCCACTGGAACTTGTCCTGGAGGCGCAACTCCATTACCCATGGCAGGCGAGTGCATCTTGGGATGAGAGGAGAATCGATTCCGCATTGCGAGGAGAAAATTGAGCGTATTTCGACCAGAGACACTGAAGGAAGCCAGATGCTGCAAGACTGTTTCTGCCTTTTTCCATGTAGTATCAGTTGTTGATAAATCAATTCCAATGGTTTGGCAGCACGAATATGACATGATCAAGATCATGGCTGCTGTAGATGTATCTATGTTCTTATGAGAATTGGGAAATACTAGATCACACCTTAGGGCTAGACTCACAGAAGCCATTATACCACCACGTATCCGTCGTTGATGTATGATATGTCTCATAAATGAGAGAAATAAGGTCTGCTGCTGCGCGGACACAACCCTCTGCCCATTTTCTTAGCAATAATGAATGGGAGCTTGGCGATCGGCACTGTGTTTCGTCCAGTTGTTCGTCGAAACACAGCCGAGTGAGCATTGGCCGATAGAGAAGGAGCTTATGATAAAGGAATCTTGGTTGTCAGTAGATACCATTTGAGTTTTCCAAGATACATACCGTGAGTGAAGAACGTTTCTCTGTCTTCTCATCGTTTCTTTGATTGCCGATTTGGGTGATATCGAATATGGGGCTTTCCAGCTCAAGAATGAAGGAATAGAAGACTCAAATGTCAACAATCGCTCTTCAAGACGAATGATAATATCAAGGCCGCCATCCCACGCTTCGGATTGATTGGATCGACCACGCCATGCCTTGTACACATCGGAGAGGATATCATCTAGGATAGAGTAAAGCTGTATCGTAGAAATATAGAAAGCGATCAAAGAAGGGCTGTCCGACTCTGTGCCCGATATCAAATCAAACGACCCTGGCAACGGGACCCTAGCAAGATGACTTGTCATAGTCGGCCGTCCATAGGCCATACTGACCGTTCTGCAATGACCAGTAAGTAAAAGATGTGTCTCGAGGCGTATGGGGTCAATTACATATCCATAATGACACAGCCATGCCAAGTTCTTCGATGGATCTCCTGCTCCAATGGCTCTTTGGAATCCTCTAAATTTGTTTCATGCAATCCCAGCCCAAGTGCAAGACGGCAGGCCATTCCTGTCGAGTTCCAACAGCGATGAGGATATGTAGTGCTCTGCAAGAACAATGCCACGATCAGAAGCGTCTGCACCACTCCAATGGAATGAATATCCACTAAATCTAGCCCAATATATCGCTTTGCCCGGAGGAAGAATGAATTAGTAAAGGATTGTCGGTCTTGTAGAGGAAGCTGCGAGAATTGACATCCTAGAGCGAAGATGATGTTTAGTGCACAATTAAAGACGATTGAACTCTGTCCCGAGTTGAAACGATCTCCCAGGCCAATATCAAGGTCTGTGAGCCTAGTATAGCTGGCATGATTCTCCGGAACCCATAGGTTTTCGTACGCTTGTTGGAAGCTTTGACGATCAAAGAAAGGATACAAACAAAACACACGTTCCCAAAAGCAACTGAGCAAATGATCGGCAAGGTTTCGAGGAGGTAAAACAAGCCCCTCCATATGCGCGAGTGAGGATATGCCCGGATCCCCGATAGGATGACTACTGACCGGGTCAAAAGACGGTATCTTTTGTGAAGCCCACGCCCGTTGGCTCTGGTGTCCTTGGTTCCCAGTGAGAAAACATGCTAGCGATGCTGCTGATGAACTCCCAAAATACTCTGAGTTCTGACTTGAAGGTTGATCCTGCTCATTGATATTGATCATGGCCCCCATGCCAGTAATATTACCAGGTGAATCAGTAGTCCCGGAAATTGCAGGAAGTGTCGGGGATCCCCCGCTTTGCAGCAACGGCTGTTCACCACCTGTCATCAGTAGACCAGGATCGTCTAGCCGTGCCGGACAAGCATCCACCGATTCTGTTGCTACATCGTCAACTGGAGCCGGGGGGTTTGTGGATTCCGATTCAGCTGCCTGGGATCCCGAGCCAGCCTCTAATTGCTGGATTCGTTCGTGCAAAGCTCGGATGTATCTGGAACAATCCCGTTAGTAGCATTCACTTTATGACTTATCGCAGACTCCGAACTCATTGCTGATTTCCGCCCGCGAATTTTCCACCATGTAGATACACTGAGTCGGAAGCCTCCGGCGTGTACAAGAACCGCATATAGGCTTGGTCCCGTCGCAACGAGACTTTCGTGCCCGACATTCTTCGCATGCCAATGCAATTTTGCGGCGGCGAGTTTTCTGATTGGAATTTTGTCGTTGCATTTCTCTCTCTTCTTGGCCACGAATGCAATCGATAAAATTGCCCGAAGCTTTGTGGATTGGAGTTGGGGGATTCCATCACTGATGGCTATACTGCAGTTTCGGTTTCAATCCCGGGCGATCCCCGCAACTCGGAACTCGTTCCGTTAGAGCTGGGGAATATTTATACGGGGCTTACCGCTTTATCCAATAAAAGCTAATGTGGATGTGGGTCGCCAGGCACTTAAGCTGCTTGTTACATGCTACATGTGGTGGTACACGGGATGAGCTCAGTACGTGGGTGCCCCAGGGCGTAGGCACTACAACACAATGAGGAAGAATCCGAAATAGACATTTTCCTAAAGCTTGCTCTTGAAAAAGGCCACTGTCTAACAAGATATGCGAGAAGAGAAGGGGGAAACCCCAATAAAACCAACTACATGAAACAATTCAATTGGGAGTTTTTAATACAAAATTTCTTGACCTAGAGGGCCTTGACTTTATAGGTCAGCTTGCCTCTTTTTCACGCGCTAAAGAAAGTAGCGAGCTTTCGACGGCATCGCACTCTCGGGGCAACCGAGCAGCATTGTGGAGAAACAGAGAATAACCAGCCACTAGTCAAACTGATTATTGGCGTTCTCGGACCCTGTGTCTAGAAATCAGAGCCTCGGCATTTTCACTTAAGACTTTAGGTGCCAGCTGTGTATGTTTTTCTGCAAAGGCTAGGTACTCCTTGAATGTCACCTCGATCGATGCCGCAGGGGCGTATGGGTAGTCGGTTCCAAAAAGCACATGGGAAGGGTCTGTAATCTCTAAAAGCCCGTTCAATTGTGTTCCTGATCCACTTAGTGCAGTATCATAGTAAAACCTTCTGAACTGAGCCACTGCCTCAGTTGCAGTGACGTTGCTCTGACTGCCAATCTGGGGAACGATTAAACTTCCAGAGACACGTTGGGAGAGGAAAGGAAGCGTTCCTCCCGCATGTGAAAGTATCAGGTCCACTGATGGCGTACGAGATCTAACACCACTCAAAACAAGGTCGATCGCTGCTCGAGTTGTTTGTTGAGGGTAATCGACGATTGGCTGTGGGAGAAAGCCCCCGATAAAGAAGGGGTTCACATCCATCGTGCCAGGGTGCATAAAGACCAGAGCCCCGTACTTCTCCAATCGATTCCAAATTGGCTCAAATATTGGATCACCTGGCAAATGTTCACCATATGCCGTGTATATTCCGACTCCAACAGCGGCTTTCTGCGTCGAGTAAAGGAAGTCGATTTCGTCAAGTGTTCCATTCACGTCCCTCCAATCCGGAAGAGCACCAAAGAAATCCAGTTTGTGCGGGTATTTGTCTGCCAAGTTTCCCAAGTAGATATTGGTCCTGCGGCAAAGTTCTCGAGCCTGTTCACCAGTTCCGAGAATTGGTATTCCAGGGGCCGAGATTGACAAAACAGCTCTGGCGGAGCCAGTGGTCTTCAGGCTATCGAATGTGCCTTGCACCGTCCAATTGGGAGTTGGAAACCCAGATGGATCACCACCAGCCTTTTGCAGCGCTGCAGCATAGAGTGGAGGCACTGCATGAATGTGGGTATCTGTGAGATACCAGTCTGAGTCCCGGTGGACAAGTTCGGCTGCTGCATATTTGCAGAACAAGAAGCAGAGAACACTACAGAGCTTCATGATAAAGGAATTCGAGGCGATAGTAGTAGCAGTCTAGAAGCTTTACATGAAGTGAGGAGGAAGCTTGGAGACGTAACATTTCCCATTTTATACCTATACGGCATATTCGCTGACGAGGAGGCATTCGGATTGGATCCCGGAAACTCAAAAGCCATTCATCCAAATGCGGGATCACTCCGTAGTTAAAGCTGGGGCGGGGTTTCAAATTGAGGGTAAATTATTTGCGGAGACGCCCGGGGATTATGCGGGGAAGTGTCTGCAAGGTCATTTTTGTACGAAGTAGTCCACGGGCGTCATTCACTCCATATTGTGGGACAACTAACCAGTAAGCCAACTAGAGACAGACTCGGATGCTAGGATTTTGCACAGGCAGTTCACTCCGATTTGTGTCTATATCCATATGTCATGATTAATAAGGGCGCCTTCAAGTGCCCAGGTGGATCGAACGATGAAACAATATACGAAGTAGTACTATGGGGTGGAAAGTGGCGCAGGAAAGTGCCAACTATCTCCGGATGTTCGCTGTAATATCTTTTCAACCTTACTAGTACTACTAATAAATGATCCCGAGCGCCGACTCCCGAGGAAGCATACCGAAACATTACGTCCTGCCAGACAGTATTGTATGGCATTCATTCCAGTTGTTCACATTGTGGCGCTAAGTTACTTTAGAAACGAGAGTAGGGGAAAATGTATCGATCTCATACTATCTTCGGCTACACTACTCATGCATTCTGTCGACTGATTTCTCAATAGGAGGCCTAGGATCGCAAGTAGATGGATACCGGGTAGTATAACGTTACGCGGTAGTGAATAGACACTCCCTGACTGAGCGGATCAACATTCGTCACGGTAAAAAATCATATCCACTTTAGAGAACCATTTTTGATGTTGAAAAGCAAAGAGAAACTACCCAAGTTTCCTAGGTATCCTTTCTCATCTGTGCAGCTTCCCTTGTCTTCGCGGCTTTCCGCCATCAACTTCCTCAGGACGGCTCGTCGCACACGACCTTCATTTTTTCAGCAAAGTGATAGCGATCGGACACATGATATTTATTGACACAAAGCTCCGCCAGTGCGAAATGGAAATAGAGGTATACTATGGAACCTGAGTAGCTCATGGTCACGCGAGCAATACAGGCCGCTGTTCTCGACTGCATCCTGGTCAAATTAGCATAATTCATACAATATCGACCTAGAATATGAGTTTCTCACCCGGTAGAAAGGTCAAACAAAGAGGAATGAGAATGGCAAGAACAGGGAGTAAGATCAAGATGAGAATGAAGAGGAGTAAGTGTATCAATACAGAGAATTGATAAAGGCACAAAGTGATAACTGTGCAAATTATGCAGATGAGTAAAACTCGGCACCGGCTTGACATTTTGAGTAATTTGACAAGGTGACTGTGAATAATATGAAATTAGTATGTGGTGCCAGGGCCAGTGGAAATTGGCACGCAGTGAATAAGAAGAAAGCGTGTCATTGTCCACAAGAGCGAAGAAGGGATATAGTGAGCACTCACTTGGCTCTGAAGATAGGGATACTAGTGTTTGATTCGAGCCAGGCATTGGATTGGTGGTAGGTATTGGAGGTTGTAGCATGATAACTCGAGGATCAATGTACATTGGCAGTTCCTCTGAGAAAGTCTCCTCTGCAACCTGGAGTGCACAATATAGAGACTCAGGCTCAGGTATCTCGTTCAGGTTCTCGTCAGGTGAATCATGCAACCGTGAGGTGTCGAGTTCTGCATTGGTGGCGCCCAGTGCATAGACCTCATTTGATGGAGGCCAACCTCCATGCAGCCCCCATGACGATTGGAGAATACTCCGGAGGTAGTCACTGACAGGCGGCGGGGGGTTTTCTACTTGAGCTGGGGCAGCCGCTGCTTGTAAAAGAATGACCCGCAAACATTGCTGACGGCACAGAGCTTAATGATAAGTAGTAGCTGCGGCATGCATCGCGGCCTGAGATCGAAGAGTGAAGTGGAATATCAGAATTCAACGACCCGCAAAAACTTTTGTTTTGGAAACATCATCATTTTCAAGGTAGCAGGAGCTAACTACCGGAAGGTCTCGTACATTGGGCAACTGCCAGTTATCATCATATTCGCGATGGTAGCGGTTTCCTTGAGGGCTCATTTCTCTTTGTGGTCCGGTGTCTTGAGATGAGGACTCATACCGATGCTAGTACTTGATACAGGGTACTGGATGCATATACGTAGTAGTGAATATACAGAATGGAATCAACCAAACATTGAGGATGGTAGACAAATGCAAGTGTATCTAGTAATATTTGACAGATAGTATGTCTAAATACAATTTGAGATACTACTCGACTCCACAAATTGAACTTCACAGTATCCACGACTCGGATACCATACAGAGCTAGCGAGTGTACAGGATGAAAAAAAGACTTCAGAGATGCCGTATTCTCTTGGAACCCTTAGTCAACCCTCATGGGGTAATCAAAATAAATGATATAAAATCGGTAAACGAACGGAATCTCGGCTGCTTGGCAATCTTTGCCCATATTTAAGCAGCGAGGGGCTTCAGGAGCCACCTGGGCACCCGTTTATTTGCACTACACCCGCGTCAGGAATTATCAATACGAACGAGGAATATTGAGACACTTACGGTGTTTGAAACGCATTTCAAACCTTTGTTAGTACAGCACCTGAATGTGCCAGAGACCGAGCAGTATTGTCCCTTCTCAGAACATCCTGCTCTCTCTTGCAAGTTTGGCTCTGCCTGGGCCATAGCAAAGGCGGCGAGGGCAAACAGAATTGACATAGAAAGCTTCATGTTGCAGCAATTGAATATATGAGTTGAATTATCGTTCTGACAAGTGGAATTTGAGATGGAGCTCTGAAAAATGATATAATCCAACTTGCGAACCTAGGTTATTAAATAGCTTTCCTCGGCGCAGCATACATACTAGATGGGAACTAGGTACACCGCTGTTGAATTCTTAGATTTTTACATTCCTCAAAATCCATGCTTCTATTTCAGTGCCACCGTTACACTGCAGTGATATGATCTGCTAATTTGAATGTAAGGCCCCCAGGCCCCCAAGAAAAGCCCCTCTGAGGAAGCAATCTCGGCCAGTCAGAATGCAGATCTTTACGTAGAGCAGAGCTTGATCTTCTCGACTCTGGTGGGGAATTCATGGGATCTACCTCGTTTAAACCTTTACGAGCATGCAAACTGGCACAACTCGTGGGGTCCAGATTCAACGTGTCGCCTAACCCTCGGATGCGCATCTCATGAAATCCAGTGCATCTGATAGGGCTGGAATCATTACGCTTGCCTTGGAAGTTCTAAAGTGACATCAACATCATTGGGAATTGTGGGCTAGATTATCTCCCTGGGACGCAGTTGCACTCAAATCATTCCAACTTTCTCTAGTTGTTTCGATGCTTTTGCTTAGCAAGGCATTTGTGACTTCATGTCCTTGATACTAGCCAAGCGCTATTTAATACGTAATTAGACTGAACCGAAAAAGATAATCTCTGGAATTTTCCAAGCAGTCCCATGCCCAATATTTCCATGAATCTTTTTCTATTTAGGCGTTCTGTTTCTGGGATTGATGGCCCCTTGATCGGGTATACACAGGAGCGGAGCAATACTACGACCTATCTACGGTAGTGTATAGCTATCACTTTCAAAACCGAGATAATTCATAAATAAACGCCTTGACCTCCCCCTGGTATGTCCAATTGTGCAGTATATTATACAATAGTACTGTATTCTGTTACATTCCAACTCCAGTCCTGGAGTCCGTATAGTATCTTCCAAGGTCTGAATACTTTCTGGCATGAGGCTAGACGTAGTGTTCTACCCGTCTAGTTTTCGTACACCTTTCCCCACCTCAAAAATATATATCGGTCGCAACCATTAATAAATTAAATTACACAACCAAACTAAATCGGATTAATACAAAATTTAGAGAGAAGTTCAAATAATCAATTAGCTATTATTTAATACTAATTTCGTTATCTAATATCTAGTATAGTCTTTTTAAGAGACTATAGTAGTTACTATACTATATTTATACTAAAAATTAACCAGCTAATAAGAAAATTTCATATAAAATTAAATAAAATATCTAGAGATAATCTATTTTCTTTAAAAGAAAGAGAATTACCGAAAGAATTAACTTTTAAGATTATCTTATTTTTTAGATTTTTTAAAATTTTTAAAAAAAATTTAAAATAAGTAGAGAGTTCTACAAAAGCCAACTATTTTGTTATATTATTTTCTACAGAATAAATATATATTTTTTTTTCTAAAAATTTTGAGTGTATAAATAAAGACCCTAGAGATAATATAATAATTTTTTGAGTATTAAATAAAAGAGGTTGCTCTGTTAGAGGTAATTAAAAAAAGGTATGCTAGGAAGGGTGTGCGAAAATTAAACGTTTGGGACTGTACCTTTTGATTCTTAATCTACCTTCGATCACAAAAATAGTGTTTTGGTTATGATGCAATAGATCTTAGAGTGGATATTCTTAATGTTAGTATGGTTATAGTATGGAATTCATTTATAGGCATACTGTCCCAGTGACTGAGCATAATCTAGGAGGTACTTAGGTAAGTACCTCTGTACTTACCAAGTACCTACCTAGATGGATATAATCCCGTTACCCTAGCCGCGATACAAATTCGGCATTATTTTGTCTAATACATCGTGCTTCGAAGTCTGTTAGGCAAAAACTGAGATTATCTAATATTTGCAAAGTGAAGGCTATGCATTGCCGTACCTATCCACCTACTGACTAGCGCAACGAAAGAATAACTCCATGACTTTTCGGTTGTTGATTAACATAGGGCAGTCCCCACTCTTGCACAGTGGCATTGATTTCAAAAGAAAACATGCTACTGACAATAAAAATGCACGCGATGAGATTCGATCTCGCAAGATTTATCGCTGTAGTAGATTTGAGGTGAAACCGTCGAATCATAGCACGTTATCCCCACCATGATTGTGTTACTCCGTATATTGATGATTGTAGATCTTTCGACAGTCTAGCTCTATTGTCTACTCCGATATCCGTTTCGGTCGTGGATTTTCAAACGTGCATTCTGGATTCCAGGCCTCCGGACCCGATCGATGGTCATAGTCCTACTACTCCGGGCTAGTATTGGCTGGGGCTATCTGGCAAATTGTTTCCTATAACCATGAAAGCCCTGCATTCTGACTGAAATTTCTCGAGATACCTGTCACAGATGTGTATGGGAATGCGTTTAGTTGGTTCGGTATCGTTCAAAGTTAGGTTTTCTAGTTAAACGACTTATGTCTAGTTTCAAGTTGTTGGCGCTCATCGAAAGCCCCATGCCCATCTATTTATGGCGCTGGCACTCACGAATATTTTAGTAAAGAATCCA
The DNA here is from genome assembly GCA_000347475.1 of Penicillium paxilli ATCC 26601. NCBI lineage: Eukaryota > Fungi > Ascomycota > Eurotiomycetes > Eurotiales > Aspergillaceae > Penicillium > Penicillium paxilli. The sequence goes on from KB644856.1 coordinate 24,802, forward strand.
AGGCGTACGTGAAGCAAATTCCCACTGCGGCACCATTAGGATGTTTGGCCTCCAAGCCCCTCGCGATTCGCCTCGTCTGGGTTTTCTCAACGTGTAAGCGCCTAGGACACAGATAACCGCCGATCTTCACCTAAAATGACCCGTAGCTTGAAATAAGTTCGATTTTTCAAAGATGCTTTCTAAAGCTGTTGAATGAGATTTAGCGAAACGTCTTTGGTCTAAAATCACTAAGCACCTGAGTCCGAGTGATGCGTGATGGGGGGGAGGGATTTGGAAAGGAAGCCGATTTTGAGAGGGCCAGTGCCATCAGTGCTAGCTGCCCCCCCCTCCTTCATTCGGCGGCTAGCAAGCGCTACTGCAAGAATTGATCGATCCCGGGAAATCACTTTCTGTTATTTTCTTTCCACTTCCCAAACATAAAAAGGTCATCCTTCAATATCCTTCGACAGACATCCATGCCGGTGGGCCGTGGCCTTGCAAGCCTGTAACGTATCCAATATAGCAACTTCAAGGTTCGGCTTCAGTTACAGCTGTCGCAATTCCTGTTTGTCGACCGCTGCGCATTAAGAGGACACCATTTACTATCTCTTTGCCACAACCGGTGGCGCCTTATCCGGGTCTGCTCTTGACATCTTTTCATCGTATAATCGCAACTGGCACCAATACAGCACGAATTTCCACCGACAAACACAATGCCGGTTCATACAATGGTCCCTCGGAAACCAGACATTGAAATTCTCTCTCAACTGATAGACGATGAATACGGAACCTATCGACTTCGCGCAAAGAAACAAGTATACGATGTCACAATTGCTGTGGGAACATTTGATGAAGACACTATGTCTCGACCGTATCTTCTTATTGCAAACTTGCCCAACTTTCCAGACTCACCATGGACTACTATGAGAATCTCGCGGGGAGAAGACGGCTCTCTTATCTCAGAAACCTCCATGGACCCACTCCCTTGCATAGAGCAAGCCTGGCATGATACACGTATTGATGTGCTAAGCTTGGAAAGGACAAGACGCTTCAACTCTGGAGTCTCGGAAGTCCAATATAAAGGTGTACCGTCCATCGCCAAGATTGCATGCTTTGAATGGGATATCTTCGAATCGAACGTGAAACATGGGTATATTCGATACTAGAAGATCACTATAATCAGCATCCTAATGAGCATTCTTTTACCCCGAGATTCCTTGGTCACTTGACGGAAAACGGCAGGATTATGGGCTTTCTGCTGCAGAAAGTAGATGGAGAGCCAGCTGGTATTGACGACTTATCAGATTGCACGAGGCTTCTAAAAAGGTTTCATAGTCTGGACTTAATTCATGGCGACGTGAACAGACACAACTTTCTTGTCGACAGAGTTTCGAGAGGCGGTATGTGCTTGATTGATTTTGAACATGTTCAACCATTTGAGGAGGACCTGGCGAGAACGGAATTGGCGTCGTTACGAGCTGAGCTCATTGAAGAATCAGGGCGAGGAACTACCGTATGTATGACTTGATTTCAATGAAAAGCTACCTTACATGTTCCGCAAGAAACAACCTTTCTACCTATCCCATTCTCTAGTCCAGCTCTATTCAATAATTAGCAGTGACGTTCAAAACGTGAACTCAAGACTGATCTTTGAACTTTTGCTAATCCTGCTCTTCAAAATGTCGCTCAATTACATGAAACATGATATTCGCTTCTTCTTAACCGTCATGGTACTCTCCAAGGGATATCTGCACATGATCTTCATTCAATAAAGCTCAATATCGCCGGTCAGGCGTATAGAGACAGCGAGACGATAGAAGTTGAGATACAATAATAACAAAATTGTACTGATGTTTACTATTTTCCAAGGCAAATTCGTGTCCAAATTAATTGACTGTACTCACTACCCCCCGGCGCCCGCTCTCCCCTCGCCCCCTAGAAATTTGGCAGACTCACCCACCCTTCATTACCATGTCAACATGCCGCCTAACCCTCGGATACACATCTTTTTCTGAAGTTGAACCCATCCAGTGATCCAAATGCCCTCTCCCTTGAAAGACTTCTCTTTCATATCCCTGTCTACCATGTGCGCTGACAAGAGTGGTATAAGAAGTGTCAGTATTCTCTGGAACGAACACCACATTGGCAGAGCCGGAGATAAACAATATTGGAATCCCCTTGAGACGTTTCAGATTTTCTTGGGTCACAAGTTCTGTGTATGCAGGCCCGTTTGTGGTCACAGAGCCAACAGATCCGGTCTTCATCAGCCAATCTAATGCGGTCATGGAAATCCCTCCCAGGAAACGCTCAAGCTGGGAGTGTGTTTCCTCGTTCATATTGGCGTGGGTCCAAAGGCTAGGCATTTTCCGTCAGATTGTATTGGATAGGAGTATATAAGGGGAAATCTGATATCTTACCGTCCAAATGCTAACTGTGACCTATGACATACAGCTGATTTACAGGATTCAGCTTCGCCGGATGGGTAGAATCGCAAGGCTTGGTTCATGAAACTCTGTACCACGCTGTCTTGTTGGCCACTTGAGCAATCCCAATATGACCCAACTACCGATTCAAAAATCGCAGTTGGAACTCGTGACAACAAGCTGTCAACCTTTCCGAATTTTGGAGTCATGAAAACCTGTGACGCTGTGATGCCACTGATCAAATGAGCAGGTATTGACCCGTCTAGCAAGCCACAGGCCAAGGCAGCCGACCCTGCGCAATGTGCTATAACGTAAGTCTTTCCATCAGAGTGCGAATCTGAGGCTGTCATGGCTTTGCGGATGTGGACCAGAGCCGCGTGTATATCCCGGCGCGTGTCATATGGAGTGTACCCTCGCTTAGCTATAGGTGTCCGGCCAATACGATGAGTGATACAATAGACACGGTAACCGGCTTCGCGGAAATATTCAACCGCATTTTTCTTGATGGTTGGAAGTGCGAAGATAGTATGGTCGACAGCTGCCCCGGGAATGAAGAGAATTGTGGGTGCTGTTCCGACAACCTCGTTTCCATCTCGAATCGGGTTCCACATCAGGAGTGTCGATTTAATCCCATCAGATGCAGTGACTTGAACTGAGGAAGAGTAATTTGTCTGTCTTCGAGAGACATTTACGCCCGTTGCTGGCCACTGAAGTTTACCGAGTGGTGAAAAGAACGCGGTGCTGAGGGCTTTCGTGAAATATCCAAGAAATCCGAGTCCCGATCCAACTTGACTGAGAATATTCTTGCCTGTTGGCTCAAAGGTTTGCAGTTCTTGGGAAAAGTCAGATGGTTGGATATGAAGAGTGCCTCTTCCAACAACCTCCTGGGCCATATCTGTGATTGTGACGTAGAGCGTGGTTGTCTGTCTCCAGGTCTCAAGGGGATTCAAATATGCAGCGCTGTTGACAACTTTGAAACCGTTGAAATGTAACACTCTACCCGCAGGAGATATCATATCAAAATCGTATGTCAAGTTAGCTGTTTCAGGTTGATTTGGGTCTTTAATAAAGAGCCCAAAAGCCCCTCGAAGGACCATGTATTGAATTCCCCCAAATGAAAAGGTTCCAGTAAGGTTGGCTGAATGTTCTCCACCGTTTATCACTATTTCTGTCAGTATTTGATCCTACGGGGGCCATTTTCTCAAATCATCTCTCTGCTTACGTTCATTCGTATTCCAAGAGCGTGTACTCAGAAGGAATCGTGCCGATTCGCACCGTCCACGTGCTCTTTTTGCTGCGACCTCAAATTCACCGACATCAGAACCCGCATATACGAAGCCAGACATGACCTCTGAAAAGGCAATTCCAGCTGTTTCAGTTTCGGTAGTATGTGCAATCTTATCTTCAAGGTCGATCATGTCTTGGCTCTTTGGGAATGGATGTGCGGGCTTCCCAAACATATCCAAGAGTCCTTTGGTGACGTGAGTATGAAAAGCAAGCCTGGAGAGACTGAGTATTTTCTGGTTCTTTACTTACCATTTTTCGTTTCGAGATCTATACTGATGCCGTGACTTTGAGCAACGAGCTCCACCGATCTTTCAGCAAAGGCAGTAATCGTGGCAAATGGATTTACACCGACAGCCGCGGGAAGAGCAGCCGCATCACAAACGACAAGACCATCATGGGTTTCAGCTGAGTTTCCTTTGAATAGCTTGCCCATATGATCCACAACGCCGTTGTGGCCAGTATTGTCTCTGCTTATGCGAGCTCCGCCACTTCAATATCTCAGCAATGTACAATTCCAACTGGGGGTTCGTGTATCTCACATAGGATGCACAGTAATCTCTTGCTTTCCAAGCAGTAGCCATGCAGGATTTTCAACAAACTTCCCACCCACAGACTTGGTCATCTCATTCAGAATTTCATGTACCCGAGATACAGCCTTCGATTGGCCGACACCTGAATACCTCAAAATGGGCCGATCGTTTTTCAATTCCAGCCTCCCCTGGCTACCTGATGAGATTTAGAAAAGTCGTGTCCCTAAAATGGAAAAGAGAACTCAGGGGATGTGGACTCACTGTCGTGCGACATGATCAAATAAGCTGCAGTCTTTTGGATACTCCCATCGGCAAAATAGGGCCCAAGCAGCTTTCCTCCAATTCGACTCGGCGCCTTAGCAATTTTCTCGAACATACTATCAGTTGAAAACCTCGATGTCGGCATATGCTCCATCATGGAGAACATAATTGGAGCCAAGGCTTGAGGAATGGCGCAATCCTCAACCACAAACCCATCTAAGGGATTTTCTTGATCTCGTAGATCCAGAACCGATGTTATGCATGGTCCAACTGGTCGTTCCGGGGACGGAGATGGAGTGGCGATGGTATTAGCGTTGAAGTCGGTGTTGTATCTATCGCAACTTTAGAAATATCCTATTCAGTCTTGGAAGAACGTGCAAAAACTGACGAGAACCCAAGCATATCACCATTCCCGGACATTTCAGTTCCTAGATCGTCGCTGATCTCCAGACCCATCTGCTTACTCCGCAAGAGGATCTCTGTTGTTCCAATGCTACCCGCGCCGAAGAACACAAGCTTCTTTGCATGGACCCACATCAGATCATCAAAGAATGTCGAGAACTTCTCTCGATTGTAAGAGCGCCAAGCGAAATACACGATATAGCCTCCTCTCTCTTCTGGTGCTTTTGTGACGTACTGAATGTCACACTCGCAAAAAATCTCAGCACCCCAGTTCCATGCGTCACTCATGTAATTCACCAGAGTGGTAGATTTGCTTCCATCGTTGATTCCAGTCGCGTCCATTCCTGTCAATTTCGATGCTCGCATATAAACACCTGTTGAATTTGGGCCGTCCTCGAACCGAGTCGTTTGTGGCACGCGGTAATACTTATCGCCCCATCCCATCAATTCCGCTTGCTTTTTCAAGAGATTCGCTTTGGCCAGCTCGGGGAAGTTGACAGGATACTCAACGGGTTCCAAAACCTGTCTCGCACGTTCGTAATCTAGGAAATGTTAATGAAAGGGTAAGGGTAAGAAGACTCGGTTTCATTCACATTTCTCCCAGGAGCCTTTCCCTCTCAACTCTTCGGGCCATATTTCCATGTTCAACACATCTGGGTGGCTTTCCAAAAAGACATTTGCGTTCAGTAAACTTGTACCCCCAAGTCCATTCGCATGAAACACATTCTGCCCTTCACCAACGACAAATTGGTAAAGACCATTAGGCTTTCCTTTGTCGGTCATTTTCCCGGGAATACCTCTACGGTCTCCCGGTGCAAATTCACCACTGACGTGAAGTTCTTTGAGTGTATCAACGGTAGACTCGGGAAATTCACCAGGCCATCTTTCCTTGCCTCGCTCCAGGACGCAAACGCTCTGCCTTCCACGCGCCATTCTACTCGCGGCAACACCACCTCCATAGCCTGATCCTATCACCACGACATCGTAAGAGCTTCGCATGAGCTCTACGGGTCGCGATATTCGTGGAAATTGACCATCTTTCCCGCTGGTACTACTGCCCTTGTTTTTGTCTCTGGTGGAAGCCCCGTTAGAAGCAGGCTGGGGTCTTACGCCAGTGGCATTTTCCTCTACGTGATCCACGCTGACTTTCGGCATATCTTTTGAGGTTTGAGTATCGTGTCCATTCATCCCATTCTTGCCGTTGGGGGCCGGGCCATCTTTGTTCGTAAGGAGTGGCATGTTATCCACTCATTGACAAACAATTGTGAACAGGCAGAGAGATGAAAAATTGATATGGACAATTAATAGGGAGCCTGACGAACTTGGGATATATATTTCACTGGACGGGTCAAATATGCTCGTTGCGATGGGCTAGTATGCTTACTGATAGCAAAGTTAATAGATGGTCAAAATGATCAATCATGACCTCAGTTGCCCAGGTGGCCCAGAATCTAGGCCCGCCATCTTCTACCCGTCAATAGCGCCATATTTCATGGGGAAATCCACATACCTGGGTATCTCGTATGTAAGCGCCACTTCCACGCAGAGCTGACTTACCTGCAGCTGACAGGGTACCTCCAATTTAGTTTCCCATTTCACAGGACTGGGCGGGCTGCCTGATTCCGAGTAGTATTTGTACTGCTGATCCGATCAACGGCTATCTCTATACGAGAAAACAGAGTCTATGGTACAGCCATATGAAAAAATCAACAATCTTGGCAGCTGAGAGACTCCCGTTTATCTTTTGTCAGAATATAATTCTTTCATGTGAAAGTCAGCTCTTTTCCATGAAACAAACAACAGAAGCGCAGTTTCAACGTGGGATCATCGTTATCATTGAAGCCTCACTCGGGTAATCATTCCAGCATTTACATCTCAACTTATCAAGGCGTCATGGATTTGAACCTTACATTGGGTGAATGTGTCGTTTTCCTGGACAAAAGTCCCAGGTCTGGTGCTTACGCTAACTGACTTGGCTAGATTGTTTGTCTAGAGCTCTTCAGAACTCTGCTTCCTCATATCGATCCAGATATTCACGTGAAGGTGATAAGCAAATACGAGTATGTCAATGCAAGAGATGTATAAGCCCTGCAGACTTTTCTGGTTTCATTTGGTGTATAATCTGTGCCCCGGTTAGCGCGAGTCGAGCTGAAGGGATCTCTTCGCAAAAATTGACTAGATTGCCCCACTTGAACACTATAGAAAATTGTTTTTGCCCCATCAATGTCATATCTTTGGTCAAAATAGGGTCTACCTAGTAGTCTAAGTAATCCAAGTAATAATTCCCATAGCAACGTATCCTTATTTCTTTCTGTACTCTTCCTTAGCAATGTGTATGAAACCGTGGCTTGTCTCTTCTCTAGGGCTTAGCCTACAAATACCCATTATCATATTTAAAAGATAGTAGTTAACATTCTCCAGGCACTGGGTTTTCAGTCTATCATTTTCCAAGGGCAAACATTATTTCCTCCAACAAGATCATTATGCCACGTCAATCAAAATCAATTGAGGTCCTCACCTCATCGTTTGAAACCTCAGGGCAAATCTCAACTTATACTGGATCACCCTGGCAACTACTCGTCTCGGATATTCTTCTCTTCTTTCGAAACCTTCTCTATCTGCCATTCATTTTTCTACCATTGACACCTTGGCCTTCTGGCCCCATGTGCGAATTGTACCCATCTTTAACGAATATCGTGGATATTCTCTTCCATTGCGTTCTTTTTGTTTTACAAATATCATTCTTATTATCGCTTTCCTTCTTATTCTATATCCCCTTTGTGGCATTTGTCTCTTATGCTATTCTTTTCCTTTTCACCAACTATCTTCTTTGTGAGTTTCTCAATAGAGGCATACCCGAGGAGGGTCTGAAATCGACCGAAGACGACCATTCTCGAAACTGGACAAGATATGAAGATGAATACTGGATATTTCTGAACGGGATCTGTGTTGGGTAATCACATATTTCTTCCCAGATTTGAGATGCGAACTGACCCCCGATGGCAGAAAGAATTGGCTCCAGAGCAATGTTGACCGTCTCTCACGGACCTTCCATCGCCCAATTGTGGGCGTCCACAACAGAACGTAAGTTTCAACCGCATTCACATCCCATGCAATCTCTAACTTGATTAGTTCTGGCGTGGTTTTCGACATCATCCAATGCCTCATCCAAAGATCAATGCTATACGCAACTTCAGATGTTCGCCAGTGCTATGCACTTGTCAAGAAAGCCCTTTACCGCAAAGGAGTCAAAAAGGTCATTCTAATTCTCCACTCCCAAGGGGGTATCGAGGGTGGCATGATTGTGGATTGGCTCCTCAACGAAGTTCCACAAGACCTTCTGCAGTATCTGGAAGTCTATACCTTCGGTTCCATCGCCAACCATTTCAATAATCCATACCGACAATTAACCTCGCAAGTCGAAAGCTTCGGACCTAGATACAAAGAACTACAACTGACGCTAAGTCACGACCGGAGTATTCGATACGTAGAGCATTATGCGAACCAGCATGACTTTGCAAGTCGATTCGGAGTGCTTAATTTTATCAGAAAAGCACCGCAAAATCATCTCGAGAATCGGTTTATCGGTACTGTATTTGTGAATCCAAGAGGCGGACATCAGTTGAATCAGCATTATCTTGACACCATATTTCCTCTCGACGAAACCAAGAGATTTACGAGAGAGCCTCGCGAGGGCGATTTCATGTCTTTGAGTGCCGTTTTGAGAGGGCCTGGGCAGAACGGAGCGAGCGAACAATCCAAACTTCCGCCTATATTTTGCCAGAAGCCAGACTCGGGCCAGGATGATACGGAAATACTCAATTTCAGCCCGGTGATGACATCGCGCGGGAATATAGACCAGGCGATCAATGCTAGTATCAATGGGGCTGGCCGGCAATCGACGATCAAAACTTCTGATCTTAGCAGGTTATGGCAGTATCGTAACGGTGGTCGTCCACGGTTGCCATAGAAGCTGTCGGCTCTCATGCTTATTCCATGTCTCTTTCTCTTAAGTATTTGTCCGCGAGCACAATTTCTATACCTAATAGTGATCCAGAGAGATGATACCAGGTACTGAGTTACTCTATTTGCAAATTTTGATATAAAATCTATGATTTCAGTTTTCAGTTCCGCCCCATGAAACAGAATGCTTTATCCACCACCACTGAACTTGTGAGCACCAGTATTCTCAAACCCACCATTGGCCTGAATGTATGCAGCAATCGCATAGTAGGAGTTGTCGATGTAATCAGCAGTCGAATTGATTCCAATCTGCTTCCAAACGTACAACCCGTCGCTAATGTCATCGCCAATATAGGTATACTCAACAAAGGGATCATATTCAGAGTCAGCCTGAAGCTTGGCCCACATGTCATCCTCGTTGCTGGTAATATCCACGGTATTTGTGTTGTATGGGTAGACAGACTCCACGGCCGAGCGTAACTCTTCGTTGAAGAATAGTTGGCCGTTGTGGGTGATGGATCCTGTGTTCACAAGGAGTGTTCCGTTTGGTAGCAGAGTTGCATTGCTATGGACCAGGAGATGGGTGTGAGTGGCACGACCTGTGTAGTGACCAGGGAAGATGGTGTCAAAGACAGCAACGCCGTCCTTATCGGTAGGTTGAATGCCTCGGAGGAATGTGCTATTCCAGCCATCGGCAGCGTAGTTCCCTTCTTCCGAGATTCCACTAGTAAAAAGCGGTCAGTTCCAATTCTATAGATTTCCATAATATTTCAGTGCAGTGGGACATACCTGTAGACGCCAGTAGCATTGGCGGCCCAAATGTCGACAAAAAGATCGGGAAGTGGTTGGCAAGTGTTCACATCAATATACTGAACCTCGACATGCATCGGAACGCCTTGCGAGTAAGCATCTTCAACAACGTTCTGGCGAACAAATTCACCCCAGACGTAGTAAGGACCATCAGTAATGACAGGTGCAAGAATGCAGCTAGTTTCAGCGTCGAAGACGTTGGCAGGGTTGGATACTCCAGTCTTGTTGTGGTTCACGGCTTCCCACTTCTCGAGATCAGCCGCAGTGCGACCATAAATTTGGGGCCCTGTCTCGTTAGAATCATGCCAAATCACACTAGAGTGCAGTTGAAACTTACGGTCTGTCTTGCTGCCAAGCTTTCCACGAAGTTCTAGTGTTTTCAGCGCGCGACGCTTGATGTTACGAGTTTGAAGGGAACGAGCAGATTCAGAGCGGGCACAATTGTTTAGAGCCCGTTTTCCATGCGCTGCCCACGCCTTCTGGGCTGCAATTTCTCTTTTCAGATGATGGGCGTCATGCTTTTCGCCGGGATGGGCGAGGGCTAGGCAAGCCAGGAAAGCCCCGAGTAAAAATACACGAAGAAAATTCATGGCAGTAAGCTGCTCCTCGAGAAATTGAGAAGTCTGGGATTCGGAGGATTGATGGAGTAAAACTGGACTATTTAAGGTCTACGAATACTGAGCCGCAAAAACAAGGATACTGTCTTCGTTCTTCCATCGGGTAAGCCTTTCTTCTTCGAGACATAGGGCTGACGCGTTATCATATTTGTCGGCCAAGACGACTCATTCCACAATTGGTTCCTTTGCTTGAGCCTAGATTCTCTTGTTTCAACGGTCACAACACTGCCCCTGCCAACAAATGTGACCGTTTAGGCTCAGCTTCTTGCATCAAAACTCGTGGTAGAAGGATTTATATGGGGAAATGATCGGCAGGGCAGTGTCGATCTGCGGCGTGCCAAGGTCAGTATACGTCAAAAAGTGACGAAGAAAGTTATACGGAATAATGTCTGATTATCCTTCTCTGCTCTCATTGGGAGATTGTTGGCCCCTGAGGAATATGCCATGCATAATTCATCTATCTACACTATACAGGGTACACGCACACCTCAGAGCTTGTTGCCCAGCTCGCGCTTGTTCCTTTCTGCGCAGTTTATACCCACCCAGTGGGTCTCTCCACTCACTACCCTTACATTTATAATCGGCTTAAGAGAATCTTTTCTTCCAATCAGTGGACGGGTTATCTCCGGATGCTGTTTATGGTCACGGAGTACGACGCATTTGGAGTTTCTGCTATCACCGCTGAACCAAATACTGAATAGCGCTCTACCACCTGGAACAACTAGATTCGTTTTGATAATTAGTATAATTAAAACTTCTTGCCCACAATGAAGAATAATCTTTGGCCATTCTTCAAGTTGCAACGCGCAATTCTACGACGTTTCGATCGAAGCTTCCATTAGATGCAAATCGAAACAATTATCGTGGAATTTCTGCTCTTTTCATACTGGTGAATTTACCTTGCTATCCTCTCTACTCAATCAACTTTGCATCATGTTGTTCTCGCGAATTCTCGCGAGCGCTGCCCTGGGGATCTTTTGTGTTTCCGGTAGGCCTTGAAACCCAATTAAAAACACCGACCACAGTCACTAATTTTATCAGCACATCCCGAGATTGTCGATCACACCAAAGTCACTCGTGAGCATAAACACAATCTTGCTGTTCGATCCCCCGTATGTGCAGAGAAGCTCGAAGCCCGACACGAGGCCACTATCAAGAGAAGGCAAGCGCTACTATCTAAACGCCGAACTGCTCGCGGTATTTCTTCCAGCCACTCACTTGACGCACGCAATCAGTTTGATACAATCCAGAACAATACCTGCGTTCTTGCTCCCGAGACTGTCTGGGGTCCATATGGTATCGACGGCGAGCTGCGCCGACATGACGTTCGTGAAGGTCACAAAGGCCTTGATCTCTATTTAGACATTGGTGTCATCGACGTTGAGACCTGCGAGCCTCTTCCTGATGCTTGGTTGACTATTTGGGTAAGTCAAAAGAAATCCATCAGCAGCTTTTTTCAATAATTTACTGGGAGTTGAAGCTAATATTATCCAAAATAAGGCATGCAACGCTACTGGAACTTATTCTGGATTCACTGGTATCGATCCAGATACTGCTTCCACCATGGACGGCTGGTCCACCCGCACTGATGGAACTACTGATGACGAGACATTCCTTCGTGGGATCAGCAAGACTGATTCATCAGGAATGACCGAGTTCTTGACCATCTTCCCGGGCTACTATATCTCTCGCACAACGCATATTCACGTCACTGTTCAAACGAACGTAACGAACGGAGATACCAGCTATAGTCATGCAGACGTTCAGCATTTGGGTCAACTCTTCTTTGACGAGGACCTCATCAACTCAGTTTATCAGCTTCCTCCTTACAAAGCTCATCTCTCAACTTTGAACCGAACTACCAACGCGGAGGACTCACTTTACTCATCGGCGAATGGAGATGGATACTCCGCCGTGGTCTCTGTGTCTAAGTTGGGCAGATCTCTGGCTGATGGTCTTGTGGGCTATATTACTATTGGGGTGAACCGTTCTGCTACACCTGCTGAGACTACTGGCGGTAGTGTCAATGTTGTTGGTGCTTTGCCCACTGTGACGCCATCACCGGGTGCGCAGGCTGCTGCTTACGCGCTTGATGCTTCTGAGGGATTTTGATTTTGTAGGGGGCATCATCAAATTGTAATTGGATATCTTTAGGAGGGACATGTACCAGAATAGTAGGAATATTTTATATGGTGTTAGATTCATATACATCATGATGGCGAGGCGGGCACAGGGAGTTATGCCATAAGAGACGCGAGAAATAGCGATGGGTTGAGCGATTACCAGTCATTAAAATCGAGCAATTATCAATTGATGCCTAAAATTTAAATCATCCAGTTACGCCTACCTATCCTTCAGCGTAAAATGGATGGATTGAACCAGTTTTATCAGCCATCCTTTCTAGAGGGGCTTTCGGTATTCTTCAGATTACAGTTATACAGTAGGCTAGTAGATATAGATAACTACTAAATGCGAACTTCAACGCCCAGATTGATCTAATTGAAGAAAAAGCTCTCCATATATCAGCCTGTTAATAAGTTTGCACTGGGATACGTACTATCTTCCGATAGCGAGATGTTCAAGTGTGAGCTAAAACTTGATTAAAGTGACCTTTTAAAATGTAAACCAGCAGTGGGCGAACTGGATTTCACAGAGAATGAAGATGAAATTCCGTGGCTTATTAAGGATTTCTCAATGAAAGGAATACCTCTGTCCTTGTTGTAAAGCAAGCAAGTCTCTCGTCCGCGGCCCTGGTTAAACAACTGTATGCTTTGCATGGTTTTCAAGGATCCCGGATTCGATGCTTTCCAACTGGAAGATTGTGATACAGACTGATGGTAGGAGTGCTGGCCTCTCAAAGGCACGATGGTAGTTATGATTGGTGCATTGCTTGCAGGGACCCATATTATTACGTGCCAACTAGGTATTTCGTACTAGTCGCCGTAATATAGAGTCTTCTTGCCCTCTCCTCAAGTTCCCATGTTGGCTTTGTTTACTATTCTCTTCCTCAGCATCACAGAACAATTCTGAATTATCTTTTCCCCCTATTTTTCTTTGCCTTTCAGTCAGAATGGAGGCTGAGAAACTTGAAACACCGTTATTTCAGGGAGCTCCACGAGAATGTCTGTATGAATGGTTATCACTGAAAGAAGTAGCCAGCGATGTCACTCCTGAGAGTCGCAGACTTTTCAGTCTCTTACAGGAGCTATTTCAACAGGAAGGATGCAGCGTCGTTGCGCGATGTGTTCCGCACGAACTCAGGGGCATCGAGTGGTTAATAATCGGTAAATACTAAGACCGTTCCTTCGACGCGACAAAATAAATATTTAACCAAAAAAAATAGTCTGGCGGTATCATGCGGCCAGAGAAAGGTTTCTTGCGTCAGAGCTGTTTTTCAAATTAGAAGAAGCTCTTGCGCCTCGCTTCTTGAAACGTGACATGATCTGGCCGATTGAAAATTATACGGGCATCATTCAGGCAAACCCTTGCCATCCACCGCAAAGCCTTTATGAGATCCTGACTGTTTATTTCCCTGTGGACTTGGATAATACTAGTGTGTTGTCTTTGGAAAAATTGTCCGGTCCGCCAAAATGGGATGTTGAGCCGAACTGGCATTCTCCAGACCCTGTGGAAGGATTTCTTTCTGAAGATCGCGCATGGATGGATGGGGAAGTTGAGTACCGTGGGCAGGCTGCTCGACGTTTGGTAGTCTTTTTCAAATTCAAGGACGAGGAAGCTGAACAACACTACAAGAAGAATATGAGATGGGGCTGGCGCATCCGTGATGGGCGGAAGATTTGGGAGGTTATGGACATTTTCCTTGAAGATTTGGAGAAGCTTGGGATGTTAGGCTATGATTCTCTGCATGTCAACTTCTTGGAAGTGGTTGATCATATCTCAGAGCATGCGTATTTCCCGCCACGGCTTCCATTCCCGGTTACCATTGGAATTGATAGTACTATGACTCTTTCAGAGGAGGTGATAGTCTCTCACGGTCGCCCGTTACCTACCGAATCTGAAGATGAGGATTTATAGATAGGACAAATATGATGAGCGCTTAGTCGGAGATCTGAGCAGGAGAATAAATGCCTACTCACTTATGGTATCGTAGGTACCTTGTTCAACCTAATACTATACTCATTTATTAGGTACCTAGGTATCCGGGTACAGAGAATGATTAGTGGCAGTTTATTCTTTGGTATAGAGGAAGAATATTGGCCCGTGATATTACTTCGGATTCATGACATTTATTATGGTTCCCCGGGCCTTGACAACTTGAAGCCACCCCAAAGTTCCAAGTTTCCATAAAATACCGTATGCCCTTTAGTTCTAGACTAGCGTTGGGGACATCTTAATACCCAATTATTGACTTCTTATTTTTCTTTTCTCTCTTCTCTCCTTTTTCGCTAAACAAGAAAGGACCTTAATTCAATATTGATACTACAAAATTCCCTGGCAGGGCTGCTGTCTCTAGGCTTCCGGCGTAAATATCCTTGAACACATTACAAAATGATATCCTGATCGTCACTATGTACTAACTCAGAAGCCCCGTGGCCGGCGTTGATTTGCGAAGAAGAATGAATGAATTCTTCGATTTTCGTGCGTCCAGATTCGTTCGCCACTTCCAAAGGTGTTTTGTTATCGTTGTTTGTAGCTTGGAGATTGGATCCATGTCTCAAGAGAAGGTTGGTGATATGAGCGACACCATCGCCTTGTCGTCTGTATTCCCTGGAAGGTCGGGTTTGTACCGAGAGATGAAGTGGCGTGTCTCCATTTCTATCCCCGATATTAGCGTCGACTCCTTTGCCTAAAAGCATTTTCACAGCACCGCGTCTACCTGCCACGACAGCAAGATGAAGAGGGGTGCGCTGATCCTTATCATCAACATCACAAAGAGCTCCATGCTGCACTAGAGTGGCTATAACAGAGGCATGCCCACTGCGCGACGCACAATGCAAAGGCGTTGCTTGTGATTCGTCTCTCGCATGCAAATCAGCTCCATTCTTCAGCAGCAGCTCAACTACTGTCTCATGTCCTTTCATTGCAGCCAGATGAAGGGGTGTTTGCAGACGGCTATCCTGAGCATCAACTGTGGCTTCTTTTTCCAGCAAAAGCGTCACAAGTTGAAGGGATCCTCCCTTTGCAGCAAGATGAAGGGCGGTTTTATCAGTCGATTTCTCTCTGGCGTCAACTCTGGCGCCTTTCTCTAGAGCTTTTCTGACAAAGTCACAGTTGTCACGCTTTACAGCGAGGTGGAAAGGACTGTCTTTATAGCTATCCGCGTGCAAGTCAGCTCCCCATTCCAGTAATAGACTCATCACTTTCATTGAGCCTTCTTCGATAGCAACATAAAGTGGAGTTTTCTGAGAGGAATCTCGGGTATCAACGTCAGCTCCATTGAGAAGCAGGACATAAGAAAGCTCATGACTGCCACTAGCAGCCGACAGATGTAAGGGGGTGCTCCCGGCGGGAAATTCCTTGTCTCTCTCACGGCCAGGGGTTTTGAGGACTGGCTTTGGAGCCAATGATTGTACATTGACGTCTATTCCAGCAGCGAGCAGAGGCTTAATCATTGAGTGGTGTCTTGCAAGAATTGTTTCATGAAGTGCCGTCAAGCCACGAGAGTTCCAGCGTTTAACAGTAGATCCCTGGTTCAGCAAGAAAGTAATTGAAGAGAGTCGGCCACTCTTCACAGCTGAAAATAACGGGGTACATCCTCGATCATCAGTACATTCCAACCTTGCTCCACTTCTGAGAAGAGACTTCATGATGTTCAAATTTCCATTCAGAGCGGCGTGATGCATTGCACTTGATCCCGAAGAGTCTTCCCCGTCGACAGAAGCTCCGGAGTCCGAAAGAACCCCGAAAAGCTTTTCAAACCCCCAAGAGACTGCCCAGGTCACCGCAGTTCTACCTTGTACATCTTTGGTCTCGATGGATGTACCATACTCCAGAAGCACAGATACTGCATCTTCATGGCCATGATAAGCAGCACGGTGCAAGGGAGTCTGGCCATGGATATCTATATCGCCAATGTCTGCGCCATTTTCCAGTAGAAGTCGAATGATTTTTGCGTTCCCATTGACTGCTGCGGCTTGTAGTGCAGTGCCGAACTTTCCGTTTTGGCTTCTCTCGCTAGAGAATTGCCTAGGCATAATTCTTGAAAGTCGTGCGAGAAGAGCTTCTGATTCCCTCTCCTCAACTAATCCCAATCCTGTTTCTGGCTTACCACCTTGCTCTTTGATATTCGCTCCGTGGTGAATGAGCAGCCGAGCGACCTCCTCATGACCGGAATATGCTGCCGCTTGAATAGCTGTGCCGTATGCTCCGCCCTTCCCATTGACATCTGCGAAGCTATCAAGCAATGTTTGGACAATTTTTATATGGCCGTTGAATGCAGCTGCTTGAAGAGCTGTTCCAATTCCCCTCATACGATTGACGACGACAATGTTGGGATCCGCTCCGATTTTGAGAAGGGCATTCACGATGTTCAAGTGGCCATTCAAAGACGCGAATATTAAAGCCGTTTCCTCTTTTCCCGGGCGAGAGTTGACAGGGACGCCGTAGGAGACCAACACATTGATGATGTCCTCGTAGCCTTTGGATGCAGCCGCACACAGCGAGGAACTCAAAGACACTTCTGCCTGGCGTGAATCAACGACCATATTATCGGCGTCTAAACTCTGTAAAAGGATTTTCACGACTTCACAGTGCCCCTGTGTGCTTGCCAACTTGACTGCCTTACATTTTGTCTCCCTTGATTGGTCATGACTCTCAATGCGTAAGATCTTTTTCATGAGGGACACGTTGCCCAACTCGGCGGTACTCAACAAATGCTTTTTGAGTGACTTGGGGAGTATGTGCTTTTCAAAGAAGAGCTCAATGATACTCTCGTGATTTCTTCTGATCGCTTCCAACAAAGAATCATCTTTTAGTACGTAGGGCTGCGGATATTGTTCCAGTATCATGCGCACTACAACCTCATGTCCATTTTTGCAAGCAAGCTCCAACGGATCTGTGTACCAATCAAGACCAGCAGGTGTGCCGTTCTCGATTAAAAGTTGGACAATCTCCACATTTCCAGCCTCAGAGGCTTTCTGCAATGCACAAAATGCGGGGTTTTCATGATTTTTCTCCTGGAGGACATCGAGCCTTCCAATCGTGACGTACCATTGCACAATCATGCGAACTATGGCTTCATGCCCTGCCTCTGCGGATAATTGAAGGGCTGAAACATCGTTGTTTCGATCAAACTCACTGGAATCCGTGGACTGGAGTAGTCGGGCGGCTCGTGTACCAAAAGCGGGTTCGCAAACCGTGGGATCTGCCCCTTTGTCGAGAAGGAGACGTGCCACTTTCTGATTACCTGTTGCAGCAGCGGCTTGGAACGCGGATCCAAACCGACCAGGACTATGATCTTGATTGCCTTGGCCCTCGGTCAGAAGGCGAACAACTTTTTCTCTCCCCGCCACTGCGGCCATCTCCAACGCAGTGCCGAAAGGTCCCTCGCTTGAATTTGGATCTACTCCTTCATCAACTAGAAATTGCACGATATTCCCATGGCCACCAAGGGAGGCCAGATGCAGAGCTCGGCCGAATTTCGCACCTTTTGCCACCAGCGTCTGTGTCAGTTTCAGGTGCCCGTTGGCACAGGCAGCTTGTAGAGCAGAGCCGAATTGGCCACCTTCCATATTGATATCTGCATTGTGATCAAGCAGAACATTGACGATTTCAAGAGATCCATTAAAGCAAGCTGCTTGAAGTGCAGTTCCGTACTTCCCGCTGGAGGCATCCACGTATGCACCATCTTCTAATAACCTGTTGGTCAAAGAAACGTCGCCAGCACGCACTGCTGCTTGTAAAGCAGTCCCATATACGCCACCTTGGGCATTGATATATGCTCCATTTTCTAAAAGCAGGCTCACAATTGCCACGTGGCTGAAACGACACGCTGCTTGTAGGGCAGTGTTGTAAACTCCTGTTTCAGCATTGACGTTGGCGCCTTTTTCCACGAGCAAAGTAATGACATCGAGATTTCCCGAAACTGCAGCTGCCTGGATTGCAGTACCATATGCCCCTTGCTCGACGTTCAAATCAGCCCCTGCCTCTAGAAGTATCTTGACTATCTCCGTATGACCACCACGACATGCTGCATGCAATGCCGTACCAAGTCCTTCATTTTGGATATTGATATCAACATTTCGGTGAAGCAGAAGCTGTACAAATGTCTCAAAGCGTATATTATTCGATTCATTTCGCGCCATTTCTTCCCTTCTTTTGTCGTGCTTGAGTAAAAACTTGAAAGCTCGGATCATACCAGCGGTCTCCATGGAATCATCCGTGGCGAGCTGTGGTGTCATTTTGTATTGACCACCAAGTGCATTGACATCGGCACCGTGATTGAGGAGGATTCGAACAATCTCCACATGTCCACGAAGCGATGCTGCTTGAAGAGCAGTCCCAAACTGGCCACTTTCAGAATCAACATTCACTTTTCTGACAAGTGATTTAACGACACTTGTATGTCCGCGGAGAGATGCGGCTTGCAACGCAGTACCATACTCTGAATGCTCAACAGAAGTATCTGCTCCGTTCTCCAGAAGAATCTCCACGATTTCAGAATGGCCGTGAATCGATGCCAATATCAAAGATGACCCCCCATTTCGGTCCTTTCTGTTGACACTGGCCCCTCTTTCCAGTAGAAGCTTGACGATAAAGGCGTATCCAAATTGGCAGGCAATGTGTAAGCTAGTTGCCTTTCTCGCGTTTTGACGGTGCAGAACATCAGTACCGCTTCGGGTCAGGATATCCACGGTGTTCGTGAGACCAAAGGCACAGGCCATAAACAGTGCGGTCACGGGTGCATCGCAAAGAGCATTCTCGATCTTATACTTCAGTGGATCGTTCCATACTAGACCTGTCGACGCAGACTCTATTTGAAGGAGCCATCTGATGAACCAACGCGGTGTCCCCTCAATCGCCGACAATTGTGTCAGGATCAGCCCGACATTTCCATTCTGGGTGTGATCCCCGCCAGAATTTTCAATATGAAGCGCCCAGAATAGAGTCACATACTGATTTAGGCTTGTGCTCTGCCATTGCTTCTCCGATGCGATCCATTCTTTAGTCAAGATTGTGCCGACGCATATCTCAGCTGCGGTAAGGTGGTTCAAAGTTGGCGTGAAGTCTGGCCTAACCTGAAGAAATTCTCGTACGGACGAATGGAAAAACCGAAAAACATCCAACTCCCTATCTGCGACCAACAGACTTCCGGTAAGATCTAGGAATGTCGAGCTCGAGATCAAATTCTCGATCTTTCCTTCAGTGGCACTGAAATAGACCGCGGCAATGAAATCATCTGTTGAGAGAGGTCTTTGGGCGCATAGAAGCCATCGAAGGGCGGTTTCTGCAACTTTGCGGGCAAAGCGTCCAGTATGCTTGCCCATAACCTTGTTGCATATTCGTGTGTATACGTCGCTCAGCTCCTGGGGCAGTCTGCCAAGCTCTTCAAGGACATCCTCCTCCAGCTTGAACCTCTCGGGGTCGCATAAATTCTGTATCTGCAAGCTCACCCATAGAAACCTTGTCGCGGTTAGATATCAGGGTCAAGGGTTTGATATAGTATGTCGCAGTACTCACATTCCTTGAGCGCCTTTCTTCAAAGTTGTGACAATTGTGTCCTCGAGCTTCTTCGAGACGTGACCTTCAAGCAACCTCTCCTCCTGAATTGATTTCCTGACTTCCACATCAACAAAGCGATCGATATCATCTTTTGAGCGACTCGCGTCAATTTTGAAAGTTGAACTTGTGGCCAGTCGAGTAGGAAGACGCGAATCCCTGCTCGATATCAAGATTTTGACCAAACAGTTCTTTGCTTCTAGGAGTTGAGTGAACGTGGATATCAATTCGAATCTTAGCTTCGGGTTGCACTCATCAAGAGCGTCAATTATAATGGTGGTCGGAGTATGGACTAGAAGCTGCTGTATCAAGGCTTTGACTTCTTCTGGAGTCAGCTGTCTCGAATCAAACCCATCTTCTCGTAGCTCTTGATACTTTTTGATCATCGGCTCTCTGATTGATGAGTTCGTGAATGCAGTGGTGAGCTGTCGAAGAATGCTTCGAAGGATGCTGTCTGGCTCTGCCCGTTGTGGTTCTGACGTGGTCTGGGTACAATAGAAATAAGCGACAGCTTCGGTCTGAGCATTTAATTGGTTTGCTCGAAGTGTGTCCACCACTAGAGAGCTAAAAAATATTTTTGATGTCAGCCATGCATTCAGGTAGGCTATTTATAACAAAATGACATTGTAGAGATGATGAAGGACTTACGCGAGCTTGCTTTTACCCGAACCCGCTTAGGGACGATTAGCCTATCGCCAGCAAAGGATACGGTCATATTGGGACAAGGTGTACTTACGCATTCCATGGAGCCAAAGAAGCGCGGAAGACTGGCTCGTCCGCCAGTCCATATAATCCGATTGATCGAACAACCATATCCCCGAATCCTCAAGACGACCCTTTCTAGCAGTTTCATGATGTTGCGTATAGGGGATGTTCGATATCCAGCCGAGCAGTTCAGATATTTGCATCCGCTCCAAACGATTCACAATCCCCTCCAACTGGGTATTTACATTCTCGATCGGGGCTTCAAGTAATTCGATGGCCCTTCTCATGTTTTCCATGTCCGAAGGCATCTTTTGAATGTCACTGTTCAGGTCTCGCAGGTTCTCTGCATCCATCAATCTCGCGATTTCCAGCACCGCAACCTGTTCATCTTGAATCTTCTGCTTGAGTCTGGTCACTTTGGGAAGCTCAATGTGAAATGTACTCTTTAGAATCCTCATCCCCGTCCTCTCTGCAAAGTAGCGTTTGGCTTCAGCAAGGAACGACAGTATAGATGCGTATAGTCTCACGAGAGCGCTGCGTAGAAGGGTTGTGGCTCGCATTTGACGCTGCAGGTAAATTTGCTCGAAGATTGTAAACTTGCCAATCATTCCGATGATCATATCGACCCCCTCGTAGACTATTTCCATCTTCTCCGTATCTGCTATCGAAGCCTAGATAATAACCTTTGATTAGAATACTCTATGGGTGAGGAAACCCTAATAGAAAGCCTACTTGCAAAAAGAACTTGATCACGCCCCATGGTATACCAGCATGTACTGGATCAGCCTGAGTCAACGTATCCCCAATGTCTTTTAGTTTATTCAAGCGGGAAGCAATCTTCTCGAAAATTTCGCGGAATATAACAACTTTTCCGTTGGTTCTTGTATACTTCCACTCTTTGTCTTTCATCTGATCCTTCTTCTCGTTCGCGGCAGCCAAAACCTCTGCAAGTGTATCGAGCTTATCATCATGCTTTAATCGTATCTCTTCCGCGGCATTGAGATCAAGGAGCCGAATTGCTTGGTCCCAAGGCGAGTCCTGTGTGGAAGTGGGGGCCACAGTATTCCTCTGAGTCGCTGGCGTCGCCATGGCATGCGACTCCCCAGTGGGCCAGTCTCCAAATGTATTGTGGATATGCTAGTATTCACACTTTGGGGTGGTCTAAGTCAAGATTTTGGATTCTGGACTCCCAAAACTTACTTGCTATCGATGGATACTATCATATAAATTTTGAAGTTGAAGTTGGGTGCCCAGGTGTCAGCCTCGGACTGCATCAAGCTAAGCCTCGTTTGGGTGCAGACGTGACGTATTCACCGCCCTGCGGCTCTCAGGATAGTCAAAATACATCGAATTCATGAATTACACCAATATATAGAATTGATAATCCGTTTTTTAAGTTCCGATATTTATTCCCTGGTGCACTGGCTAACGTGATGAACTATGATATGCATTCTGTTGCGCTGGCGGGTGAAGAACCACCACATCAAATCATTCATATATCTACCAAATTTCTAAATGTTTAGGTATACTAGTATAACTTGACCTGTCATTTTTTTAGATCGCTTCCAGAATTCTACCTCTCACTGTCCTGGTGAGTCGAGTTTTGTTTGCACTCAGAGAGCGCCAGTTACCAGCATCGATATGGCCATAAGCTAAGTGGTATCCTCCCCCAGTGTCTTTATTAGGTTTAGTTCAAAATTCTCATTTCACCTCGAGATGAGGCTCCAGATAATATCACGAGACAACCATATTATACAATATATTTTGTGTTAATTAGTTGCCCTAAGATAGCATCCTTAAGGTACATAAATGTGGAGACTGCTGACTGAGACGTGGATGCCTGAATCCCCTCAGGCAACCCCGCGCTTCAGGCTCCATCTATGACCTTCGCTTCCTCAAGCCCTGGAGAAACTTACAGCCACAAGCCCAATCGAGTGGATCCTGGCTGATCACCCCTCCCCCAATCCAAACTAATATCCCTTTCGGGATTCTAGCCTCCACCAACTCCCAGGCACACTGTCGGCAGCCTGGCTCCCTCACCACAATGGCATCCGATATATCAACTGCCTCCGCAGCTGGCAAAAATGCAGCTGGGCAATCTACAGCAGCTGTGCCAGCAGGTCTCGAGCTTCCACCAATTGACCAGATCCTGTCAGGCTTGCCCGAAGTGTCCAGTGCTCTCGCAAACCGAGACCAGGAGCTCGCACAAGAAGACCAGGACAAGATGTTCCGTGCTTTGAAAAATGTCGTTGAGAACTTTAATCCGTCCGATGATTCGGCTGGAAGCTTTGATCTGAAAGAGCTTCATTCGTCCCTGGAACAGGCAGATGCGGATGCCAGTCGGGGCATACGAGATGTGCGGCCATTGCACAATGTGCTTGACATTTTGTGTAAGCTCTGGTCTGCCAACTCGGGACTGTTAAGCCAGGCAGCTGAAGCTCTGGCGAATGGTAGTCGTGATCGTAAGTTTCGCTGATCTATAAGAACTTTTTATCTGGAGGTCGTTCGGATGTGCTGATACTGTGTAGCATCATGGCGCGCCCCGATTGGACAGTCCGGGATCCTGAAGTTCTTCCTGGATGTGGTGGCATCTAAGGAGCAAGTCGAGACTAGCTTGTTGCTTCATTCTTTGCGTCTGATCGGTAACTCTTGTGCCGATACCGGTATGTTCTTGCAATTATCTCTAATATTAATTTGTCTTTGATACTCATTGACTCTGGTTTAGACGAAAATAGAGAAATCGTGGTCAAGGATAATTATACCCTTGCTATTATCCGCCATTTCTTGGATAAGGATATCATTCATGTTGCTATCCCAGTGATTTACAATATCTGCATGGATTATGGTGAGCTTTTTTTTTTTTTCCGCGGCGCAAATTCCATCTGCGAACGTTGCTAATCTGACAGAACCCGCCCATTCTCAAATGGGTGAAAACCGGGCGGCCTATATCATTTTGAGCCTTCTGAAAGATGGCACTATCCCAGATAATGAGGCCCTGCTGGGCTTTGCATACGATCTGATCGAGCTCGCCTCGGAACAAGGTATGAAAAAAATTGCATAAAAATGTTAATCTGTTTTCCGAGCTAATTCTTAAATTGCAATAGCTGCGGGCGTTGAGAATTCTCCCGATGGCATCATTCTCCTCATCATGGAGCTTGCTCTCAATGAAGACATTCTCTTCGAGCACTTCTCGGCCTTAATCAATTCGCTTTCTGCCTACCTGGACAAGGAGCGATTCCAGAATGCTTGTATTGTAAATAAAATGGTAGAGAAGATCCTCTCCATTCTACAGCGTTCATTTTCCATTGAGATCGACACTACTTCGAAAGAGGACGTTCAGAACCTTGCTCAACTTCGTCTGAAGATCAACACAGCCCTGGCTGAGGTCTCTGCCTCTTCACTATTCGCAGAGTACTACCCACTTGACTCGGAGCTTTCAAAGACCCTCAAGTCCTGGGTGGTGTCTGATGAAGACCAACTACAGATCTGCGCCTCCGTCATGCTGGGCAATTTAGCGCGCTCCGATGAAGTCTGCCAGACCATGGTCAATGATCTTAAGATCCACGAGGAGCTGATTTCTGTGCTGAACAGCGATGCTCGCGGCGCGGTCCTTCACTCCGCTCTTGGATTCTTGAAGAACCTCGCTATTGCGGGTGAAAACCGTCTCAGCCTCGCAGAAGCCGGGATCATCCCTGCAGTATCACGTCTTTGGGCTTATGATTCTGTTCCTCAGGTCCAGTTCTCTGCTGCGACAATTGCCCGCCAGGTCATTATCTCGTCCATGCGTAATATCTCCCGTCTATTGGCACCACTTTCGCAGGATCCTGACTCTCCCGCTCATCAACGAACCTATCTCTCATTACTTCTGTCGCTCTTTGAAAAGACAGATTCGGCGCCCATTAAAACCGAAATCGGACGTGCTGTGGCTTCTATCTGCCGCACTGTCAGTCCCAAGGCGCGAGATGGAGAAGCTGAAGCATCCTCGCTGCTAGAGACGCTTTTCAAACTACACGAGGGCGTTGCTCATCCGGTCGGAGCCATGATTACACAAACACAATGGCCCGTTGTTCGGAGTGAGGGCTGGTTTGCTTTGGCTCTGATGGCGACTACCCCATCTGGCTGTGTAGCAGTGGTGGATTGCCTTGGTAATGAGGATGTGATGGAAATGCTCAAGACGGCGATGGTTGCTGAGCCTAATACGGAGGAGGGGGCAGAGACTACACAGACCCAAGTGCAGAAGGACCGCGATAACGCGCTTGTTCTGATCCAAGCACTATTGAAGAGCGAGGTAAATTCCCCTTCCCAAAATTCTGTCTCCACAATGCATATGCTAATCCATCTGATCCAGCCTGATGTCCTTCCCATGGGATACCGCGAAACAATGGAGGATCTGTTAAAGAACCACGCTTCCCACCATCTGAGCAGCCAAGACAAGTCATGATCAACTGGTAGATACATACAATGTGAAAATAATGAGAAGAAAGACAACATACCATATTACCATCTACTTTTTATGTGTTTACTCCAATCTGCTCTACTTCTTTGATTGGCCCCATTCTATGAGCCCGTGACTGACCAATCAAACGCCCGCTGATATAATCCATCCCGCTTATGTCATCCCAAATTTCTCCCCGATCTTTTATCGCGCAGGCAAATCGACTTTTCCAACATCGACAAATCCCCAATTTATCTTTCAAAATGGGTTGGTTCTGGGCAGATTCACAGCCAGCTGTGCCAAAGGCACCTCACCCTACAACCCCCGGCGCCGCCATTCCCGTTCGTTCTCCCCTTCCATCCAAAGACCATATTCTAGTATGCATCATAGACTGACCCTTATCAACAGCCCGGCTGCCCGATGCACGAATCTCAATCAGCACCAGCACCAGCACCCTCCGCGGTGCCCGACAAGAAAGACTTGCCCAGCGCTTGTCCCATGAAATCCAACGAGAAGGCCACCGACTCCCCCTTCTACGTCGCGCCAAAATCAACTCCCGAGTCCTCCGCGACCTCCGCCGCGGCGCCAAAATCATCAACCCTCTCCAAACTAAACCCGCTAAACTACATGTTCGCGTCAATCTCCCAAGACCGCGCCCCTAACCAAACCGTCGATCTGGGCGTCGACCGTGAATTATCCTCTATCCCGCGCGGCGACTCAGAAGGAAACTGGGAATATCCCTCCGCGCAACAAATGTATAACGCAATGCTGCGCAAGGGCCATACCGATACGCCGCAAGATGCCGTCGAGTCGATGGTTGCCGTGCACAATTTCCTGAACGAGGGCGCGTGGAATGAGATTGTGGGCTGGGAACGCACGTTTGCTAAGGGTCTTGGAAATGGCTGGGAGAAGTGTCGACGCGGCGAGGAGAATCTGGGCTTCGAGCTCATGAAGGACGAACTTATGGGACGGGTTGATGAGGCGACTGAGCCTAGATTGATTAGGTTCCAGGGTCGGCCTAAGGAGTTGAGTCCTAAGGCGCAGATTTTCCAGGCGCTTGGTTGGGCTTATCCTTCTAAGTTTGAGTGAGTGGGACCCGTTTCTTGAAGAAGAAAAAATCACCCTGGTGAATGGATGGTGAATGAATGCTAATGCCATTTGTGCTCAGGACAAACCCCCCCTTCGATCGTCACGACTGGTTCGTTCAGCGTCACACGCCTACCGGCTCCAAGGAGGTTCGCTACGTGATCGATTACTACTCCGGTCCCCCCGAGCCGACTGGTGAACCCGTCTTCTACCTTGATATTCGCCCTGCGTTGGACTCGCCTACTGCTGCTGTTGAGCGACTGATGCGCTGGGGTGGTGATGTCTGGTGGAGGGCTAGTGGTGGTGTTGTGAGAGACCCCGGTCACGGACACCACTGAGCGCAGTCATGAGATTGCTGGTTAAAGAAAGCTGTATGATTTGGTGTGGTGTTTCGACTGATCTGGACGTTTGATGCTTCCCCGCTCTACTCTTGTACATTTATAGACATGGCTCGGCGTTTTTCATGGTTTACTTTGTACTATCTGTTTATACTAGTCTTGCATGCATTAATGTGGCGCGATTATAATTTATGCCGTGATTGCCTTCACCCTAAACTAAACGATGCTCCTGAGGTCTGTACTACTGACTATCTGATTGGAATCAGCTTCAAGTATTATCCATGTTCAACAATCTAGTGTTCCCCAATGCTTCGGATCCAAGGACTGCCATTTCAAAATTGTTCTAATGAAGCGTATCGTGTCATTTAATTATCGTAAAAATAATGCATATTGTACAAAGAGAAGAGACAGAAGCTCTATGTCTAGATATTCGGTGATAGCTGGTCATATTTGACGCAATGTTCCACACTCTCAATGCTGGCCTGCAGCAATCCCCGAGCTTCCAGTCCGACCCAAACACGAAGCATCGAGGTATCGCCAGAGCGCACGGTCTGTATGAAAGTCGAACCGGAGCCCAGCTGTCGAAGAATGGGGAGAGCACTGGCAATGTGGTCAGTGGAAATTCATGATACTTGAACTGTAAGAAATGGGGTAAGTAACTCACCTCTTGAAAAGGTCTAAATCAGGGTTCAAGCTCCGTCCGATACCCTCGAGAAGAAGACAGGAAATAACAACATTTACAAAGTCACCTTCGAATCGCACATGATGGCCGCGTACCATGGTGAGAACTTCACTCAGGACATCGCCAATCTTGATATTTCCCAGGGCGAAAGTCCGAGACTTGATGCTCAGAACGAGGTGTTGCATTTTCAGAGCGAAGACCTCGGGGTCGATTACTTGTTCTGGCGTGCGGCATCGCTCAACCATTAAGTGTCCAGCTCGATAACCGTCGAATTCAGCGATTGCTCGGAAGAGATCGAGGAAATTGCGACGATTGGCATCATTGAGCTGGGTGACTAATCCGGTGTCAATGAATATGAGTTGTGGTCGGTATCCCTCATCGTTTAGCTGCGCAAGTGCAGATTCCCACGTCTCGCTGTTTCCAATGTGCGGGCGTAACCGTGCAAGCACTGCCTCTGTTACGTCAACTTCGGCTCTGGTGGGAGCATCCATTGCTCGGGATTGTTTGCGGAGAGAAAGGTCTAGTTCGCTGGGCTGATAGAAGCGGACCATGATATTTCCAGGATGTAGATCCGCGTGAACGAAGTTATCGATGAGTAGCATGTGCAGGAAGGCATCGAGGCCCTCGTTAGCGATCTCGTGTTGGTAAACGCCACCTCCAGTTTCAAGGAATGTAGCTAGCGGGATTCCTTGGGCGAATTCTTCGACAAGTACTTCGCGAGTCGTGTAATCCATATAGGGATACGGGAACCAAGCTGTTGTGCGAGACTTGAATTTTTCACGGAACATCACCAGATTGGACGCTTCGATGCGCAGGTCTAGTTGCAGCTTCATCATTTCGCCGAATTGCTCAACCTCGTCCGGGAATGATAGCCAGTGCATTGTCGGAATCATGTTAATGAGGGACGCGAAGAATCCCATGATCTTCAAGTCACGGTGGATCATCTTCTCGACTCGAGGATGGAGAACCTTAATAGCCACATATGACGATGGAACTCGCTGGGGTGAACTTTTCAATAGCACATTGATATTCTTTTCGACCTTCTCGCCGAGTGTGCTTGGCCCTTGACCCAGCTCCTGGTTACTGTATGCCAAACTTGGTTTGAGCTTTGCTTTGTAAAC
Source organism: Penicillium paxilli ATCC 26601 (assembly GCA_000347475.1). Lineage (NCBI taxonomy): Eukaryota > Fungi > Ascomycota > Eurotiomycetes > Eurotiales > Aspergillaceae > Penicillium > Penicillium paxilli. The sequence continues at coordinate 53,119 of KB644856.1, forward strand.
TTGCGCGATAGCTCCAACGCCAAGGGGCTCTTCGTGGAATTCTTCAAAGATATCTTCAAATGGAATGCCGTTGAAGGCCTTCCGGATAGTCTTCTTTGTTGAATGGAGAGAATGAGCCGGCGCATTTGAGTGGAGCGAAGACATGACAGTGCACATCTCAGGGGGGAAGATATCGGTTCTCGAAGCGGCCCATTGGCCCAGCTATGGAATAATTGTGAGCATTTATGTTCCCTCGTCTGTCATCAAGAGAGTATTTACCTTGATAAACGCCGGTCCCGCGCGCTCCATCGCCTTCACTAGGAAGCGGTACCACCACAGAGTCCCGCTCCGCGCATTATTCCGGGTTTCGATCCTACTTCCCAGCCATATCACAGGAACCGTGATTACAACTGGTACAAAGATAACAGCAAGGTGTAGGAATCGAAATCCCGTCGCAATGGGATCATAAATATAGTGATACCAAAAGACCCATACCGATTGACAGACCCTTGAGAGACCCCGCGCATCGGGGGGAACAGATTTGCGGATTTCATCACGCGAGGCCTCGAGCATCTGCATCTCCCCGGTTATCTCGCCGCCATCCGAGTCCTCCGCGAGCTTCAGGAATGCGCTAGGCGCGAGAGTAGCCATCAACAGCCCGCCGAGGATTGGGGCGCGTTTCGGGGCGCGCGGAGGTTGAGTGGGGAGTCGCCATGATGTGGTGAAGTGGTGTCGTGGAAGCTGTGAAAGCCGTGGTATTCCACGCTTCAAACAAAGGCGGAAGAGGACCGTCCTCATCGTCTGGTTTGTTTCATGGGGAAGCAGTATGGAAGAGAGGAAGTAGTCCAGTTCCCTGTCTGTCGGATGAACTGCCAAGATTAGATCCCGATAAGATAAGCGGGCACGTGTCACGACGTCATCGTCAACAACGCCGAGGTTGAAACTGCTTTGACCGAGATTTATATAGAAAGATATTGTATATTTAATTAAATTGTACATCAATAATGGGTTCGTGCTGTATATATTGAGAGAAAGATCTGGGAAATAGAGATAGCAATCACTGTGTCAGGGTGGACCAAACTATAGACAGTCGGAAGTATATGGGTCTTGGTGAATACAAAGTACAACCTTGGAACAAAGAAAACAACAGAGAATTACTATAACAGTATTCCACGCAATTATAATTAAGCTCTTAACCTCATTCAACATCGATATACATCCCGTTCTGCCCTCTCCCAACTCATCCAAATCCAGCAACATTCACATTCCAGTCCACATTCCAGAACGATCCTCTATCCGTTTCCCTCCACACCCTTCCAATTCCGGCCTCAAACACCCAAATCAAGCACTCCCATTCACATCTTCACACCGAACTCGACAATAGAACCTTCAAAGATGCTCATCCCACACCCCACACTACTCCTAATCCCGTTTTCAGAACAAAGAACACCCCATAGTTCCCCCAATAGACGCAATAAATGCACCTCCAGCCCCATCCCACTAAAATGAGCTTCTTTTCTTCCCGACCCTCTCTGTCTAGCACATACCCCAGTAAGCTTAACACGCTTACAACCACCCCAACCTGACATCATGGGCCGTCCAAGTCCTATCCAAGACGTCGAGTCCAACCATGACGAGCACAACCAATCCCAGACTCGTCGGAGCTCATCGCCAAGTTCCTGGCGCGATTGGGTCACCATATTCACATGGAGTGCAGTGGGCTATATAGCTCTCATAATGGCCGTGGTTGGATACTTCGATCCATCACTTTTACCAATTAATCCAGCCGGATTACTATTCAGCAAGGAAATCTCACCTTTCTACGCATTCTCGCATGGAGGACAATTCCCGAAACCGCACGGTTTCAAGATCGTCGCTATCGTGCCGTTTAGAGATATTGAGCGGACGCGAGTCTTGGACTGTTACTTGCAGGTGAGTTTCGTCACTCCGAAAAAGCACTTGAGAAAAAAAAAGAAAACTGTTCTATGTATGCACCTGTTATCCTTTTAACTAACCCACGACTACCGATATTTAGAAAAACCTCCACAGCAACACCCAATCAGGACTCCTAGATCAAGTAATCTTCACGCCAGAAACAACCAACAGAACCCATCTCTCTGAGCTAAACAACTTAATCACAAATACACCATCCTACGCAATTTCCCCACCCAGCAGTGGCAGCGGGCACGGCAGCTCCATGTCCTGGAAATTCAACGACAAAAACACAATGTACGTCCGCATTGACGGCGACATCGTATACATGGAAGACAACGCCATCGCAACAATCGTCAAGACGAAGCTAGAGAACCGCGACTCGCTGTTCGTTTCGGCGAATGTTGTTAATGAGGGTGCGCTTGCCCCGTTGCATAGTCATTCTGGGATTGCCTTGCCCTACTTGCCGGAGTTGTATCCGGTATCACAAGCTGCGAGGGAGAAGAATCAGCTTCAAGGACATGAGTGGCGGGTTTCGGGACTACCGCCGTGGGAGGGACCGGTGGATTTTGGCGTTGATGGGTCCTTTAAGGCGCCATTTAAGGGGCATAGGTGGTTATTGTGGCGGCAGAAGAACTTAGACTTGAAGGAGAGTGGTTCTGATTCTGGGTCTGAAGGTGACTCTCGGTATCAGTTTGAGTCTGGGGTTAAAGATCCGATTGCTGGGTCTGTTTATACGGAGACTGGGCTTAGTTTGCGTGATTGGACGGTTGGGGCGCAGCAGCATTATTCTTTTCTGCATCATCTGGAACGGGATGAGTTGGAGAGGTATAAGTTTCCGCTGTGGGTGAAACCTACAGAAGCTATTATGGGGAGTTTTGGATGTTTCTGGGGAAAGGATGTTGAGGGTGTTAAGGCTGTTTTTCATAAGTCCGATGAGGAGGTGAGGAAAAAGTGGATTGAGGCCGATGGGTCGCGTCCGAATGTTACAATTGATGGGAAAGGCCTGGCTGTGCATTATGATGCGAGACAGGCGGTTGATGGATTGGATGATACAGATCTACTGGAGAGATATCAGGCTTATGCCGATGAAATGATTTGTCGGAGGACGAAAAAGGTCAGCCTTGATAGTGAGTAGGCTGGCGTAGGGTTCTTAACTAGGGGTGGTTGTACATACTATTACTATTAATTCATATGTGACATACGCTATCATGAGATCCTTCTTGGATTGAAAGAGATATCCAGGTGGAATTTCAGAGTCTTCGAATTTCCATTGAAGCATTCATTCATTTCAACATGATCGATACTAGAAACTGACTCGGACAAACGAGATATCGTCAGATGTTGAGCATTTCTATTCTTTCGCAGCAACCACATATCCAGACATAACCTCATCCCAAACAGCTTGCCAAGCCTTTCCCTGTTTATCCGGCACAAAGAAATAATCGCACAATATCCTCGAAAACTGCTGCCAACTTGACCACTTGCATATCATCGCAACACGAGCGAGTTGTTCCATAAACCATGACCGCTCGACTTGACCAATGGAGCCTCGGGCTCCGATGACCAACGCCCAGGCGAATAGGCCGAAATTCTCTTTCGGTAATTGGAGTAGAGTTGATAATTTGCACTTGCTGAGTGCTTTGAGAAGATGCTTTGTTAATGCGCGGCCTAGTCCAGACGAGGCGGGCGAGACGATTAGGAAATTGTTCAGGTAGCATATTGTTGCCACGCGCGTGATGGATTCAATTGGATGTATGGGGCTGGGATTCTCTGTGGTCTCGGGTCCAGTGTCTTTCTTTCTATTCTTGTAGATATAGCTTAGGAGTTTGTGCTCTGCTTCGCAGTTTAAAATGCGGAAGAAGTGGTGATCAGATGATTTGATGTCGGAAGAGAGAGGGTCAGCCACTCCGTAGAAGATTAAGTCGCGAATTGTGCTTAGAATTTCGAGGAGGGCTGGACTGAGTAGGTTGTTGGCAAAGAAGCCTGAGCCTAGTTGATGCAGTGGTGTAGATGACGGTGGTCTGATTCGTTGCTGGATTTCTATAGGAATGGGCTGTGGATCCCATGTGAGTGGAAACAGTGGTTTCACAAGTAGGCCGGAGCCAGCTTTGACATCGGCCCTGGAGGGTATTAGCAGTATACTAAGACTATGTGCAAGTTGACATAATCCTATACATACGTTATGATGGCGACCAACATTGAAGCAGAGCGAATACTTTCATCTGTGATTCCGCCGCGCAGTTCGACCATTCGTCGAAGACCAGTTAAATGAATCCGAGCCTCGTCAAATAGCCCGGCGATCAACTATATCACATAAGGTATTAGAGACTGCTCTTTCGCATTTACCTGCATACTAATTCAGGCCCAAATGCAGAGTGAAATCAGGAATCTTACAGAGCCAGATAAAAGATTCACGATAGTATCAAAAGCCTCATTACTCAATGCCTTTCTTGGATCACAAACCTTGGCATTCATCTCACGAATACAGCTCGCCTTCATCATGCAATATTCCGGATCACTCCCCGTTGGTCTTTTTCCAGGTCGAGCGTACATAGTATCGGGATACTCGACCGACAAGACCGCTCTATGCGCGGCACACATGCTCATCAGACCGAAGAAACTGCCAGGATCCGAAAAGGACGTTCGGATCATCAACTCGACTTCTTTCGTGTCATGGCCTTTGTTTTCGTTAGGAAAGGTCACTGGGACAAACACCGATTTCCCTGCATCCGTTCGTTAGTTGTAAAAGTGATATAATTGACCAAGCACAGTCCACTGACAGTAATAAAGTAAATGCGCCACCATAGCAGGCATCTCACTCATCCCAGGCAAAGTACAAAAAGGATCAATAAACCACGAGGTAGGTAATGATCGCGGAACAGGAGTGAGCAGTTGCTGTAATGGATATCCCGCAGCCCGCCTAACAAGCCGTCCATGTTGATACTTCTCCACGAATTCTTCACGAAGCCCTGCATGCAGGGTTGGCTTCGAACCTGAAGCATCAGAGATGCTTCTGAGAACTAACTGTCGGCCTCCTCTGGGCTGTTCACTTGAATTTTTTTGTGGACTTGAATCCGAGTTCAGGTTCAAATTCAGGTTCACGGGTTGGCCTCGGGATTCTCGCCGTGAAGTCCGTTTTAAACCGGCGAGTCTTTCCCGTCGGCGGACATCGCGCATTACATGGGATCTGATGGCTTTGCGGGCATTTACATCTTTGATCCGTTTTGAGGTTAGGTCATCGTCGTGATCGATGAAGGTAAATGATGGCCGATCCAGTGGGGCTGCATCAGTGTTGGACTGAGTGTTTTGATTGTGATCTAAAAGGGTTAGTATTGGTAGAGGTACACGAGGATAAACGAAGAAAACACGCAAGCCAAATCGACGAAACCATCAAAGAATCAAGTTGAAAGAATCAGACAGGAAATACTCGAAGAGGACTAGCTTCAACCCCGCAAACGCAGAGCTGATCATTCAATCTATACAATATACTAACTCTTGACATTCTGGGTATAACACGAACCTGAAGAGGAAGCTGAAGCTAAAGAAAACGGCTGGAGCTGATCCATTGTGGGCCCAAGGGTCAAAGCGAATAATAACAGAAATACCAAATAGATACGGAGTACTGTAATGCGAGTTGAGTGTGGGGAAGAGAGAAGCGGGGGGAAAGAGAAGAGGATAATGAAAATGAAAAGGAGATCATCCCCAAGGCAGTTTAGTTCAACTTTTATGCGGGAAGACCAACGCAGGCCCCATTGAGTCTCGCCTTGTGCTGCGCCGGGGATATTCAGTGTAACAACGCGGCTCTGTACAGCAGGGAGATTGCAGGTGATTCATGATTTGGAATTTCTGGAAGGAAGAAAGTCATAGTATAGATCAAGAAAAGAGAAGAATACAAGAAGAAGAAGAAAGAAAAAAACAATATGACCCCCCTCTCGAGCGCCGGAGATGCCGCAAACCGCTAAACACAGAGCAATAGAAAGGCGAAGAAAGAGATCATCCCTGCATATCACTGACCAGCCGTGAAAGTAGAGCATAACCAAAGATCACAGCGAGGCCAATCCACACCTTGTTTCGACTCATCCAACTTTGCCCGGCTTCCCGTGCAACATGGCCGCCCTCTACGACCGCGCCGAGTCCTGGCGCACTTCCAATCGGTCGTCGGCGTAGAGCACTGGTCTCCGGGGAGCACTTGACCGGTGCGTTGGGGTCGGGCAGAATTTGGCCTGTAGCGGTATCGATGCGATGCTCTTTCATCCATGTCCAATTCTCCTGATCCAACTCCGGCCATTCAGTTTTGAACTTCAAACCACCATCGCCCGCCTTGACATTATTGATTCCCTTGGAGGTCCGCGATACACCGGGAGTTGCGTTGGCGTGTGAGCCGCCGCCGGTTGAGTTCCACCATCGCGATCGGGCCGCAAGGACTCGTCGCTCACTTTCGGATGCGCTGACACTGCCGGTGGTCATTTCTTCACTTGTCATGAATGAGAGTAATCCAATAAGAATCGTCGAGACTTCCCATGCAGGGTTGAACGACTTGGGGTGGAAGTCAGAAATGCTGAGACATAGTCGTGTGGAAGGTTGGAAACGGCCGCTAGGAGTGTGCATGCGAATGGCAGGAGGGGCGAAAGGGTATTCCGGGGGGAACATCAGTGTTCCCCAATATTGACCATTCTCGTAAGGAGTACCAGGGGGTCCGGTCAGGATATAGTGCCACCTGTCGCTGAGTCAGTCTCACTTGCGGTTTCACTTGTCGAGGGGTATAGATTTGTCACGATGGAAAGTGGAAATGGAATGGGATGATGATAAATACTTTCACACATACTCTAGAATATTAGTCTCCGAAGGGTGTGCGACGATAAATGGTGGTGGGTTCTTTTGGATGCTCTGGTACTCGCGGGTGAGCTGTATAGATAAGACTGTTAGAGAATAACCTGCAGTAGATCATAGTAGATAGTGGCATCCACATCAGCCACGGTCTGGCCACTCACCCGTTTAAAGGCCGCCTTGGTCGCCATCTTTTAAGATGGAATAATGTGAATGTGCAAGAAGCGAACGATGTAATATTCAGATTTCTTTGACCGAGAGAGTGTGTGTGGCCAAGAAAAGAGAAAGAGAAAGAGAGAGAGAGAGAGAGTAACAGCAGAAAGAAGAAGAGTAGTTGGATGAAGATGATGTGACAAAGTGAAGGCTGCTCTGGTTAACTGAGGCTGTCACGTGCCCCTCCTCCCCGACGTAGAAACAAGCAGCAACTTTACTCTTCACAACTTGAACTCTTAAGAGTCAGTGCAGCCACCATGTCCTCCTTGTCTGCCGAAGATGACGACGTATGTTTGATTGGATACGATATTCTACAGAGGCAGAGAGTGTATGCCTTGTTGAACCGCGCAGTGCTAATAATCAGTAGATCTTCGAGCGCTTGCAACAGCGCAAAGACCCGCAGGTCCTTGAGGAGCAACAGCAGGCCGTGAACGAGCGGACACAGGCGATTCTGCAAAAGGCACAGGCTCGTCTGGGCGAATTGGTATGTTTTGTTTCTCTTTTTTTGCTCTGCTTCTTCTTCCAGCCACACCTACCTCCCAGGTCTACGCCTCGTTGAAGCTTGCGGAGCTCTCCCGATCCCCGGCTAACCTGAATATGCGATATAGCTGGACCAAAACTCGACTCTGCCCTGCACGATCTCCTCTGTCCAGGTCTTCGGTGCGCCAAATACCCGCCGAAGCTTCCTCGAAAAAGTCGTGAACCCTCTCTTGAGCGAAAACAAGAACCGACCCTATACCCTTTCCGAGGCCCTGCGGGAAGTATCGGCTGCGGCGGACAAGCTTGGGCGATTCGGTTGGTGCCCTACAACGACTCTATATAGACCTTTTTTTTTTTGGTTCGTGAATATTTACTGTCTATTTCACTTAGATCTCTTCCACCAGCCTATCTCCGTTCACCTCGACGAAGCCAAGAAAAATGGTGATCTCCGCAATCTCGACGTTCTTCTCGCCGTCCGGGAGAAGTCTCGCGTGCTCCTCAAGACCGGTACCGATCTAGGCAACGCAGAAGGCTCGGCCTACGGAAACCTTCTCTGGCGAAATGTCTTTGGCGGTGCTGAGACTCTCAACATCAACGCGTCCCTAGGAACCCGCACGCGATCTGCCTATCAGGCCGCATTTGAGACACCACTCTTCTGCGACCCAGACTTCCGCCTCGAGGTCGGTGGCATTGCCAGTGCTACGCAGAAGTCGTGGGCTAGCCACGAGGAAGTGCTCAAGGGTGGTTGGAGCAAGCTCCGGTGGTTGTCCCGGTCTGGACATCGCCATGAACTGGGTTACAATGGTTACTGGAGACAGGTCACCGGTCTGGGTGAGAACGCCTCTGCTACTGTCCGTGCTGACGCCGGTGACAGTGTGAAGAGCAGCATCTTCCACAGCTGGGTCAATGACCAGCGTGACAATGCCATGTTGCCTTCTCGCGGATACTATGCCAAGATCTTCAATGAAGTCGCTGGCTGGGGCCCACTCAAGGGCGATGTCTCGTTCTGGAAATCCGAGATCGAAACTCAGGGTGCTATTCCTATCCCTATCCCTGGTGTTAAGGGTGACAGTGGTATTAGCCTTACCACTGGCTTCCGCGCTGGTCTTTTGTACCCATTGGGACTGGACTCGAGCTCTCGTCCCCAGCTCTCCCGCGTCAATGACCGCTTCCTCCTCGGTGGACCTACCGATGTCCGTGGATTCCGTCTCTGCGGTCTTGGTCCCCGTGAGGGAGCCGATGCTCTTGGCGGAGATGCCTACGCTGCAGGCAGTGCCAACTTGCTGTTCCCGCTTCCCCGCGTCGGCGCAGACAAGCCCCTCCGCATGCAACTATTCCTGAACGGCGGCCGCTTGCTACCCCTGCGGACTTCACAGAAGACTACTCCTACTACCAGCAGCGAGGTGCAAGATGCAGTTATCTCGACTGTGACTGACTTGCAAAACGGTCTCCCCAGCATTGCTGCTGGTTTCGGCGTTGTGTACGCGCATCCTGTTGCCCGTTTCGAACTGAACTTCTCTCTCCCGCTTGTCCAGCGAAAGGGCGAGGAGGGTCGCAAGGGACTCCAGCTGGGAATCGGCATCAACTTCTTGTAGACTATTCTGATTAGAGCTTAGCGAATATCCTTGTTACTGATATAATCCTGAAGTAAAATCTGCATTAACTAATTACCTTAAGGTAGTTACTCAATTCTCCGCTATACTCTATACTCTATACTACTCTATACTTCTGTCCGCAGTGGACCGCTGACTAAGAACAAGTGTCCACCTCAGCTCAGCTTCAACTACAAACACTCCATCTACAATCCCTCTCACTCCTTCATTGACACCCTTTTCCTCTCTCTCTCCTCTTTCTCTCCTCTTTTACTCTCACCTAATCTCACCCCACTACCCGCCAATGTCCCAATACTACCCCCAAGGAGCCCAAGGCTACCCCCAATCGCAAAACCTCCAGTTCTTCCCCTCCAACTACACCTCCGTCTCCGGCCACACAACCCCCTCACAAGCATCCTATGGCGCCAACCCAGGCTTTAACGGTCCATCGAACCCAGCCGCACAAGCATACCCCGTCGGCGGAGGCTATGGCGGCTTCGGATCTCCAGGCGTAAGCGGACGCATGGGCGAGCAAGGTGGTCTACGCACAGGATGGCTCGCGGCATTCGGGACGGAGGGGTATGACGGTGAACCACCACTGTTAGAGGAACTAGGCGTTAATTTCGAGCACATCCGCACGAAGGTGAGACACGCCACTGTACTGCTGTATAGCAGAATCCCATGCTTCCCTATTATGCGGAGCTAAAGGAGCAAGTCGAACCCAAAGCTAACACATCTACACAGACCCTAACAGTCCTCAACCCCTTCGCCTCAATCGACAACAACCTAATGGACGACAGCGACCTCTACGGTGCCCTCCTCTACATCCTCCTCTACGGCACCTTCCTCCTCCTCTCCGGCAAAGTCTTCTACGGCTATATCTACGGCGTCGCCGTCTTCGGCACCGTCGCCCTCCACTTAATTCTCAGTCTAATGTCACCAGCCCTAGACCCATCATCTTCTTCATCTGCTGCCGCAACTGCAGCCCCAGACGCATACGGCAAGCCCGGTAGCGTCGGCCACTTCTCCGCAACCCTTACTTTCCCCCGCTCCGCAAGTGTGCTGGGATACTGCTTTCTTCCCCTCGTCCTGACTAGTCTCATTGGCATCCTATTGCCAATGGATACCCTGTTCGGATACCTCTTGACCACAGCGGCTGTGGGCTGGTGCACGTATGCTAGTTCGGGAATGTTCTGCGCCGTGGCGAGGATGAGCGGGATGCGTGGACTAGTCGCTTACCCGCTTGCCCTGTTCTATGTTGTTTTTGGCATCATGGGCATTTTCTCGTCTAGGGGCACTGGGTCTTTGGCTGCTAAGACGGGTGCGGCGTAGATATCGCCGTTTTATTAACTTTCTTCTCTTCTCAAGGGGACCAGGCTATGGTCTCCTTGTTCTTCTTTTCTTTTCTCCCTCTCCTTGTTGGTGATTAGAGATGTGTATGATTGGCGAGAAATGGATGGCATTGAATTGAACGGAATGGGGATTCTGGATTCTGGAGGCCTGCTTTTTTTTTTCTCCCTCCTTTTTTCCTCTTACCAATGAGCATGGGATACTACTGTAGTATCCTTGACTGGATGATGGTCTCCACAGCTCTATTCTATACCATTTGCATCTATTATGAATATTACGAGATTCGCTTTAGCTTCAACTTTTGTATTTCTATGCTTCGTTAATATTAATATAGTTCAAGTTATAATACCTGAAGCTAACCTTTGACATTGGTTAAACTACACTACAGTTATTGATGGTAGTACCAGCACTTGGAATCATCATGTATGCAGTGTATCGATTCGATCTTGGGACCATGACCATAAAAAGCCCTAACTCTAGTGCCCATACTCTATACTTCATTCTAAAGATACAGAATAATAATAAATAACAGCCCTCCGCGCCACCCTTCCTTTCCCGGAGCCTCATACTCATAGAGATAGACATTCATAAACAACCATAAACGTAAACACCATCATCATCATCATCATCATCATCGCTCTCCACCCCTCTCACCATGCACAGGAGCCCATTTACCAAGCCACTCACGCGTCTTCTCCAAATCCCCACCCGCAGCCTCAACGCCCGCAATACACCATGGTAAATCATACTTGTACACCCCATCACCATCACCATCACCATTAACATTCCCATTAACATTAACATTATCAGCGCCGACATTCCCCTCCGCAAATAATATATCCGCCAAAATCCTCCTCCCCTGCCCCGTCTCATCCGAACAAAAATAAAACGGCGCCGTGTTCAGAGTCGTCGCATCCGCGTCCGGCGTGCCAGCTCGAGTAGTATTCAGATGCAGATTCAAATTCAGTGCGTCGACGAGCGGTCGTGTTATGTTCATTATTTCGGGGACGCTCAGATTCGGAGCAGTTGAGTCAGAGTTGGCACTGGCAACACGCCCATTCTTACAATATCGATTCTGACACCACGGTTTCCCACACCCGCTCATTAATTGCGAGAGATATCGGCGTTCGATTCGGCGGCGTAGTGCTTTTCCTTCTGGATCGTGCGTGTCGACGTATAAAGGTCCGAAGCAGATTGTACATAGACCCAAAGATGCGGCGGATGCACCCGCGCCAGTGCCGCTGTTGTTATTGTTGTTAATGCGTGGTATCGTGCGGGCACAGTTCTGATTTAAACAGATCCGCGGTGTAGGTCTTGATCTGCGTTCTAGATCATGATGGCGCAGGTGTGTGTTCATATCTCTAAGTCTGATGATTTTGCTGCAGAGGTGACATTCAGTCGTTCTGCTGCCGTCTATTAATTCATGGGGGGTTAGACCCGACAATAGGACTTCGGGATCTAGGAGGTCTGGGTCTGAGTCGCTCTTTTGCGGGACGAGGAGGTGGCAGAATTGGCAGAGGATTAGTTTGCCGGGACACGTTGTTGTTCGGTGGGTTGCTAGTAATGGGAGACTTTCGAATGTGGAGGGACAGTCTGGACATGTCGTTTCTGTGTGGAAGATTGAGTCGTGTTTGGCTTTGCTGGTTGTGTCTGTACCGTGTGCTGAATCGTGAGGACAGTGCCAGTGATTTTCCCATTCTGGGGATCGTTTCTGGAAGACGGTTTCGCACTGCGTGCAGAGGATGTTGTTTCGTAGACAGAAATTCTCATGTAGGACTAGAGTTCGCTGAGGAACCCATTGTCGACAGTTCTGACACTGGACGTCGTCCGCTTCGTGCATTTCATCTTCCTCCACATCTCCATCCTCGTCTCCCTCTGGTATATCACCAGCCAATACCCGAATTCGATACCTCACCAGATCCCGCCGCGTTTCATCCGAAGAACTTTCCGCATGGACAGAGATATAAAGAGCCTCAGCCCCTTCCAGCGCAACATTACTAGGACGAATCGTAACGATCTTTCTAGCCCCAGAAAATTGCCCCCAGACATACATATCTCTCCTCGGCCGACCTCGTTGCCGAGCACTCAACGGACTAACAAACAACTGCACGCCAGATCCATCTTCATCACCATAACTGTCATCATCATCACCAACCACCTCAATCCGAAGCATATCCTTTTCTTTCCTCCAATCCCTCACTTCATAATCCACATACTCCCCCCTCAAAACCTGAGCCCGAACACTCTCACCACCACTTAACACCCCACCAACCGAACTCCCGCCACTACTCCCCGGAACAGCCCGCACCGCCCGCTCAAGACGCCTCTTCACCGTCTCCCGCGCCTGCTCTTCCGAAAGCGCAACAATATCGACTTCAAGGTCTGTGTCGATTACGCAGATCCCTTCCTCGCCCTCGGGATATACTTTATCGAGGAGGAAACGGAAGGACTCGGACTCGTCGCGTCGTGTACGAGTCGGGACAGTAAGTATTTCGCCAACTGTAAGCGTTGTGAAATTGTCGCGCAGATGTCGCTCTAGTAGTGCTTTCCAGTCTTCCGGGTCGTAGCCTGCTTCTAGAGGTCTGAGACGGACGTAGGTTCCTTTTGGTAATTGTTTCGCGTGGACGGTTACTCTTGCTCTGGGGATTTCGGTTTTGGTTTCTGTCTCTGGTTGTGTTTCGGTTCCATTTGTGCTTGTGCTTGTGCTTGTCTCGACCTCGACTTCTGTAGCTGTAGCTGTATCTGCAGCTGTATCTACAGCTGACATTTGCACCGACCCATCAAAGTCAACTAACTCATCCGAAATCCCAAGCGAATCCCGTAAAAGCGCACTCAACGCAACCTCATTCTCTGGTGCGGAGAACTCCCGGATCCCCGCATACACAAAGCGCCCATTATCAGGATTCACGATGCGAAAAGTGAGTGGGTGGGGGAGCTGTTGTTGTCGATTCTCAGCATGTTGTCTAGCTCGTGATTCGGCCGCGAATGTGTGTGGGTTGAAGGGGTCAAATGTGGACGTGTGTGCATGTGTGGATGTGGTTGTGGTTGGGATTGTTTGGAGCGGGGCGGCGGCTAGGAGTTGTTCGAGGGCGGATTGGGGGAGGTTGATTCTGTCGCCGGGGAGTTTTGGGGTTTTGGTTGAGGGTGTTACGGATAGTTGGGTGGACCAGGTTAGGGTGTTTTCAGGGGGGTTCAAGTTTGGTGAGTTCAAGTTGGTCTCCATATTGTTACGGGGACTTCCAAGGAGAGGAGAAGTTGGAGTTGGAGTTGGAGTTGGAGTGGTGGGGGGAAGAGAGGGAGGAAGGTTGTTTTATTGAAGTGGGGATTGACAATGTTACTACTGTAGAGCGGAGTGGATTTGGATGTTCTAGAAGACTCTAAATACTATATCCGACAGGTACAGATTAATTATTATATAGAAGAGAGTAGAATCAAATAGAATAAATAGATGAGTAGAGTCTAATTAATTACAGATCACTTAAACCTAGAAACTGGAGAATTTTGAAGAATCGCTTCGCTTAGAAATCAATAAGTCCCAACTAGCCTGGTATCAATCCGAGATGTGCGCCTCAGGCGATTAAATCAGTGAAAGCTGCGCATTCGATGGCGAGAGCTGGTATTACACCAGTCACACTGTACTCATGTTAGATATATTCAATAGAGCAGTAAATCAGGCAATAAAGGGTATAAGAAATGCCGTTATCTTACCATCGTAGCAGAGCAGCCCTCGTTATGCTCAATGCAGTAATCTCCCTGGCAGCTTTGACATGTTCGCTGGCAGTCTCGCTTGCAAGATGCACACTATACATCAGGTTAGACACATTCAACTGTCTCCGGGTATGTTCATTTTCATCTGTGGTATACTCACAGTTGGTCCACACTCCCAGCAATCTTTACTCACACCTCGTTGTAAGCGCTATTGAATATAAATCAGCCACAAGAACACAAGAGAGATAGGGACCGGACAGGACTTGTACATACCACATGTTGCCCCTGCGCCCGAATCGCAGTCTGATGCGGCGACAAATTAGCCCTCACATGCTGCGGATTCTGCAAACAATTCTCGCAGAACCACTTGTTACACCGGTGACACCACCGGTCCGTAAGACAATCCGTACACCGCGCAATCAACACGGGATGTTTCCCAGGAATCAACGCAGGTCTCTTGGCAGCTTCCACACTCGACTGGTGCGTCGGAACAGGTCCCAGGAGCGGGTATTGAACGTCCGCACTCTGGCCCCAGATTGCCGGGCCCTCGGGTGAACTATGACATCCATCACAACCCCGCGGACCCAACGCGACAGTCGCCACTGCGGGTCCGAGCAAAGGTCCTTGCTCTTCTCCTGCGGAGGTATCCATTTCGCCTGTTTCTGTTTCTGTTGAGTGTTCGCTGTGGAACGTGCTGAGGTCATGTCGTGGTCCGCGACAGAGAACTGCATCGAAGGCGATTATCCCGTCGCATTTTTGGATAGTCTGTGCCCAGCCTTCTTCTAGGCCGTGTTTGAATAATTTGCCTGTTGGACTATACCATTCATTCTGTTGTGGTTTGGGGCGTGTGGGTTCTTCGTCTTCGTTGTCGGATGAATTGGCCGAGGATGATTGGCTGGGGCTGCGAGAGTTGTTGTTGGTGCTGGCATTGCTGTTGCCGTTGCCTACTCGGTCACTCCACCAATCTCTGTATCGGCGTCTTCGAACAATGGGTCGTGGGGGAGGGTTTGTGGGTGAGAAATGATAGATTGCTTTTACTCGAGGTGTTCCCTCGGGACGGGTAGGTCGAACGGCGTATTGAATAGCCTGCATCAGTTTGCGTTCGTTGAGATTTTTGCATTCGCGGATCGAAAGTATATTAACGTTGAATCGATCGTTTAATATGATTTCCGCGACTAGATCCGCTGGCACGGGGAGACCGTCCAGGATAAGCGTGCGCACGTCTTGGAGCATTGATCTTTTCTCGAGACTGTTGAAGATCCGGCGTAGTGGTCTTGAGTAGAATTCATCTTCTGTCTGGGTATCGTTTTCATGTGGAGTGGCGTCTCGAAGTTGGGCGCCTTTGCACCGGGTCAGATCTAGGTGGCGGAAGAGATATGGGGTATGCGTGATCATGTTGTGGAGGAGGCGCGAAGATGAAGCTAATGCCATCATTGAGGGCACTGAGAGATACGGAGCCATATGATCCAGGATCAAGCTGTTTGTCAACATATCTTCAAGTGGTGCTCGCCGCGGCGGTGCGGGTTTTGGCTGCGCAATCGGAGTTGGGATGATCTCGAAGGGAGCCAACTCGCGCACCATGGGCTCAAAGCCGAGTTGTTTTGGGGTTAGACGCTGGGCGCCATAGTAGAAATCGGGGGCTCGGCCGATGAGGTTTTGGCGATATGCTTCCATAGCTCCGACGGCGACTTCATCGCCAAGGCGAAAGCGCGGAGTATGAGGTTGGATTTCCTCGAGGGCAGCGCGAGCCTTGACGAGCTCTGACTCGAGCAGGTGGATTGTAGATTGAAGTACAGCCGGCATGGCGTCGGGACGAGGGTCAATGGTGGAAATCAAAGAAATCCAAAGGTCGGACATAGTCCGGGGTTTTTATAGATGAGGAGATTTGGGGGGTGTGGGGGTGACACACTTTAAGGCTACCGACCCTTTTTTTTTTTGTTGTTGAGATGGGGAAAAGAATTGGATGAATCAGATCAAAGAAAAGGCACGAATGGAACCATGGGGGGATGTTCCGGTGGGGACCAAGCCTAGAAAGGAGATGAAAGAGGAGAGGAAGAGGAAGAGGAAGAAAAGTATTGGATGAGAGAATTGAGTAAGAGTCGGTCTGTGTTTGTGTAGCACGGAGTACACTGTGTAGTAGTACACTGCCAGTGTGGATGTACTCAGGTACTTCAGGAACAGTTGAGGTACAGTAGAGGTACAAGTATAGATACTTCTGAATAGCAGGAGTGGCCTAACAAAGAGAAGTACTGGTACTTGTATCTACTAGTACAGTGTACACCAGACTGCACAGATTGTATAAGATAAGGTAGTAGTAGTAATAGTATACTCCGTTGTAGTATACTTACTATCCTCAGGCTGTAGAGCAGACTAGCAACGGTGGGTGTAATAGTATTGCTATTGGTATTGTAGTGATTCACAGGTGTAAATTGACAACAGCTCCTCCGAGCCCAGACAGAGTTAGGGTAGAGTCCCAAATATATACCCTCTTGAACTTCTACAGAATATCTCCGCAAGGGGCCATCTCAACACAAAATGTTGTCTGTACATTGTACACAAAAACTGACAAGCCCCACTGATCCGCCGGTCACGCGGGAGTCGACTGCTCCACTTTCTTCTGGCGCCGAAGTGGCGAGATGTGAGATGCGAGATGCACGCTATCGTGGTCCAATCGTCCTGTCCACTCGAGCCATGACGATCACGGAAAAATCAGAGCCACGCTGATCGGGTATTGCCAGTGCTGCTATTGTTTGCCAAGGAGTACGAGGTTCCCCACTGTACTCCGTAATGAACCTGGAATTAGCCTGGGAGGTACAGTACTAACCGTATGTAAGTACTGTACAGTGCTCAACTGAGCACGGAGTGTGTACAGTACCACCGTACTTTGTACCCACCCATTCATCCAACAGTGTATGTACAATAGTACTCCGTACTCCGTACAGCACAAATCCATCCGATAGCCGCAGTTTCAGGTCCAAGTGATTGCCAATCCGCCAATGCCGCCAAGCCTAATAGCTGACGCTGGGGAGATCTGCCAAGCAGTAATGGTATGTGATGGCATGTTGATCAGGGATTCCCAGGGATTCCCCTGTGTTGCAAAGGGGGCGGTGCGGGATACTCCATACGGAGTAGGGTAGGGTGTACATACATACGTACACAGTGTACTTGTGCCGGGTCAATTGGAGGAAACACAAAAGGGTTACTCCGTGTTCCGGGGAGATTGACTAGTTGATTGACTGATTGACTGATGTTGGGGAATCGCGGAGTGAAGTTGCGGGCTGACGCTAGTCCTTGGTTGGTCGTCGGTGAGAGATCACCTCATGAAATATAGTGCTATACACTGCTGACTTAAGTATAGCATGTTATACGGAGTCCGATTTCCGAGACTTCAGGCTATTTGTTCCTGCCACTGGATCCACTATGGAATATGGAAGCCTTCTTGACTATACGAAGTACTGACACTACTACGGAGTACACTATGTCTATACTGTGTGTTGTGCTCTGCTGATGTATGTATAACTTGTGAACTTGACTACCTAGTAATACATCTACTTCCACAGCTTCGACACCGCAACCTCCTTGTCATCGTGCTTATTGAGAATCTTGGCCGTCGCTAGGTCAAAGTCCTCCTGTGTAACATGCACTCGTCGCTCACGCAGAGCGTACATACCAGCCTCGGTACACACTCCCTTCAACTCGGCTCCCGAACACCCGTTCATCTTCTCCGCAATCTTGGTCAGATTGATTCCGCGGGTCAGGTTCATCGATCGAGAGTGGATCCGTAGAATATCGGCACGAGCCTCGACACTGCGAAGAAGCAAGGAACACCAGTTAGCAAATGCTGTGTTTTTCTGCTTTTCTCTTTTCTTTCCTTTCATCAGAGATTAGGTAATACTCACGAAGGAGGAGGGAATTCAATCTTGCGGTCAATACGCCCTGGTCGTAGCAGCGCAGGGTCCAAAATATCCAATCGGTTAGTCGCCATAATAATCTTGATGTTCTTGGTCGGCTCGAATCCATCCAGTTGGTTCAGCAACTCCAACATTGTCCGTTGCACTTCAGAGTCTCCGCCACCAGCAGAATCTATACGGCTGGAACCAATGCTGTCGATTTCATCCATGAAGATGATACTGGGTGCATGTTCACGAGCCATGACGAACAACTCTCGCACCATGCGACTACCCTCACCAATGTATTTCTGTACCAACTCTGAACCACTAACTCGGATGAACCGACAGTCGGTGTGATGGGCCACTGCTCGAGCCAGCAATGTCTTTCCGGTACCCGGGGGTCCGTACAGCAGGACACCCTTTGGCTGTGCAATACCCAGAGACTCGAAGAGCTCTGGGTGCTTGAGACCGAGCTCAATCACCTCCTTGATTTCCTTGATCTGTTGGTCCAGACCACCAATCATGTCATATGTACTGTCGGGGACCTTCTCCACCATCATCAGCGAGACGAGCGGATCGACGGAAGATGGGAGCATCTTCTCGAGCTTGTAAGAGTCGGAAAGGAGGGCGACTCGCTTGCCCACGGTGAGCTTTGCAATATCCACGCCGTCGGCGATATCCACCACTGTAGTCAATAATTAGACAAGAACGAAACAAAAGACCGTAGATTGATAGAGAGGATATGACGGTATAATCTCCTCTCCACTGTAATTTGCATACCATATTTTCCTTCTGGGTGCACCTTCACCAGAACTTTCTTCGTGCTCATCACCTTGACGACTTCACCGACATAGGAGCCCGGTTGCTGGAGCAGACCCAGCTCCTCTCGTAGCAGACGAACGCGGGAATTGTAGTCATTCCGTTGAGCCTCTAATCGTCGAAGAACTGCTTGGCCTTGAATGATCTCGAGCTTCATGCCCTCAATCTTGTTGCGATAGTAGTTGTCCAACGCCATGGCGAATGGAGGGATGGCGTGAACACGGATTCAAAGGAGGTTCCAGTCCGATAGACACGCGCGTGTCTCGGTGTGCACTTCTCTTCGATGCGTGGGGCGGGTATAGGTGGAGAAGGCGCGACGATGAGGGTGATGGTGATGGTGATGGGAATGGCAATGGCAGGACGATGACGAAGCTGGTGTTGATGGATACAGCTGGAAGCTCGAAGCTGCGAAGCACATGACTTAATGGTGCCTTAGGCTTGGGGCAGAAATAAAGTGCAAACAGAACATACCCTTGATGGTGCAAATGGTGCAAGTGGTGTAAACACTACAAACACCTGTTATCAGCAAGCTGACTCATCTAGGCATCCGCCAAGCGTGATTGGCAAACGCACCTTGACCTCTTTGAGGCACCTCAATGGTCCAACCATCAATCATTTTGCGGGCATCAAGACTCCACTTCGCAAGGTCCATGGGTCTGTCATCTGAAGCTCTCTCCACGCGGCCGTGTGCAACCATCACCTGCAGCCAACATCCACTTCATCCCCGTCAACTTAACCTGTTGATAAGTCCCCCCTGTTGGAGTCAAGCTGTATACCCAGCAATGTGATCGGTGTCTACAGTTCTTTACTTTTAATCTCTTGATCTCCGCGATCATTTCGGGCTTTTCCTGTCTTTGTTTCTGTTCGGCTTGCCGTGCTGATCGCTGATCACCCTTACAAATGGCGGACAAGAAGAACAACCCTCCTTCAGAGACTTCATCTCGTCCACCCGGTCTGTCTGCTAGTGACTATGTGTCCTCCTCATCAGGACCTCCAGTGAGGCCCGGGGTGTCATCTCGAAGAACATACGGTAAGTTATCATTACACTCTTTATCTTATTTTTCTTTCAACCGTTTCAACCGTTTCAATACCGGGGCTGAGGCTCTTGTGTAACCCGGGATGCCACAGGCCTCGATGAGCAAACGAGAGAGAGAAAAAAATTGTAATTCCGTTATCGCTGATACCTGGGGGAAAAAACCAGGGACCCTGGATGCATATGCAATCGAGTCAACATCCGAAACACGCCTCGACGAAACCCAGGAAGACTTATCGACCCGTTCATTTGCGTCTCCCACACCAGCCACAGCCCCGGAGAGGCCTAGAAAACCCTCCGTTACTCGACGCATGTCGTCCAAACGTCAAGTTCCCCATAAGGGCCAGGAGTTCTCAACCGATGACGACGTTCAGGAGGTCGAACAGGATATCGCCGAGCAGGCTTCCACTACCCAGCATTCCCCGAGAATTCGTCCCTTGCGTGCCCAAAGCTCCACCTTGAGAAGACGACCGAGTGCCCGACCCAGCCCACTGACCCGAGCGGAGTCCGATAATTTTGCCGGTGATGATACTGGCTTGCCGGGTCCGGGCCTAGATGCCTCGATCGAAATTCCATCCCTACGAGAGTCGGATGGGGAGGATGAAACAGGGAGTGTAACCAGGCCACCTAGTACCGACGACGAGGATGAAGATGGTGACGACGATGACGAGGACGTTGATGATGATGAGGACGACGACGCGAGCGATGCGGAGAGCTTCACGCTGAAAGATCGACAACAAGCGATCAACGAAACTCATCCGTTCGGTATCAGGATATGGAAGCCAGCTCTTTACAAGAAAAGTCGTTCGGTGGAGAAGACTGCAGAGGGTGATATTCACTCATCTCCTGGGGGTCATGTCAGCCCTATGCTCTTTTTGACAAACATCCTCTGGTCTCTGTTTTTCGGCTGGTGGCTTGCGCTGGTCGCACTGCTGGGTGCTATTGCTTGTTTCATCTTCGCTTATTCCTCTAGTGCCGTGGCCTATGGAAGGGTCTTTTCGGGTCTCTCACGATACCTACTGTACCCATTCGGTTCTTTCGTTCTGCTCGAGACGGATGAGAACTATGCGGAAGAGGACGAAGGTGAAGGCCGCAGCATCAGTGAGTATGAGCAATGGCAAAATGGCGATCTGGAACACGGTCGGCTCTTCTTTGGTCCTCATCGGGACCGTTCGCTCGTTGGTCGACGTCGAAACAGTGTTGATTCGGCCACTGCCAGTGAGCAGGATAGTCTTCTAGGCCGGACGCACCGAGGACAGCGTCAGGACTCACCTCCGTTCGGTCAGTCCAAGCGCCGCCTGTTTGGCCGTGGAGAGTGGACCATTGGTCGTGTGGTCTTCTTCGTCTTCTTCTATTTTCTCGTGGGACCATTGATGCTCATGGTCTCCCTCGTCTGCTGGTTGCTTGTCTTCTGGATCCCAATGGGCCGAGTGACGACCATTCTGGCGAGTCATCTGCGTCGTCACCCTCTTGCATTGTCATTTCACTCCGATACATCATATTCTAGACAGAGCTCGGGGTCCTCTTCGCCCTCTATTTTGCTTTGCACATACCGAGCTGCAGGTACTAGATACTGGAAGTATACCATTGATGGAACGAACATCTTCTTCATCAACTTGCTTGGCGTTGTTGTCTTTACGATTGCCGATTACTACATCCTGAGCAAATTCCTGGGTCTGCAGTCCTGGTTGACGCATCCCGGTTTAATCTTCACGCTTGCTCTTTTCTCTGTCATCCCACTGGCATACTTCATCGGTCAGGCTGTGGCCTCGATTTCGGCACAATCTTCTATGGGTCTAGGTGCCGCTGTTAACGCTTTCTTCTCGACTGTCGTGGAGGTTTACCTCTACTGCGTCGCCCTGACTGAGGGTAAAGGCCAGCTGGTCGAGGGAAGCATCATTGGCAGTATCTTTGCTGGTGTGCTATTCTTGCCCGGCCTTTCCATGTGCTTTGGTGCTATCAAGCGTAAAACTCAACGGTTCAACGTGAAGTCCGCAGGCGTGACCTCCACGATGCTTCTATTCGCCGTCATTGCTGCGTTTGGGCCTACCTTATTCTACTCCGTTTATGGCAGTGTAAGTTTACAACTCATTCCCTATCCTGAAAACAAACCCACTTACTAAACTATGAATAGCATGAACTAAGCTGTCACGCATGTAGCGGCTCGTTAGCTGCTGATAGAGACTGTCGCCAGTGCTATTTCTCACAAAACTCCGCTGTCCAGGACTCGTTCTTCGAAAAGGCGGTTCAGCCTTATGCATGGTTTGCTGCTTTCCTGCTCTTTTTATCATACATCATTGGTCTCTGGTTCACTCTCCGAACTCACGCTGCCCTCATCTGGGCTACGGAAATGGAAGAAAAGAAGGCAGCTGCAGCTGCCCAGGCTGCTCAAGTCGCCCATGCCACACATACCCATCAAACGGCCACGGAGTCTTTCCCCTACGAACCAAGACACTTGCTTTTCTCCGGTGCCCCTGAAGCCTCAGGTGCTGCTACTGGTTCTAAGGACTCCATCCGCGAGTCTCAATTATACAAGCGCATCGTCGGCCAGTCGCTCAAGCACTACGGTCTAGATGACGGCAATTCCTCAACTCACTTGGAACAAACGGATGGCTCGAATTCCACTGGCCAGAAAGGAAATACCCCCCACCTGGTCCCTCCTCGAACAGCCGGTACCGATGGTTGTCCCGTGCCAAAGGCGATCCGCGGTCTCACGGGCGAAGACAACGAACGACTCGTGCGACAGGTTACTGAGGTTGCAGCGACGGCCGCGGCTGTTGCCGCCCGCGATGCTGCGAGAAACCGTAAAGCCGCAGGTCAAACAGCTGGACGGGCGGCTGGTCGTGCGATGGCGGAACAGAGCAAGACGCTTGAGGAGCCGGAAACGTCGGGCATCGTTGGTGATCCAGCGCATGCTGGCGGAGCTGCAGGGGGAGGTCATGATGCGCCAAATTGGAGTAAAGCGAAGAGTTCCATCATCTTGCTCGGGGCTACAGTTCTGTATGCGATCATCGCTGAGATTCTTGTGAACACCGTCGATGTTGTTCTGGAGAATGTGGACATTGACGAGAAGTTCCTTGGTATTACTCTTTTCGCTTTGGTGCCGAATACAACGGAGTTCTTGGTAAGTCATGGAACAGTGTCTGCTTTGTGAAGAACCATTACTAACACTACAATTTCAGAACGCCATTTCCTTCGCCATGAATGGAAATATCGCTCTGTCCATGGAGATCGGATCCGCGTACGCCCTGCAGGTCTGCTTGTTGCAAGTTCCCGCTCTGGTCTTGTTCAGTGCTGTGTACACCCACACCCTCGACCCAGCCCTGGACATCGCAAGCCGTTCATTCAAGTGAGTATCGCCTCTCTCCTTCTTCATTCCCTCAATCTTGTGAACCCAAATGAACAATACTAATAACCCTTTCAGTCTCATCTTCCCGCAATGGGACATGATTACCGTAATCCTCTGCGTCTTCCTTCTCTCCTACGTCTACGGCGAAGGAAAGAGCAATTACTTCAAAGGCTCGATCCTCGTCTTGACTTATCTCGTTGTCGTTAGCGGCTTCTTCATGTCGGGTTATAGTAACCTGGAGAATATGGGCGTCGATCGCTTCGACACGCTTGCGTTGGGATCGAGTCAGTCTATGAAGTTCTATACCGTTGGTAGGACCAGAGAGGGAAGGGCCTTTTAGGCCATTATGAGTTGAAATGAAACTGAGCTGGGTTGAGCTGAGCTGAGCTGAGTCTAGTGGCTGACTAAGAATAACTCAGACTCGGCCTTGATGAAGAGAGGGGTGTATTGTAGTGGCGGGACGGGACTAGCTGACTTGGCCTAAATATAGGGCTGGTGAAAGGGTTTGTGATTGACTTGATGCGGCATGGGGAACGTGCGTATCATATTCCATTGCTGTCTTGTGCATAGCGAATTTGCATTCATGATGTGACTGTTTGTGTATTCTGCTTTCTGCGGTGCATCTGTGTGTGTGTGTGTGTGTGTTTTTTTTCTTTTGTTTTATGTTGTTTTTATGTTGCAGCCCTGAGGATTTCGAGATTCGAGCTCATGGGATAAGATATTGAATGCTACTATGATATGATCATCTTGGTTCAGTGAATTTTACTTGTACGAGTAGTAGGAAACTTATTACCGGTGGGCCAAAATCTTGACTTTTAGTTAGCGAATTAAATCAGATAAATTAGAGATATCTAGAAGGTTAGGTATATAGGTAGGTAGCGATAGAAAGGCAATTTCATACCAGTGACCTGGTACCTGAGAGATTGGTATTACTATGTCATTAGTTGTAGGGTAGTGTAGTAGGGTTGGATTAACCTACCCTTTGGGTGATTGTCTAACTACTGTAATCCGTCTTTAGCATCCATGAACTATAGTATTTGTAAAAATGCATGTTCTTTATACGGTGCTACCCTTCAATCTGGAGTTCCTAGTACTTAGAGTCTACCGCGAAAGACCAATACCTTCCTCCATTTAGGTAGCAGTGACTGCAGATGATCTACATAACTTGAAGCTGATCCATAATATAAAATCTGGAAAAATCCAATTCAGGACATTAAAGTAATATACAATTCAATTCAATTCAATCCAGTTTCCATTCCACTTCTTTCCATCCTAGTCCCATTCGGTAATTAATTATCATCCCTCACTGACCCTCTCCACCTCCACCACCCATCGTCAAGAAAGCCACTATCAAAAGCACCCACCAGTACCTATAAGAAAATAAGATAATTAGCACATACTCTTTCTCTTTACGCAGTGCAGCAAAGTATAGCATAGTGCAACGGCCCCAGCCCACGAAATCCTCAATCCGCGAAACTTGAAGCTAGCACCATGTGCCGACACCAATCAAAACTCAGATTAAAGTTGAATTGATCAGAACTCACCTCTGCAAGAAACTCTTCTCCTCAACGACCTCCTCAGCACCCGGACCCACAACAACAGGTTTATTCAAATGAGGCTTTGCGCCGTCTTGAACCGTCACGATCTCTGCATTTGCCTTTACGCTTTCTTGGGGGGTTCGGGATTTCTCGGTGGGGCTGGATAGCGAGACGTGATAGAATTGCGTCGCGGCAGCATCAGAATCAGAATCAAGGTGGAGGCGGAATGTCGGGGCCGAAGATGAGAGGGCATCGGTTGAAACGAGGGATCCGATCCATTGTTTGCCGGTCTCTGGGGATGATTTGTAGAAGCCGATTCGGGTTAGCGTGTTGGTGTTGGTGTTACTGGTGCTTTCGTCGGAGGATGAGGAGGGGCTAGGGGGTGCGTAGGAGAGGACTGTTGTGTTGAGGGTTGTTGGGTCGTAGGCAATGCGGGCGAGGAGGGAGGGTTTGGGGGCGGATAGAGGCCATGAGAGAATTTCGGTTGTTGGGAGGTTTGAGGAGAGAGATTGGGTTATTAGGAGGGATAGTGTCCCGAGAAGAGGGAGGAGGAGGTTCATTTTGGCGGTTGTGGTGAGGTGAGGTGGTGATCTGGAGAAGATGACGGGGAGTCCGAGTCGCGGTGGATGAAGTGAAGTGGAGGTTGGATTACTGTGAGGGTGCACGGACCTTTCATTGGTAGTATAGAAGAGATATTAGTAGAGTATATTAGGTATTATACAATTACTATATATTATGATATTATTAGTATATATCTGAGTAATTTATATGTTCATTCATACTTAAATTATCTATTTAAATAGGTAATAGTATAGCCAGTGCAAGACCGAGTAGTTTGAGTGATTGTCTAAACCCCACCACCACCACCACTACCTCTCCACTACACTTCTCGACTATCTTTATATCCGACTCGGAGTCCACCTTTCTCCTCTCCTACTACTCTTCTCCAATTCTCTCCTCCTACGCTACTCCTCACTCATAGTACTAGATAATGACCTCCTCTCAAGACCACTACATCGGAATTGATGTAGGCACCGGCAGTGCGCGGGCCTGTATAATCAACGCCCAAGGAGACATCGTCGGACTAGCCTCAGAACCTATCAGTCTATGGCAACCCAAACATGGCTTCTACGTATATTATCCCCTCTCCTCTCCTATGCTATAAACCAAGCTAATATCGTATTCCAGGAGCAATCAACAAACAACATCTGGCAAAGCATCTGCAAAGCAGTCCAACAAGCCCTCAAAAAACAAAACACACCCCCATCCACAATCCGCGGCATAGGTTTCGACGCAACCTGCTCACTAGCAGTCTTCAACCACGAAACCAACCAACCAGTCTCAGTAACAGAACCCAACTTCAACACTGATCAAAATGTGATTCTCTGGCTAGATCACCGACCAGCCAAAGAAACCGAGAAAATAAACGCTACACACCACCCGTTACTCCACTACGTCGGCGGTACGATGTCTGTTGAAATGGAGGTTCCTAAAGTTCTTTGGTTAAAGAACCATATGCCGGCTGAGCTTTTTGAGAAATGTTCGTTTTTTGATCTTGCGGATGCGCTTACGCATATTGCTACGGGGGGTGTGGGTATTAGTAGTAAGCGGGGCTGTAATTCTGGTGGTGGTGGTGGTGGTACTCAGGCTGTTGATGGACAGGGTTATGTTCCTGTTGGTGTTGATGGGAGTGTTAAGGGTTGGAGGGAGGATTTTATGAAAGAAATTGGACTGGAGGATTTAACCACGGATAAGTTTGTTCGTATGGGTGGTGTTAATAAGGTATGAGTTTCTGCCCCCGCCCCAATACTTATAACTCAAGAATATTCCTCCCGCTCCCCGCGAAGCTAACATTGAACTTCTAGAATGGCCATTATCTTAGCGCTGGTGATCTCGCTGGCTATCTTTGTGAAAAAGCTGCGTCTGAGCTAGGCTTGCCGGCCGGTATCGCCATTGGAAGCGGAGTCATCGACGCATACGCAGGTTGGATTGGGACCGTCGGAGCGAAAGTCGATCTAGACACAAATTCCAAGTCCAAGTCCAAGTCTCAATTGCTGGACCGCTCAGTTCCGAGCAATGACAGGTCGCAGGCATTTACGCGGCTTGCGGCTGTTGCAGGGACTTCCACTTGTCACCTTGCTCTTTGTGCTGAGCCGGTCTTTGTTCCTGGCGTTTGGGGCCCGTATCGGGATACTATTATTCCGGATTATTGGATGGTGGAGGGGGGACAGTCTGCGACTGGTGAATTGTTGAAGCATATTGTTGAGACGCACCCTGCGTATAACACTGCAAAGGCACTTGCAGAGTCAAGTGATAGTGGTGGTGGTGGAATCTACGGCTTTCTGAACAGACATCTGGAAGACATGGCACAACGTCAAAATGCACGATGTCTAGCATACCTAGGCCGACATTTTTTCTTCTACGGTGATCTTTGGGGAAACCGGTCACCGATTGCCGACTCGACGATGACAGGGTCCGTTTGTGGAATTACGAGTGATGTTTCGGTCGATGGACTTGCGTTGTACTATTACGGGACT
Source organism: Penicillium paxilli ATCC 26601 (assembly GCA_000347475.1). Taxonomy (NCBI): domain Eukaryota; kingdom Fungi; phylum Ascomycota; class Eurotiomycetes; order Eurotiales; family Aspergillaceae; genus Penicillium; species Penicillium paxilli. The sequence continues at coordinate 80,369 of KB644856.1, forward strand.
ATGGAGTTTATTGCGCTTCAGACGAGACAGATTATTGAGACGATGAATAAGGCTGGTCTTGGGTTGAGGTCTATCTTTATGTCTGGGTCGCAGTGTCAGAATGAGATTCTTATGCGGCTTGTTGCGTCTGTTTGTGGGATGCCGGTTGTTATTCCGAGGTATGTTGATGCGGCGGTTTGTCATGGGGCTGCTATGTTGGGTGCGAAGGCTGCTAGCAGTGGTGGGACTGGTGTGGAGGGACAGACGGAGGGTTTGTGGGAGATTATGGATCGAATGAGTAAACCGGGGACGAAGATTGAGCCGACGGAGGATGTGTGTGAGAAGGCGTTGCTTGGGGTGAAGTATGAGGTTTTCTTGGAGCAGTGTTTTAAGCAGAGGGAGTATAGGCGGGTGGTTGATGATGCTTGGGTTAAAAGTCATGGAGATTTATGATCTTTGAAGATAGAGTTGATATTATTACTACTTTATTACTATCAAATACACTGTGAATGTTCTAACGGTGATACTAACTGGTGCTCATTACCTAGTACTAGTAGTAGGTAGTCTAGCAACGTACTATCCTATACGAAGTATTCCTATTGCAGTACATTAATACCAGTGCATTAGAGACTCTGAATATCCTAAAGTCCCACTAGCATCATAGTACTAGTAATCTTTTTACTTTAAAAGTTACGATAATAGAGTAGTATCACTAGTAGTACTTGAATTTCATGTTTAAGTATAGCCTTGGTGTAGTATTAGTATAAAATTAGTATTTTATAGGACCTACCTATATAAATATTAGAGAGACAGGAGACTATATTATGCACTCTAGGGCTGCTAAATTAGTACACTCTAGTCAATACTAGTAAAATACTGTAAAAGCTCATGCTTGCAAACACCGTCAATTACTAAATAGGTTCTTTTCAAGCTACTACCTAGTATAGTACCTTGTAGTAAGCTTCAGACTTAAAGAGCTTCAAGGTTGGTATATCAAATATAATACTAGGTATTTTAGTACCACAAGTCAGAGGTAATTACATAAATTTAAGCCTAGTGAAAACTCTGCATATTGATCAAAATACTGCCAATCTATAGCAGTTCCAAGGTTATAATACAATTCTATATCTTCTCGTATACAAAGTAGCTTACCTTAGGCTAGTTAACTAATGTTTGCCCCACTAGTGGCTGCCTGCGAGGCTGAAGGCTGCACCACGCGGGACGTGCTTGGCTTTTACTATAAACACACTCCACCTTTCCAACTTCATCTTCATCTTCAACTTACTTCTTCCACTTCTTCCACCTCACTCTATCTTTTCACCTGCACACCTGCACACCCAACTTGATTCTCACAACTCTCATCTTTCACATCACCGAGGGTCTGCAAACAGCACATCATGCTACTCACTCTCCCTGCAGAATTAGTTCAGCTAATTCTGCACACTTGCGACATCACATCTTACCTCCAACTCGCCTTCAGCTGTCGTACTCTATTGACTCTGGCAATCAGCAGCCGTGAACTCCTCACGCACCATCTCACTGAAATCCCCGGTGATCATAATGTCAACATAACCCAACTATCAACTCAAGCCTTATTCAAATTACTCCTGGAGAGATCCTACCAAGAACTCTACGGCGCCGAATTCCACGCGGAGCGTAAATTCTTCGCTTTCAACGGCCTCTCACTCAACAGCCGTGCGTCAGTTCTCCAGACCGGCGATGGTCGCGGTGACTGCATTCTGTCTTTCAAAGATCACGAATCAGTCTATGAAGTGTCCATCGAAAACGGCACGGTCTTCCTAAACCATGAACTGAAGCCACCTGCCTCTAGCCTGGGCAAGACTGAAGTCTTACATGCAACCAAGGGACTAAATGGTGATTCAAGCAATATCTTCAGTGGCACTTATGTTTTGCATCGGTTTAGACCTCATCTTGATCAGGAACTCGATCCAAATCACCCGTTCATTAAGCAGGCCATGCAGAATAGCGCCAATGGGAACATTTTCCTTACTTTCTATACCGAGGAAAACAATGGTGTTTACCTTTACAGTTTTCCCGATGAAGATGAGTATGAACCTGTTGCCTTTGCTGCGATGGAGACACTCCCGGGAAACTTGAGTAGGAGATTTGCCATTTCTTGGCAACACTGCTCGCGTGCTGGTGATCATCATGTTGTTCTGTACACCGTGGATAGGAACCAGGTGTCTGTCTCGGATAAATATGAGAGCACCGATGATGCCGATTATGAAGATGAGCATGACCCACCAGTCAAACTGATGCGTGAGTATAACCCCTCCCCTCCTCCTCCTCCTCCTCCTCCTCCTATTCCCCGTCCTCTAAGCTGGCTAGCTGGCTGGTTGCATTGATATAAGATACTCCTAACTAACACCGACACAGCGGGCTCATACATCCCCTACACCCTCATCGACAACCACGCAGAAATCAACAACGAAGAACAAACAAGACCATCAACAAATCTAACCTTCAACGACAAAGGAGGCCAACTCCTCCACTCCCACCGCTCCTCAACCCTCTACAGCTCTTTCCAAAAACTCCACACCGTCTCCCGATACGGCCACGCCCCCTCCAAACCACCACTCAACGAAAACGCAGCCCTAATCCAATGGTCCGACACTCTAACCCTACAATTCGCCATCGACATTCCATTCTACAGCACGCATGAGAACGGCACGTTCCTCCCGGACCAACGATGTCATTGGCAATATCTTGCTGTGGGTCTAGCGACACACCGAGTCGAGCACTGGACTGTTGCTTGTTTGCTTAGATCTGAGGCGAGGTGTCTGGCGAGGAATTGCGATCATCGGGATAATCTTGATCGAGGGCGCAGATTTGATAATTGGGATATTGTGGCCCGGCTTGACGGGTATTGTGAGGTTGATACTTTGCATGGGGCTAGGATTACGGCTTCTAGGCTTGGGACTAGGGTTGCGCTTGCTAGTTGGAAGACTGTTACTGTTTGGTCGGTTGAGCCGGATGTGTTGCTTGCTGTTAATGCTGCTGGTGATGCTACTGGTGCTGCTGCCGCTGCCGCTGGTGATGGAGATGGTGATGACGATGGAGATGGAGATGATGAGAGTGAGAGTGATGGTGGTGATGGCGGTGGTGAGGAATCACCAAAGCTGCCCTACTATCCCGCCTCCTGGTCTTCAGGGAACCCAGCGACTGGACCCTGCGTTCCAGAATTAAAGCCTGTCATCGTTGACCTTGGGGCTGTTTGTTCTGAGATCCAGTTTACGCAGGACGAGGATGAGTTGATTGCGATTACGGATCGGGGACTGGTGCTTGTGAGTTTGAGACCGGATGGGAAGGGGTCTGATGCTGTGCTGAATTACACGGAACTATCTCATGACTCATGAATTCTGGCGGCCTTGCCTTGATGGGGCCGGGGGGTGGGAGGTTCTGCTTTTGCTTTTGTGTTTGTGCATGGAGCTGAAGATGGAGATGGGGCTGGGAATGGAGCTGGGGCTGGGGTGCTGGCCTTGATTTCAGAAAATTATCTCACTCTCACTCTCACATGGATAAGAAACATTTCTGGTTGATCTGGGGTTTATCTTTCTAGCTTGATTTACTGCTTTTATGAGGAGTTAGTTTGATACCAATGCATGGCGTTCCTCAAGTTGTTGCTCTTGCTCATTCGAAGTGCAGGGTTTTGAGTAGTGAGTTTCAAATAAAATACAATCAAAATTAGCGTCAAGGGCACCTTCAAGGTATTACGGATGCCAGTGCTACATGTAATTGAGAACAGTAAACAGAGCATATGGGATCTGTATAGAGCTAGCCATAGGACTTGTACACTGACTGACAGCACTCAATCTCTGCCCCGAGTCTTTTACTTGTACCAGTGGGCAGTACGCAGTTTACGTTGCAATTCAAATCCATACTGAAAGAAATCAATTCTATCATTCATTCATCAATCGTGTTCGCGTTCGTGTTCCGATTACTTTTGTCAAAGCAAGGATTATTCTTTGTTTGATGCAATCCGCCCCAAAACACCCAGAAATGCAAAAGACGAGGAGGGAGAAAAAAAAATGTACAATGGTAATGGTAATGGAGATGGAGATGCCGAGCCAAAACAAAAGGAGCAAGGAGGAGGAAGAAGAGGATATTCGCTCATCGTTATACCGCCGTACTGCCGTAACTGTATAGCATATCGTCAGATAATGCTTGGTTTCAGTTACGCGTATTGTCTTGCGAGACAAGCCATTCAATCACGCTTTCGTAGCAAAGGACAAATTGGCTGAGGTTTTGGACCATGCTGGGTCGTTGGGTGCGGAAATCTTCCACGGTTTTCATGATTAGATCTTGGTCTTGATCTTGTGTTGTCGTGTTCGAAGAGTTTCGGCTTGCCCGCTGTCGTTTGAGAATGTCGAGGACGCTGTCGACGGTGCAGAATGTACCGGTGCGTCCACAGCCGGCGCTACAGTGGACCAAGATTGGTCGTTGACCTTGTGGTTCGGCTTCCTGGCTTCCGAATTGAGGATCGCTCGTGGAACGGATCACTTTGTTGCACTGGTCGATCAAGTTCAGAAGATGGGTGGGCTGAGAGATGGTCCCGAAGTCTGGCCAGTAGGGGTACTGGATCTGTGTGATGTCTCGCATAGGCTGGAAGGGGAAGTTGGAGTGGTGGAGGCTGAAATGTCGGACAATAATGACTGGGTTTTCATTAGACTCGTCTGGACTCTGAACTTGTTTGTTCACTGCTTTTGAGTTCTTCATAGACACATCAACCGGTTGGCCCTTTGATTCGACGTTGATGTATCGCTCGGAATAAGCTTTGACTTTGAAAGGTCCATAATCGCCGGTCCGCCAATAAGGGTGGCTTTTCACTTGGCCCCGCTCGAATTCGGCGGTCAAAGAGACGAGGAGCCTAACATCTTGCTCCCAAACAACACGCCAGAAGTCCTGTAAACAAGGTCAGATTGGTGCAAAGTAGGTCAAGCATGGTATTACGGTAAGCACTTACATTGAATGTGTCAGGAACCGGCGCCTGGGTCGCGATATAACGCCTGTTGCTCAGCTCGGATTGAATGTGGTTCGCATTGACATAATCGCAATCACCCAAGGGAACGCCCTCCAGTCGAACACGAGAGTGGTCGAATGGATAAATATCGTTGTACCGATTTTTCGTACCCTTCTCAATTCCAGCTACGCGATATTTCTTGGCTGCTCCACCAGTGGACGCAGAGGACCCTTCATAGGAGAGAGCCTGTTTCATACGCTCCAGCTCTTTCTTCTCCAGCTCTAGGAAGCTCTCCGAGACAAGATGGCCTTGATCCTTAGAAGCAGAAGCCTTTTGGAGCCACGAAGGGAGTTTTCGGTGCTGTGAATCAGACATTTGCTCAGGCAGTTTCAACGAAATCTGGCCTACTCCTCCCATGAGATCCATGTTCTGACGAATGTTGCCAAAGAAAGGGTTGGCAGCTGAAGCTGCCTCAGGAAGAGCACACCCGCCTACTACCGGCGCAACCGACCCCAGATTGATACTCATTGACGACCGCTTCTTAGGCGATGGCCCTGAGGTCTGCATCTGTGGTCGTTGGATCAAGCGTGGAAATCGTCCTGAAAACCCTTTGAAGCCTTCCTGTAAGACCAAACCCTCACCTTTCCACCCTTCTGTCTCAAACTTGCTGATCACATTCAGAAGAGGCAGGGCATCCTTTGCTTCAGTTGTGGCAGAGTCATAGACAATGATAATGCTGCATTGCTTCCAGCGAGCGAAGCTCTCCTTATCATTGTCATTGGTGAATGTGCCTTCCAGTTTCTGGGTATCGAAGGAGCGCCGCTTCAGAAGCGTGGTTGGAATACAGAGGTTCAAGGATCCTTTGATGTTAGACTGAGAAAAGTGAGTGTATGCACGAACATCTAATAACAGAACATTTTTCGGTTCAGATTGGACGATCTCGGCACAGCGCTCAGTGGAAACCCAGCGAGATAGCGGCATGGATGAATTTGCATCTGCGGGGAAGCATGAACTGGATCAGCTGAGCTCTTTTACAATACGAACGTCCACCATCGACTTGCTTACCTTGAGAAATAGATGTCCGTTGACCAGGTGCCAGCCCTTGTCCGGGAGTATGAAGTTGCATGCGAGTGCCCATTTCAGCTCGGCCATTATACAAAAAAGGTGACTTCACATCATTCGATGGCCGCCTTTGAAGCGCCGATTCTCGACGGCCCTTCTCAATATCAGACTCTGATCTCAGCAGATTCACCAATCCTTCCGATACGGATTCTTGGGAATATAAGTGTAGCTTAGGGCTTGGGAGTGACGACTGCGAGCACGGTACTGGAGCCCAGTTTTTCTGTGCATGCGGACCCGGGTTCGAAGTTGGCGGATTGCTGGTATTGTCGACTGCAAGGCCGAAATAGTTGGGACTGGGACGTTCTGATATAGAAGCCGTCGCAGGAAAGCCAGAGTGTGATCCGGAGTGTGATGATGGAGACATCTTAGGATGAAAAGGCGGCCCAGCTTGAGGAGAATATCCCGGGGTAGTCTGGGTTTGAGTGTGAGTCTGAGCTTGAGCCTGGTGTCCCCATGGAGAAGAGGGTGATCGCCTAGGACCTGTCATGGTCCCTGGTGCTGCTCCTGCCGCTTCCAGATCGAAGGGATGTGTATAAGATCGTCACACACAGTCAGTCAAGACGACATAAGAATGAGAAACTGGCAATTAAAATGTGAAGAGGAAATGGAATAGGAAGCAAAGGCAGGTTTAGGATGAGGCTGGGCGATATACGAGGGTAGAGGGTAGATCTCCGTCACCACATCCAGCCAGACTGACGTAAGGAAAAGGGATGATATGATGTAGCGTCGCAGAGGGGCAGAAGACGAAAAGGGTCCAGCCAGACCGGAGATCAACAGACCAATGGAGGAGTGAGGAACAAGTGCAGGGGGG